>OX101754.1:101508624-102108624 GCA_944452675.1 Tachina lurida
ATTTTTTTAAATTTTAGGTAAAGTGATTTGTAAGCGAGTAATGAAATTTGGTAATCATAAAAGTAAGTCATTATAGGTATATGGCAAGTAGTTGTGATGGTAATGTGTAATTTTTTGCTGGGATTGGCTAAAGCACAATAAAAATATATTAAAAACTCAAGCAAAAAGGGACTAAACAATAAAGTTTTATTGTTTAGTCCCTTTTTTATGATATGCATTTCGTGCCTGCTCATGTTTATAGAAGTTGCTTAACCAAAAAAATAAAAAAAAATAATAAATACCAACAAAAAAATTAAGCCTTTATGTAAAATAAATATACTTTCTCTAACAAAAAATAAAATGTCTGATAAATATCTAGCAATAATTTGATAATGGCAACGAAATGTGTTCACACGACTGTAAAATGTCTAATCACATTGTTGTCAGCTGGTAGTTTTGCAATGGCCTGACAATGCTTTTTCGGGCAACGTTGCCAGATAAAAATGATCAGTACACAGGGTTGTAAGAAATGTTTAGCACATTTTATACAATATTGCACGACTTGAGTGAAACCTTTTTCGATCTAATGTTATAAATAACATCAAGGTGGTCCTTCATCAAATTTTGTGCAATTTTACAATCGTAAAGAATTATATAAATAATTTATAGACTTAAGGCAGAATTACTTTTTACTTTCTATTCTGTTACGAATCAGCTGATTCTTTTTTATTTATAGAAATCTAATACAAGTCGTTAGTTTTGCTGTTTCGTTTCATTCTGTTTGTTAAGTAATTGTAAGTGACAGCATAAATTAAATAAAAATATTTCGAAATAAATTGTGATTGTGCTTTTAGAATTTGAAAAATTTAATTTTTAAAAGAAAAACATAAAATTATATTGAAACTTAACAATGGACGATGCAAAGATCATCACCTTAGTGGAAAACTGCGCACCTTCTGGTTAGGAACAGCTGATAAGTTACTATAGAAAAAGTAAGTACTCCAATTTAGAAGCAGAACGGCACATCACAGAACAGCAACGGAAAGTAAAGACTAATGAAGCCTTTAGGAAATAATTTTATTTTTGCATCATGTATATTCATCAAAATGGTTTCCAATATTTGGCTAGAATTGATGGACTATATTGTGTAAACCGTCAATGCTGCTTGTCTGCTATTGTATATGACAGCTGATTCATTTAACTTTTCACTCATCAGTCCAGTGCTTCCTTATACTTCGGCCATTAAATGTAACAATATCTGCAATTAATTTTAAAATAATTTTTTTATAGAAAACCATTTCTTCAAATTGGTTTTATCCAACACATTTAGTTTATAGTATTATAAAATGTACTATCTTTTTTTTAATTTCGAAAACCAAAAAGTTATTGAAAATCAAAATCAAATTTATGCTGGCCAGAAGAGGAGCATCGAAAGGTTAAGTAAAATTTTAACTGAAACTCTTTAAAGTATTTTTTTTGTACACCCACATCATTTGTAATAATAGTTTATGTTATTTTCATTAAAAAAAAAACATTTTTTACATGCAACAATAAAAATCGCTTACTAGGCCATAAATTGCACCTGTATTTTTTCTTAAACAAAAATATGTTTACACGTGTGTGGAAACATGTGCAGTTTCGATAAATTTTTAATAAATTTCATAGAATTGCGCTTAAAGAACAATATAATAATTTGTTTATTTTGGTATGTGGGCTTATGATTGCTGGTACGTGTTTCAGTTAATTTTGACACTTTATTCTTAGTTCAAAAAAAAAAAATAATAATAATAGTAACAAATCGCAATCTTTACAATTTGGTAGCATAGATTTAAAAAAATTAAGCTGTGACAATGAATATATTAAATGAAAACATAATACGAGTATTTTTTTTAACAAAAGGTGAATATTTCGATTATTGCTTTGTTTTTATATAAGTACACAACATATGGTGATATTATCGGATCTTAGCTAATTTTGACAGATGGTAAAGTCAGACTTGTTTTTATAGTTTTAGTGAATTCTGTGTGACAAAAATTTGAGTTTAAGTACAGAATCATAATCACATTCATACTGCACTTTTGTATGATTAAGGAGATAACGGACTCATCTTTGAAAGGGCTAAAGATCATATTAAACAAATACGAGTAAGATAGAAAAGTTTTTCACAGATAAGCAGAAAAAGCTGAGCAACAATATTGTATTTGCTTTTCTGATATTGAGTTTGGCAACTGGACGTAATGTCGTCGTTGCTTAATTTGTTGGCTTTTTGTAAAAAATGTGTCATAAAGAAAAGCATAGACCAAGGTAAGATAATTTTTAAAATTTATAAAAATATTTTTGAACAAATGTTGTGCATATTACATGTATGTATGTGTGTATATATGTATATTATGCTTAATTATAATAAATTAATTTAATTTGTATTTTTTTCTCTTTATTAACAGAAAAACATTTAATGATTCCTAGAAAAAAAAAATTCATATATAAATATTTTACATGTCAGGGTCTGGTATTGAACTTAAATTCTTTTCCACAAAATCATGACACGCCCGCGACATGATTTGCTTGATAAACTCAATTTAATTCATTTTCTAATTAACTGACATTTTATTATAATATTATTGAATGGAACAACTGAAAATTAAACAAAAATAAGCAAAATTTTTGGAAAATTGTCATTCGTGTTATTTATAAAAGCCAAAAATAAATCGAACAATAGATATTTTTTTTCTTTGCCGCTACTGATCGATCCATCATATTGCGAATATAGTTTTAATGTAAACAACATTGTTGGCTGTTGGAAGTGTCTGTCAGTACTGTAGTTTTGTATTTGGTTCTCATAAGCGCCCATTATTCATGCAAAATATTTCAATTCAACACAAAAAAAAACAAAAAACAGCAGCAGCAATACAATGAATATACTGCCAAATTTGGATAAACAATTAAAATAGAAAGACAAAGGAAACACAATGTTACAGTGTCTATTAAAAATTTTTTAACAATGACATATTTTTCTATGCTTAAACTGAGAAATAATTTTCAAAAATTATTGAGAAAATAGGCAAATATTATTATCGGCCCTGTTCTGAGAATCACGGTGATTTCCAAATCACGTGATTTTAATAAAGACAATTTTATTCCAATTTCAAACGCTATTAATTGTCCCATTCACAAAAGCAATGATTGATCTTTCACTAATTTTTTGAAATCACCGTGATTTGACATGTCGTGATTTGACATATCGGGATTTTCAGAACAGGCCAAACATTAAATTTTATGTATAGTTTCCACAATGCGAGCAAGCGACTTTGAGCTTTTTAATCGACTTAAAAAAAAGCAGGAGGTTAACAATTCGTCTCTATTTTTTTTAGGTGTGTATCTTCATAACGTAGTATATTTTAGACTGATTGTAAAAATTTTGTTGTTGTCTGTTGTGGGCGTGTCCGCACCCACTTTTTTTAATATAATTTTATGAAATTCTGCTTATTTGATTGCTGCGAAACCTCTAAAACACCTTTAGTTCTTGTAATTACACAATTTGAAAGTTAAAAGAATGGGCGGAGCACAGTGTTACGTGTGTGGCCAAAAATGGTAAGCACTGATGAATGGAATTTCAGCTTATTTTGCACAATTTAATAAAAAAACACAACAACTAGATAAAATGTAAAGTAATTGTTATTGTGGGTGAAAGTGGTGGTTTCTTTGCAACATGATATTTTGCAAGAAAAACAATTAAATTTTGCATGCAGTAATAATTGTTTAAATTTAAATTTTTTGTTAACGGTTGGTACAAAATGGAATTGAATTGCAAGCCTGATGTCTTATTACAATTGCAACGCTGTTATTGTTTACAATTGTTGATCATATGCGATGTGCCGTTAGCGAGAAGACAGGTCTGATAGAAAAGTCACATTTTTACAATAAACACAACTTTCGCAGAGAATTAAAAAAAACATCAAAAACTATTTTTAAAATTTTGTGATATTTTATTGCTATAAGTATGTATTTTAACATATATAAATCTCAGCTGCACAGTTCTGCACAAATTTTTTTGGTGAATGTTTTTCTAGTGGCAGCAAGCAGCATTGAAAATTCGTGATATTTTTAACCTATGGCTGGAGTTGAGGCAAAAAAGAGCCAATCCTATAGTGTTTTATATTAAAGAATTTGCACAAAATAATCTGCAAAGAGCACTCACAGATACAGAAGAACAGAAACTGAACTTTATTCTTCTAAAGTTTATTCATTGTTGGGCAAAATACTCCCGAATGAAAGTTAGATTCGAACGTGAATTGAGTGATTGGCTGGATACTGAAGTATTTACTGAAGACGTTTGTGTTGTGAGCTCTTCTTTGTATTCTGTAATATTTTATTAATCAATATAATCTATTTTTATTAGGAACCAAGTACAAGTGGCGGTAGGGGCAGGCCCTCAAAGTGTTATGAAGAAGCTGCACAACGTACGAAAAGAAGGTGAGTCCATGAACTAGTTGCATCGACTTCTGCTGAAGCTCTTACTGAAGCGGGTAAAAAGGTTTCAGGCGCAACGAATGCTAAACAATTAGCTTTGTTTATTGACTTGGATCTTTCTGTTCGGCAATACAATATGCTAAGAAATGTGGTGAATACAGTTCACCAAGATTGTTTCCCGTCATACTATTTAATAGCAGAAGCAAAGAAAAAGCTCATCCCAAACGATATTCATGTATCAGAAACATCAGCTGAGGTTCCATTGCAAAACATTTTGGACAAAACAGCTCATAGCATTCTAAATATGAATGATTTTCAAACCAAAAATGATTTAATACTAGAATGTAAATGGGGATTTGACGGCAGTAGTGGACATAGTGTATATAAGCAAAAATTTGAAAACCATGATGCATGCTACTGACGAATTTGTTTTCGTTACATCGTTTGTTCCACTTCGCTTATTAGACTGGGAAGATGAGAAAGTGGTGTGGCAAAACGATAAACACTCGTGCTGGAGGTTATGCAGACCTATAAAAATAATGTTTACAAAGGAAAACCGTAATGTCATAAATACTGTTAGGGAGCAATTGCAACATGAAATCGGTACATTGGACACTTATTTTTATAATTCTAAAAACAAAAGTCTTAAAGTACATTATAGAATGAAATTAACTATGATAGATGGAGCAGTTCTAAGCGTAATTAACGGAAGCAGAAGTAATGCGACTTGCGTTTTATGCGGAGCAAAGCCATCGGAAATGAACGACACATTAATATTTGAAAGAACTGTCAGTCAAGAATGCTACCAATACGGATTGTCTACGTTACATGCGTGGATAAAGTGTTTTGAATGTCTTCTGCATATGCGAATTTCAGGAAAAGAAATGGAACAGAAAGTACAGGAAAACAAGAAGACCATACAAAAAAAAAATTTTAAAGTGAAATGGGACTGATAGTGGATATGGTAAAAACGGGATATGGTACGTCAAATAACGGAAATACTGCGAGACGTTTCTTTTCAAATGTTGAACTGTCCGCTAGGATAACAGGGTTGGACAAAACAATTATTAAAAATTTTTCCATTATCTTAAGAATCATTTCGAGTGGGCTGCACATTAATGTGCCTAATTTTGAAAAACTTTTAAAAGAAACTGCTCTATTATACTTCAAATTGTATCCTTGGTACTACATGCCTGCAACAGTTCACAAAATATTAATACATGGTATAGATTTTATAAAATATTCTACCACTCCAATTGGAATGTTGTCGGAAGAGGCATTAGAATCAAGCCATAAAATTATAAGAAATGCACGACTAAGGTAGACGAGAAAACGAAGCAGAGTTGATTGTAATAAGGACTTAATAGTGTACCTTATTATCCAATCAGAACCATCGATTTCTATCCACAGTCAAAAAAAAAATAATAAAGAAGTGTGAGCTAGGTGACTTAAAAAATTATCTAATTGAAAGCGAAAATTTTACAACAATACTTTCAAATAATGAATTAGAAGTGGAATCGGAAACTGATAGTTTCAGCGATAGTGAGTAGTATATATTACATTCTTGTTTATTGTATGATATTTTAAATAAATTTAACCATTTTGAATAATAATTAACAAGTTTTATTATTTATTCGTTCAAGGGTATGTGGTGGGCATACCCTTGAAGGATATGGGAGAGGTGGGCGAGTCCTTTGAGATAATTTCATATAACTCACCTCAGTTATCAGTAATATATCAGGGACAAATCGAGCCAAATTTGGTTCAATTCCAACAACAATTTTGGAAAATATAAGTTTTTTTCATTTCAGGATATATGGTGGGCGAGTCCTTGGGCCGATTTTTTCATTCGTTTTTTTCCTTTCCTACTTATAATAGTAATGTGTACCAATTTTCATTCTTCTACGATAGCTCCTTCTATTTTTGGCCGCCGTTCATATGAAAACACGACACTGTGGCGGAGTCACGCCCATTAAAATTTAAAACTATATTTCACAAGCTTCTACTTCACCGATTTTTACAAAACCGATTTTTACACAACTTGGCACACACCCTAAGTTAAATAAGGGCACAATCTTGCGTTCAAAAAAGTGGGCAGGCACGCCTATTAAATTTTAGTATAATATTTCACGTGCTTGTACTTAACCAATATTTACGAAACTTGGCACACACCTTGAACTCTTAAAAATACACAACTTTGTTTTAAAAAAAGTGGGCGTAGCCACGGCTCATAAAATTTATGTGTAGTTTCCATAATGCAAGCAAGCGACTTGTCTAGAAAAAATATATGAAAATCACTCAAATTTTTGAGTGATTCCTATACAAATTTTCTAGACAAGTCGCTTGCTTGCATTGTGGAAACTACACATTAATACTATATTTCACATGTTTTTACTTAATGGATTTTTCGAAACTTGGCACCCACCCTGAGCTTTAAAAAATTCTCAAGCATGTGTTAAAAAAAATAGGCGGGGCTACGCCCGTGTAAGCTTAGTATTAAATTAAATGTACTTCTGCTTATTAAAAGTGTGCACTAAAAATGTAAAAATTTAACTTTTCTAAAACAAATTAAACCGACTTCAAAAATAAGCACTAAAAAGCTAAAAATTATATAGATCTAGTTAAATAAAATATTTTTATATATGCTACCTATAGTGCTGTTTGAAGTTGGTGCCAGTAATACATTGCATTGTGGAAACTATACGTTACATAAATTTACTTACTTTTATCTTACACTCGTACTATTTCTAAAATTTTGTTCAATACTTTTCGAACAAATCATTCATGATTTCTGGTTTTGACTGAAGTCTCACCACAATTCATTCATGATTTCTGTTTCCTGCTTGAAAGCTCACTTTTATCTCCTACTGTTAAAGTGCATTTGTAATTTATTATTTTAGCTTTTAGTATGTATTTATTTGTAAATTGATCATAACAAATCGAAATGGAAAATATTCTTTCAATTATTTTTTGTTCTTTTATTATTTCATATGCCTATTGTTCCTTTTTGTATAAAGAATAACAACCGTACAAAATTATTACCGCACCTGGTTTTTCTGAGACATGATAGTAAATAAGCTTTTAATCTATTAGCAATAAACAAGAAGGAATTTTAATTTATCATTTTATTCTGCTAACAAGGTGTTGTAGAAGTTAAGAATTGAAATATTCGCTGAAGGAAGTTGTGTGAATAATGAAAAAACAAGATCAGTTTTCCGTAGTTTGTGACAAAATTACAAATTTTATTGTATGTACTCGTAATATATGAGCTTTAAGCTTTTAAATATTGCACAGTAGGGCTTAAAAAAATTAAAAAAAAACATACACAAACATATCTACCTCTTCTGGAAAAGCTTAGATAAAATTGCATGTTGGCAAAGTTACAAAGTTACATATCAAATTAGACTAGATCTTGCTAAGAAAACTTTTCAGGGTCTTGTTTTTTTTTTTTAAAGAAAACTTACAACAAATTCAATCTTAATATATGTGGTAAAAAGTGATGAAGTCGAGTTAATCTGATTAAAAATATAATTAAAACTACATGTTAAATATTAACCCCCATATTCATGAAAAAATAAAATGAGTTTGAAACTCATTTTAGGAAGATTTTTTATGAAAAATTTTAAATAAAATACATTTCAAATTCATTTGAAATTTTATGAATAAGGGGGTAAAATTTTATTCTTTGATTAAATTTCAAAAAAAAAAAAATATATAATGAAATTAAACTAAATGAGGCTATCAGCGCAGCAGTGGTGTAACACACATTAATGTTTTGGTTGCGGTTCTGATAATAAATGCATTATGTTTACATTATCTACTAGAAAAAAATATTAGAGTAAGCCACATTTTGGTATTCTGAAGAAAATGGAGCTGAATAATCGTTTTTGGACAGATCATAATATTGCAAAGTAATAAAGCAATTGTTTAAATAACAAGATGTTGGTTACACCAGTTTTGCGCTAATAGCCTTAAATATTACTCTTATAAATTTTAAGAATTCAATACCTAAAGTTTAAATAAAACTCAGATCCTAATTTAGCACCAAAAAGAGAACATCATTAATTTATGGCATTTAACAATAATTTTGTTATTTATTTATTAATTTTTTTTGGTTCTTAGTTTGTTTAATTTTATTGTTTCTAGCTTGAGTTTATGTTTAATTTTTTCTATTTGCTGTGCTTCAAAACTTTACGATGGCATACATGAATTGAGCTGCATTCAATATTTGAACGGTAACGCCTACGCCACATTAAGATTGACAGCGAATTGATGCCTTAAGCTTTTGCTTAAATTTGCTAAAAATTTATTCTGATCGTGAACATTTTATTTAAAATTTGTTATTTATATTGTTTGCTTTTGTAATATTTTTTTTGAACAATTGCAGATCAAATTTAAAGCCTTTGGTTGCCAAAAAAAAAATGACAGCTACCTCTGACATACAATTTTATAAACACTGGTATCTTACTCGTATCCAAGTTTAGAAAAAAAATTCAAAAACAGAAATCAAATAACTCATAGAAAATTCTCAAAAATTTTTAATTTTTTCATTGTGAAATAAGGCACAAAATTTTTACCATTTATTTCATAATTTTAGGACAAATTTAGGGCCTAATTTTGTAAAACGCAACGCCCAGCGTTAACAAATTTTATATAGAAAATATGTATGCCCTTATTTTGTAAAACGCTACACCAAGCGTTGACAAATTTTGTATTCATTTTGTTTCTGTAACTTATATATTTTCCATATAATCAGGGCAATCATGAATTAAATTCCGCGTGAAATTTCTCCCTTTTCCAATTAGAATTTTTTGTTTTCCCTATTAGTTGGAATTGTTCCCTGGGAAAATTTCACGCGGAATTTTATTCATGATTGGTCTGAATATTTTTGAACGCGCTGCGTTTTACAAAATTAGTCCCTTATTTTTTCCAAATTGTTTAATTTCGATGAAAAAAATTAAAAGAAAATAAGTTCAAAAAAAAGTGCTTTTTGTCTTACTTTTTCGAGAAAATAATATGCAACTTATTTAATTTAATTTAATTTAATTTAATCTCGTATATGAAAAAATTTAGATATGTCTTTTTTGAGGTTTGTCCCATACCGTCTTCGCCTTCTTAAGTATTTGTGTAGTTCTAACGTTTTCTGTAATTACTCAAAACACAATTCACAATAAATTCTTATAAGTGCCTTTAATTGTGAAAGTGGTCTAAGTCATATCCATGGTCTGAAATAGAAAGGCCTTAACTCAAATAATTATAACTTTACAGGCGAAGGTAAAACATAATAGAAACTGTAATATTCACAATGTAAATTTTTTTGTAAAACTGCTTGTAAAAACGTTATTTTTTTACACTATTGCAATATATTTTTGTAAGAAGTTGCATTTGTGTAAAATGTATTGGAATCACTGAACAAATCAATTTCGTAAAAAAACACGAGTTAGGTCCTTTCTACTTGATACTATCGATAGATATATTTCTTTGGGCAAGATATTTAGTATATTTCATTTGAACAGTTTAAAATATATTTTTATATTTTGCAATATTTTAATTTAGATTTGTGCTAGTCTCGATTTATATAAATTTATTTAATATTTTTAAAACATTTATGGAAATTTTTTTAATATTTATTTGATATTTCGAACTTTCATAACAATTGAACAATTTAATGCTGTACTGACTGTTTGTTACGTTTTTTTTCGACTAAATAATTTGCTTGAGTAAAGATCTTCCTAAAACATGAAATATGTATAACTGAAAAAAAAATAATTTTTGGTTATTTTTTACCAAAAGTTTTTGTTCCAACTTACTTATTTATTTCTTTCTAAAATATAGAATATATTTAATTACCAAAGAAATAATTAGCTTTATTTAATTAGCTTTGTATATCACAAAAATTTTAAGTTTCCCAAGCCTGGAATCATCTTTTTAGATTTTTCTGGGTCCTTATACCAATCACGTTGCTTAAAAAATATGTAAAATATGTTAAGTGAACAAAGAAAGAAACACATAATTAAAATACTAGTTTTATTTAGTTACTTTAATATCAAAAAATTTTTAAATTTTCCAACTCTGTTGTTTATATTTTTCTAATTCTCTATACCCAACTTTTCTTTCAAAACATAATATATATGTATAAAAAGAAAAAAATTATTAGACCTAGTTAATTTTATATATCACAAAAATTGTAAATTTCTTAACCCTGGAATCATATTTTAAAATTTTTCTGATTTCTTACACTAATATTTTTTTTAAGAATGTAAGATATTTTAAATTTATAGATAAAAAGGAAAAATTAATAATTAATAAGGAAAAATTAATTTTAGTAGGTTATTTTATATAATAAAAAAAATTTGAATTTCCCAACCCTGGAAATTTTTTTTATTTTTTTTTTATATTTTTAATACAAGTTTTATTCGTACTGAAATATAAAATAAGTTTATTTAACAAAAAATTAAAAATGTTCTGTTATCTACTTACTTTTATATGGCAAAATCAAGTTTAAGTTTTCCAACTCTGAAACCGTCTGCTCGATTTCGCTGATTTTCAATACCAATCTATTTTGGACCATTTCTGATACACTAGTCCAAGACCGAAGTCTCTAGTTCGGAAAACCGAATTACACACGGAATGACAAACCTATATATACCCTTTTCCATTTTTGGTAAAGGGTAATAAATATGTATCTTTTTGTATATAAAAAAAATTCTTTATTATTCAATTTGTTTTCGCACATATTGTGTCGGGTCGTCGTGTTTGGGAAATTTTTGTGTTTTGTTAGTGTTTGGATCGTACCCATAGGTACTTCCTACCAATATCATAAATAAGAAAGTTTCATTATTGCAAGCTTGAATGTTTGTTCCATTTCACCGCAAAAACCTCTTAAGGGTTTTGTGTGAAATTTTGTAGACGGATAGCATATTGCTCAGACTAAAAGATAGCGTACTTTTTAAGCGGTACTTAGTAAAAATACAGTTTATAGGAAAAATAAAGTTTTGTTCTTAATGCAAACGAAGTCACAGGAAGATGTTAATATTAAATAAAAAGTTATCAAATAAAATGAAAATTTCAAAAGTATGTAAATTTTTTTTTTTTGAGGTACGTTCACCTTAAATGAAAATCGTTTGCTTTATTTATAATAAAAATTACTACTTTATAAATATTATAGCTTATTGAATTGATTTAATGAGGATTTGAAAAAACCACGGTATTGGCCAGGAAAAAAATAATTTTCCAACACATTAACGCAAGGGTACACGTAATTTTCCTATAGAGGACTTTGTGGTGGAAACGGCGACTAGAAGTCTCTTTAGACTCGCAGAAACAGGTTTGGTGAGGACAGAAGTAACAGGTCACATTTCAATCTTATATGAGATCAGTTTTAGTAATCAGGAATCCGTAACCAATGTGTTCACGGAGGATTAGGTAGTTGAAATTGATTTTAGTAGAACACCCTCACTGGCAATTCCAGATTGAGACCATTGAGCCAATTAAATCCAGGAAGATATATAAAGATAGTGCGGTCTTTACAAACATATAAAAATTGGGGGAAAGCACAGGGGATGGTGTGTATATTTTGGGAACGAACATTCGGGCATTTTCTAAGTTGAGATCTTGGCGATCGTCAGGATCATGGAACTGGTAGCCAGGAATGTAGGTGAATTTGAGAAGGACACATTCTACGTCGACAGACAGCCAGCCAGCGCTGTGTTTGTTAAAAAAAGAAAAAAATCTCTTTTTTATAGCGCTACTATTAGCAAATAGAAAACGTTTGGTGCAAAAAATTTCATGAAATTTTGTGAGAAAATAAATGCTTTATGTAAAGTAGGTAATAATATTCACATAATTCTTCTTCCTATTAAAATGACTTCAATAAAAATTTTCGATCACATTAAAATAGTAAGTTATATCTTCTCTATGATATGATCACAAGTATTTCTGACTTAATTTATACAAGCATTCAATACACATCATATATTTTAAGTTAATATTGCGTAATATTTATTATGCCTGACCGAACAAAACACTTGTTTATTGCTTTATCATAATTGTTAAAACATTTTTCTGAAGGAATAAACTCAATAAGAAATATGACTTTTCCTCATGCAATCATGCAAATTAAGCATCACGCAAACTCGAATACTTCAGACTCAAGCTTTAAAATGCGTAACATATTTTTTGCTGGCCTTTTCTTCTGTGCTTATAAATTAAAAACTTTGCTTAGCTTACATACTTGTAACAATTTATGCATGATTTAAAAAAAAAGTTTTATTGAAAATTGATTTAACTGTCAAGAAATTCACAAGATATACTCATATTTAAAATTGCAGGCTTTAAACAGTTGGTGGTACACATTCCTTTAGTCATCCATGTTATATAATCGCATGAAGCATTCACAAAGATATGTATGTATGTACATATGTATGTATGTATCTTTTATTTTACATTATATCTGTTTATGGTGCTGGCACTTTCCTGTTTCAAAAAGAAATACTACATATTTTTTATGAGTTTAGGTAGCTGATATTTATTATTGTAAACACATCGATACTCATGTTATTTTCAGCAGTTTTCTTTCACAAAAACCACTAAACTCCACCGCCTTCCATTAAATTACAGTAATCATGTATTTAAGTGATTTTGGGATAAAATATGAGAAAATATAAAAAGTCATAATGTGGCACTAAATATTACATAAATAAAAAAAAAAAAAACAGGGGAACAAATTGGGTTTATACATGTTAATTTTTTAAATAGAAAAATGTTGCATTATGTTACTCCTTCGCTACTTCAGGACCTCAGATGCTGTTTATAGAATATTGTTGGTGCAAGCTTCTCTCACAGAGAAGTATTTTAATTAAAGAAATTAAAGAAATCTGAAGAAGCAAGTGCACAGCTCGATACACAACAAAGTTTTACATTATACTATAAATTTTGAAGACTTTTGATTTGTACAGAGATACTGCTGAAGTCGTGAAAGTGAAGAAAATTAAATGAATTTTTAATAAGAGTTTTCATGAGAACTCTCAAAAAATAGCCATTTTTGCAATTGAGCAAACTTGCGAGACTTGTTTCATGAAGCCGCTTTAGAACTTTTGGGCAAACAGTTTAAGTAAATTCGAATAAAACGTCAAAAAAATAATTTAATAAAATTTAAAACAATTTTTAATTTAAAAACATATTTATATATTTCCATAAAAATAAAAAAGGTGTGTGTGTGTGTATCTAAAATTGCATTTACTCGTAGTTCAAATCTATTTTAAGAAAATGTTTTCTGAAAATTTTTGAAGAAAAAAGGTGTAACTTTTGTCTTAAAATGCACAAGGAAAGCCAAAGACTAAATAGCTCATATTATTCAAAAAAGTTGTCGTTGGTAAAATGCACACTCGAACAGCTTAAGCTTATAAGGCAAAATTGTTGGGCAAACTTGCCAGATTTGTGCAAATTAATCTCCACATAATTTTTGACAGTTTATTTACCAGACTGTAAAAATGCACAATTGCACTGTTCGCGAGAGTTAAGTTTTAATAGTTTTTATGGCACTGTTTCTCAAATTTAATACTTAACTAGTTCAGTAAAATATTAATTGCTTGTAAAAATAATACAGCTTTGAATCTTAAAACATTTAGCACCATTATTACAACATAAAGTTAGTTTGATATTAGGATTTTAAAGAACGTGTAAGAAAATTTTTATTAATAAAAAATTGATTTAACTTACCAAGTAGAATAAACTTGACTTTTACTTAGCGCTCACTTTGGGTTAAAGTAAAATTTTTCTAATGATAAACTTTTAATAAATCCTTCAAAATCCTAATTTTAACTAACTTTAAATTGTAATATTATTGTTATTTTGTATAAAATAATAACAAGCAAAAAAAAATTTCATAAGTATTTATGCAAAAAAAAAATAAAAAAACCCGACTGCGACTAACTTTGAACCGTTAAATATCCTAAACGGGCATTCGAAATGCAAAATCATAAGAGAAACCTAAAGATGATTTTCGAATGATACTCATTTTGATATAGTTCGCAGACTTTTTATTTTTTTTCGTATTTTCAAAATGGCGTCTCTTGGCCGCCATATTGAATTTTTATAACTGTTATATCTTTAGTGATACTCGATTGACGTAATAATCATCAAAATCGGTCCACGCGTTCGGTTTATATAGTACCGCAAAGGTACACACATACATACATACATATATACATACATACATACATACATACATACATACATACATACATACATACATACATACCCTTCTTTGTGCTGCGCAGTCGGGAAAAAAGTATAAGAGCCTATTTCACCAACTTATTTAAATAACAATTCATTTTTAAAATTAATTTTTCCATACAAAAATTCATGAAAATCGACACTTAAATATGAATTGATATTTAAATAGAGTTGGTTAAAATGGCCCTGATAATATATATTTTTTTTTTTTTTGAAATACCGAAAAAAAAAACTTGTAACAAAATATCTAATCAACGGAAGTAATTGCGCCCACACATATGCAATATAAATGAGTACAAACGCTTGTAATTAATACGTATGTATATGAGTGTGTATGTGTGTGTGTAAACATTTGCACATACTTCTCAGTCCGCAAATATTTTGTTTATGATAAATTATGCAGTCCCACGTTTTGAATGGCCGTTGAGAATATGATTCCAAAAATGCAAAAACAAAATCCTTTCATACATCACACACATGTATGTTTGTATGTATGTATGTATATATGTATGTATAGATATTTTACATACTTTTGCATATCGAATAAGCTTAAATGAATGTTTGAGCATGAATAAAAATTGCATACAAGTTAAAACAGTTTATTGACAGCTGCACAAATTATGGCTTTAAATTTTCATTGAGATTTATGGCAGCATGAAAGAAAAAACCAAAACTAAAATAAGTAAAGACAGGCGGGCACACTTACACTTGTTGTTATCGTAGTTGTAAGTTGACCAATTTGCATATTGTCGAAAAACAAGAAAGAGCAAGCAAAAATTTTAAAAATAAACTTAAGATTATTTGTCAAAGAAAATAGTACCAGCAACAAATATTTTTGCTTAAGCTCATGGACGAAATGCAAACAATAGATAAACAGTTTTGCTGTTGGCCTTTTTTTATTTTGGAGTACGATAGTTGTCTGTATTCGTTAACAGCATTTTTGTATGAAATTGCAAGCAATTAAAAAATTGGAAAATTGCCACACCTGATATGAAAACGACAAGTAGTGCTTTTGTTATTTACACTCTAAATGAAATGTTAGATTTGGTATGAATTGGACTGATTTGAAAAAAATTTAATATATGTTGGGTAAAAATGTTATAACGAATAAAAGTATCAATGGAAGTATTTTTACAGTAATCATTCACACAATAGTTAATAGGTTCATCAAAAAGATTTATTTTATTTCATTGAAATTATTTCGAGGATATACATGAAAATTGTTTAAATAAATGTTACGAAAATGTGATTGCCTTTTAGGTCTTTGTCAAAGCCTTCATGGATAAAAGGGTTCAATAACAAAATGTACTGCCACGTAAAAACGAATTGTAATAAATACGGATTGTACAAATTCCAGTTGTCGACATCAACGCTGAACGATATTGTTTTTAGGTGCTTACTTCATATTGTTATTCTAGTTGTCATGTTTGAAGATTATCGATTATCGACATAAAAAGACGGCGATGTTATATTGAAACGACTTTGTCATGACTTTTTCGTCGTAATTTTTGATAGCGATTTTAAGCAAAAAGTAAAAACAAACTGAAATACGAGTACGGGGTTATTTTAAATAACTAGGATCGCCCGGTGGTCTAAATTAGACCACTTGACACGTAGTATGTTTTTATGTGTGTACAAAACAAAAACAAAGAAGAAAGTTGTCTTTTTAACCCCCGACCAAAAAAAGGGGTTTGTAGTGTGTGTCTGTGTATCTGTGTATCTGTGTATCTGTGGATCTGTGCATCTGTGTATCTGTGTATCTGTGTGGCTGTCCGTGTCCACGTACAGCCCAAACGGCTGGACCGATTTGGATTTAGTTTTTTGTCTGAAAGGTGACTGGATCGAGAAGGTTCCTAACTATGTTTAAAGAAAATCGGTCCATCCGTTTAGAAGATGTCACATCTTTTCTAGATATATCGGGGTTTTTAAAATATTTAATTTTTGTTATTTTTATTTATGTGTTAACCGAATATTTAAGAAGCTTTATGACAAAAATTTTTAAAAGACATGTATATTGTGCATATTTACAAAAAAAATATCTTTTAAACCATATATGTGACCTTCTCCGAGAAAAGAGACCTAATGTGTGAAAATGAAGTTTTGAGAAAAATGCATTTAAAGTTTCACAACGCATTATCACTTTGAACACACCTTCAGTTGGCAGTTGCGATAAAAATAACTAAAAGAAAGGAAAAGAATAAAGTGACGCTTCCTTCAGTCTTGTGCCAACTGTATAACGAGTGTTATCAATATTGAAAAAAATTTTTTCGCAATTTTGGTTCTTTTGTAATTTTGTTACTAAGCTGATGTTAATTTGAAGTAATTTTTATACAAATGAACATTTCTTTGATGATGATTTAAAAAAGACTAGACTCGGTTTATGGAGATGATGAGATCGATATGATGTTATCTGAAAGTGTCGGTGCTACTACTTCGGGACTAACTGAAAATCAAAGTTTTTTGCATCATGTTTCCGAATCCAATATTATATCCGAATTGGAGAAATCCATTGAAGATATACAAGAGTCGATGAAAATCGATTTGATGTACGGAGAAAAATCCGAAGCATGTTGTTCGAAAGAATGTAATAAGATAATTCCAGAAAATCTTGCTATACAAAGCTGGCAATTTTTCCAAAAATTAAGTAAACCAGAACAAGATTTAGTCCATTTTCGCTCGAAAACGTTTATAATACTAAAAGTCGGAAAATGTATGGTCAAAGGGGGAAAAACAAATCCAGAATTGATACAATGTACTTATTTCGTGGCATTCATATTTGTAGAAAGATGTTTTGTTTTATTTACGATGTTAACGGCTGAGCTACCAAACGAATTACCTCCGCTCATTGCACCAAGCGGTTTATCGTTAGATCGCAAATGGTATTTGTATTTGAAAATGTCAGGGTCGTATGTACTGATTCACAGTAATGGGATTTTGTAGCTCCTAAACCGAGTGAACCCAAAGCAAAAAAAAAATCGAAAAATAAATCTGAACCAGCCAGCAAGAAAAAAAACGAGGAACCGGATCACGAGAAAAAGAAAGCAGAAGTCAAAGCGCCGAAAAAAGAAAAAACTGAAATTGTCAAACGGAAGAAGTACCAGATCACGAAACACCCAAAAAAAAGACCAAACTCCAAAAAAAATTCGAAGACTGACGAAAAAACAATTTAAAACCAAAAAATATCAAATTTTAATGTTTTTCTCATTTTTATCTATTTTTCCAAGTTCGATTTGTAAATAAAAATTTTATCAGAAATCGATTCCATTTCATCTTATTCTACACCCTTTTAGGTACCAGAATCCACTCTTAAGTCCAAACCCTTTTATCGAAGAAGGTCACATATATTTCACTAATATTGGTGGACTATAGCTTAAATTAGACGTGACATAGCCGTTATGGCTATGTCACGTCTAATTTAAGCTATAAGATACTTAAAAGTGTACTACAAATATATGTGTGCTGTATTTATATATAAGATAACTGCAACTTACATACTTTGAGAAATGAGTGGAAGAGTTGCTCCCAGTAAAATAAAACAACGGGAAGCAATTGGAATATTATACAATTTTCTTGGCCCGCATAACTATGAGATGTAAAGTTGTCCATTTCTACTGGAACCAGCCAAAAGTTTGTAGTTCAGTCAATAAGAAGTCTTCTAATATATATTTCCACATAAAGGTATGAACTAATTGTAACTCCTCGTACTCCATAATTGAAATGAGAGCCCATAATTCTCCACTATGACATCGAAGTCTATATGGTCAATGGTAAATAAGGGGGATTCTGTTGCTTGCGCTTTCGGTTTGATATACAACAGTAGCGTTACTTCTTACTTTTTAACAGAGGCAGACGTAAAGTTAAGTATATACTCTGGGATGATTATCGCAAGAGTCTCAAGGAATACAATAAAGTAAATCGAACGGTTAACCGTAACTCCTGCAAGATTTTCTGCAAATAGGTTGATAGTGTGAAGGAAGTCCCAAAGATAAAAAAGTTTCCTTCCAAAAACTCAAATCCAAACCGAAATGCTGGTTGACGATATGGGCAAAAGGGCGGAGACAATAGAAGAGACCTTATTGTTGCCGATGAACACACATTTCCCAAATATTATAGAGGGACCCTTAGTGAAACCGCCATTAGTTGGAAATGTGGATCGCCAGGGGCCAATCATAACAGATAGCATGGTTAGGAATGCAATAAATAGCTTCTTCCCTTTAAATGCAAGAAGAGTAACTCGTGCTGGTCTCTCTACAGAAGGGCAATTGGGTCCAGATGGCGACTTAGCTCTATTGCGACACACTGGCTCTATAGGAGTGTGATCAGACCAGTTCTAACATACGCATCGGTAGTATGGTGGAGGTCAACGGATAAAAAGTGTAATACTAAAATTTTGGAGAATGTTCAACGAATGTGCTGCTTAGCTGTAAATACATCCACCAGGGTATTGTAAACCATTCTTTATGTCCAACCTATAGACATTCGTATTAGATACGAAGCAGCTCTTGCTACAAAACGTCTACAAGTAATGGGTGAATGGATCGGACAAGACAACATACCACGCCATCAGAACATATGGGTGTCACTGAACGGCTACGACGAGACTTTGGAAATGTCCGACCGGGTACGTCTGACTAGATTTATAACAGAATGTGCGACATTGATTCCAGAAAGACACTCCTGGGTCAATCCAATCCTAGAACAAAAACCCGTGGGGGTTTGCTGCTACACGGCTGGCTCGAATATAGAGGAAAGAACTGACCTGGGTTTCTTCATAGAGGAACAGGAGATCGAGATTCACTTCCGCTTACCTGACCATAATACAGTCTTCCAGGCGGAGGTTCGTGCTATCACGGAGGCTTTACTCGTAAAATGGATCAGTGTGAATATTTATAAGACCCACAGAGGTCAATATATTTACCGCCAGTAAGTTGGCAATTAGGGTAATCACAACCGAAAGAGCAAACTCTGGGACCGTTTAAGATAGCAAAAATATGATAAACGATTAAGCGGCTCACTGTAACATTCGTCTTGTATTGGTGCCGGCTCACTACGGCGTAACTGGAACGTGTAAATGAACGTGCAAATGAACTAGTGAAAAATGACAGAACGTTACGGACAGTAACTCTAACTAATGTAAAGCCTTTCAAGGCAACGAAGATTGAGTTACAAGATTGGGCAAAGATGACTCACACTACACGTTGTAATTGTGATACTCTGGGTAATCTAACCAAGGTTCACTCAGTATATTCTTCCTTAATTCTGCTTTCTGAAAAAAGTGTTTGAGAATATTTTCCTTATTAGTACCGAATGACACTGCGATTGACTCTGCATTAGGTGCGTCTACAGCGGATCTACATATGACCGGCTAATCTACCCGCTCATTATAAAGAAATTTGCTACGTGCTGGATCACAGATAAAAGTATTCGCATACTGTCGACTCAATCAGGATAGCATCATTTTGCATTTGAGGATGTTGCGTATGATCTTAGCGAAGAGGAAGAAATCCGACACAACTGTTGGTCTACTCAGTAATTCAAAACTAAAGAAAATGTTTTCAAGCTTGCATTAACACACAAACTCTAAAGTATTTTCTTTCGGTACCATGAAATAAGTCCCAAGTGAAATAAGTTCCAATCAAAACGAAATAAGTCCCACTCATGGGATTTTCTCCCGAAAGCCGGATAAGCCAGAAACCTTTAGTAGGAGGCGCGGTGTCAGGAAAAACCGTTATGGCTATGTCACGTCTAATTTAAGCTATAAGATACTTAAAATTGTACTACAAATATATGTGTGCTGTATTTATATATAAGATAACTGCAACTTACATACTTTGAGAAATGAGTGGAAGAGTTGCTCCCAGTAAAATAAAACAACGGGAAGCAATTGGAATATTATACAATTTTCTTGGCCCGCATAACTATAAGATCTGTACCTGGGTTATATAAAAAACTATATAATAAAAACTTATCCGACCTTTTTTTGTTCTTCTTTTTGCTTTCTGCTCATTTAAATATTTTGCATGCATAGATGCAACAGAATGTAGAATTAAAGCTTAAATTAGACGTGACATAGCCATAACGTCATAGCCATAACCAAACCAAAATGCAATTGGTTTCTATGGTGAGAGTTATAGAGTTACGACGAGTCGCTCTCACCCTCACCATAGAAACCAATTGAATTTTGGTTTAGTTATGGCTATGGCGTTATGGCTATGTCACGTCTAATTTAAGCTTAAATGGTGAGTCAAATAGAGTACACACTATAGTGAGAACACTAGCGACAGTTGTGCTCAAATTTTGACTTAACCGATAATGTAAACACAAATTTCCTTAATCAACAGTCAGCCATAGAATTTTTTTAAGGTTGATTGACAGCCAGCGGCCATATTGGTTTTTGACTGATAGTGTGTATCAAAAAGTGTCAGTCAAGATATAGTTTTGTAGTATAAATTCCTACACACAACTTTGAAGCGTTAAACAATTTTTTTTGAGGAATTCATATATTTTTATGAAAGGCGAGGTAGTGTGGGACGTTTCTAAGTTCAACATCTTGTCACTTTCAGAGCTGAAGGTGTGTGCCAAGTTTGGTAAAAATTAGTAAGGTAGAAACACGTGAATTATAATATTTATCTTTACTGGGTATTGCCCCTCCCACTTATTTAAGCATCAAGTTATGTCATTCTAAAGAGGTGCCAAAAAGCACAATGAAGCCTTTCTCTATCTTTTTCTTTCCTTAAGAAGTAATATTAGTAGGCATTCATGGCCTGAGTGTTACTTCTTAAAAAAAATATATTACTTAGGTAATTAGGTTATTCGTATGCCTGATGAAATTAATCTCAGAAGTCGTCTTCGTTTTTCTTTTCTATACATTTTCTTGCAATATTTTTTGAAAACATTTTATGTTGCAACCATATAGTCGGTTGATAATTTAAATGTCGTATTCGATTCGAATCGATTCCTTAGGGTTTCCGACCTGATCTTTCATTTGGCGTAATCAGTTTTTCGATACCTCATACGGTTTTCGAGATATGGAGTGTTGAGTTTCTCGTATCTGGCACTTGCTGATACAATTGTCAAACTTAAAACTCAATTTACTCGAAACTATCAATATCCACATACGACAATTAAATTATCAATTGACGATATGCTAAATCAAATCTTTTCGCCAGCAGCAACATTACGAATTTCAACTGCTACTCCCAAAACTATTGCTCTTCTACCACAGCAACAAACTTCACATACCACAAGCGTAATGTCTCTATTAAATTGGTGCGAAAATTTTCAATAACGTAATTGCATTCTCTAAATATATATGCGTATTTTATACTTAACAGTTTTAAGTAAAAGCTTTCATTTTCACTATGACCGTAAAATATAAATGTTTAAATGAACTGTACGTTTGATGGCAGATTGGCAGGCAGGCAGGCAGATAGGCAGACATACAGGTAACTTTACTGACAAGATTCGATAGATGAATTGATATAAAAATGATTGGATGTAAAGATGTACGAACTGATGGTCTATACGCAACTACACAAGATAAGAAAGAGAAAATGTAGTTTTATATTAAATGCCTGCTGATTGTATAAAATTATGACCAACTGACTGAGTAACAATATTTTCTATATTTTAATGTTGACACTTTAGACATCAGATACGCATAAAATAAATCATCCACACTTCGAAATGGGCCTTTTTCAAAAATGTTCGTTTATTAAGAGTCAAGCAAATGGCAAAAATATGCATATAAAAAGATACAGTTGCTGCTGAAGCATAAGGGAACGACGTTATGAGCAAACATGTTAACAAGATTAAGGTGCAGTTGAAACATGTTTTTGTTAAAGCTTTAAAATATGTATATTATTGCCATTTATGTTTGACTATGCAAAATGTAATAATTAATTAAAATTTAATTTGAAAAAATGAATACTTCGAGTATACAGCGAACAATCTGATAACACTTTAATATTGCAGGTAGTTTAGAAAAACCTTCAAGGGCTATCTACCTCCGCAGCTTGGATTCTTTCCATCGTTAAACTTTATGCTTAACCTAAATATAATATCGTAAGAGATTGGCACACTGATTTGTATGCTGAATTATATTTAACAAAGAAATTAATTGTAAAAAATTTTTCTGACTTAAGTTGACCTTGTGACCAACCTTATCTTTAAGATTTTCTGATATAAAATAAAGATTTCATTAATAAAAAAATATTTTGTATTTATAAGATGTTCTCTATACAAAATTTGTTCTATAAACCTTTTATGAAACCGCAAAAGGAACTAATCCTCAAGCAATGATAAAAGTAAAAGCAGTACGGTGTAATTAGAAACCAGGGGTCTAATTGTCGCTTTCGATAACGAGCTGATTCTATCAAATTTTTCAGTTTGAAATTACGACATTCGCTATCAAAAAATGTAATAATATGGTTCGATATCAAATACCACACTCTTAAACTGTAAATACGTGGTCGAATCAGCACGTTATAGAAAGCGACAATTAGAAACCAGGGGTTTTACTCTGTAATTCGAAATGAAAGAAAAGGTACCATGAAGTCAATCCCAAATGAAATAATGATTTTCCCATAAAAAATTGGAACTTACTACATTATGAAATAACTCGGGTTGGGAGTTACATATTTCATATGAAATAATTCAAAAATTAAATAACTCCCAACGAAAAATATGTTGCGACTTATTTAATATTTTTCTGTCATTGAAAATAATTTCATTTATAGAGAAGGAGTTATTTAATTTTAGTTTAGGAGTTATTTAATGTTTTGGGAGTTATTGCATTTACATTATTGCTTTTAAAAATTTTTTTATTCTAACTTTATAATTTGTCTGCGGCCGTGTAAAGCGAATGTTTCCTCTTCGTTGTTTCAAATACAGATAACATTTTGACTCTTATTCATGGCAGGCCTTTGGTTAGTTCCTTATCCTCTATGTTATTTCTCATGATGGCGATGCCTACTAAATATTTCAAGTATAGCTGGCTTCCGACCGGTTCCTCTACTATGGTTTTTCCTGACACCGCGCCTCCTACTAAAGGTTTCTGGCTTATCCGGCTTTCGGGAGAAAATCCCATGAGTGGGACTTATTACGTTTTGATTGGAACTTATTTCACTTGGGACTTATTTCATGGTACCGAAAGAAAATACTTTAGAGTTTGTGTGTTAATGCAAGCTTGAAAACATTTTCTTTAGTTCTGAATTACTGAGTAGACCAACAGTTGTGTCGGATTTCTTCCTCTTCGCTAAGATCATACGCAACATCCTCAAATGCAAAATGATGCTATCCTGATTGAGTCGACAGTATGCGACTACTTTTATCTGTGATCCAGCACGTAGCAAATTTCTTTATAATGAGCAGGTAGATTAGCTGGTCATAGGTAGATCCGCTGTAGATGCACCTAATGCAGAGTCAATCGCAGTGTCATTCGGTACTAATAAGGAAAATATTCTCAAACACTTTTTTCAGAAAGCAGAATTAAGGAAGAATATACTGAGTGAACCTTGGTTAGATTACCCACAGTATCACAATTACAACGTGTAGTGTGAATCATCTTTGCCCAATCTTGTAACTCAATCTTCGTTGCCTTGAAAGTCTTTACATTAGTTAGAGTTACTGTCCGTAACGTTCTGTCATTTTTCACTAGTTCATTTGCACGTTCATTTACACGTTCCAGTTACGCCGTAGTGAGCCGGCACCAATACAAGACGAATGTTACAGTGAGCCGCTTAATCGTTTATCATATTTTTGCTATCTTAAACGGTCCCAGAGTTTGCTCTTTCGGTTGTGATTACCCTAATTGCCAACTTACTGGCGGTAAATATATTGACCTCTGTGGGTCTTATAAATATTCACACTGATCCATTTTACGAGTAAAGCCTCCGTGATAGCACGAACCTCCGCCTGGAAGACTGTATTATGGTCAGGTAAGCGGAAGTGAATCTCGATCTCCTGTTCCTCTATGAAGAAACCCAGGTCAGTTCTTTCCTCTATATTCGAGCCAGCCGTGTAGCAGCAAACCCCCACGGGTTTTTGTTCTAGGATTGGATTGACCCAGGAGTGTCTTTCTGGAATCAATGTCGCACATTCTGTTATAAATCTAGTCAGACGTACCCGGTCGGACATTTCCAAAGTCTCGTCGTAGCCGTTCAGTGACACCCATATGTTCTGATGGCGTGGTATGTTGTCTTGTCCGATCCATTCACCCATTACTTGTAGACGTTTTGTAGCAAGAGCTGCTTCGTATCTAATACGAATGTCTATAGGTTGGACATAAAGAATGGTTTACAATACCCTGGTGGATGTATTTACAGCTAAGCAGCACATTCGTTGAACATTCTCCAAAATTTTAGTATTACACTTTTTATCCGTTGACCTCCACCATACTACCGATGCGTATGTTAGAACTGGTCTGATCACACTCCTATAGAGCCAGTGTGTCGCAATAGAGCTAAGTCGCCATCTGGACCCAATTGCCCTTCTGTAGAGAGACCAGCACGAGTTACTCTTCTTGCATTTAAAGGGAAGAAGCTATTTATTGCATTCCTAACCATGCTATCTGTAATGATTGGAACCTGGCGATCCACATTTCCAACTAATGGCGGTTTCACTAAGGGTCCCTCTATAATATTTGGGAAATGTGTGTTCATCGGCAACAATAAGGTCTCTTCTATTGTCTCCGCCCTTTTGCCCATATCGTCAACCAGCATTTCGGTTTGGATTTGAGTTTTTGGAAGGAAACTTTTTTATCTTTGGGACTTCCTTCACACTATCAACCTATTTGCAGAAAATCTTGCAGGAGTTACGGTTAACCGTTCGATTTACTTTATTGTATTCCTTGAGACTCTTGCGATAATCATCCCAGAGTATATACTTAACTTTACGTCTGCCTCTGTTAAAAAGTAATAAGTAACGCTACTGTTGTATATCAAACCGAAAGCGCAAGCAACAGAATCCCCCTTATTTACCATTGACCATATAGACTTCGATGTCATAGTGGAGAATTATGGGCTCTCATTTAAATTATGAAGTACGAGGAGTTACAATTAGTTCATACCTATATATGTGGAAATATATATTAGAAGACTTCTTATTGACTGAACTACAAACTTTTGGCTGGTTCCAGTAGAAATGGGCAACTTTACATGTTTTGAAGACGTATTTGACCTGATGTCATTACATTTTTCCTGGACACACAGAGAAAACAGTGCCTACTAAATACCTCATAAAACAGAACAAAATTAATAAGAAATCTCTATGGTTTTTTTTCAATAAGAGAATCTTATTAATTTCATAGAGAAAACCTTTTTGAAAAAATCAAGAAGAAATCTTGTAGTTTTTATGAGGTTATCTTATTGATTTTTTAAAATAAAAAAAATTGCGTCTTTTTCTCTGTACTTATGTATTTTCACTTTTTTTTATACCATATACATATGTATGTATGTAGTATATTGTAGATGTATGTATGTAGTATATTGTAGATGTTATTTATTTATACATACATACATACACATTATGTTATTTTCTTAACTTACTTACTCACCAAGTATTGAACCAGCAAACTTCTACCTGATAGACAAGCACTCTACCCAATATGCTAACAAGCAGCCTGAATAACCATTGAAATTATTGTGCATATATTCTTAAACAAAAATTAAAAAAATCATGAAAAAAATTGTCTCTATATCTATTTATAGAAACGAAATAACAAGACACCTATCAAGAAGATTTCCTTATTAAAAAAATCAATGATGCTTTACACGGAACCTACTAAAATCAAGAAGAAAACCTTATTGAAAAAATCAATAAGGCAACGTAATAAAATCAAGAAAAAAATCTTTTTAAAAAAATCAAGAAGGCAACTTAATAAAATCAATAAGAAATCCCTATAGTTCACAATTTATAAGAAAGCCTAATAGAATCAAGAAGTTTTTCTCTATGGATTGTTTTTTTGGTGCCAAAAATAACGGAAATTGAGTAAAAAAAGTTGTGAATAATAAGATTTCTTCTTGATTTTGTGTGGTTTTCTTCTTGATCAAATTAATAAAATTTACCATATAAAAACAATAAGGAATTTCTATGAAAAAATCTTCGCCTCTTTCTGCTGGGATACCCCTTAGAGAAAATCTGCTTGATTCTATGAGGCAGTTTTTTCTCTGTGCATGGAATCTCCAGAAGAGATCATATAAATTAGCCCTCATAACGTCTATGAACTGTTGTCTTATCTCAAGTTCAAAGTTTATGCCAATAAATCGATTTGCTTAACGCTTTTAAAATAAAATATCCATCACAAATTCGCATTTATATGGCGTAGTCAACCTACCCAATTCACCACTTGGAATATAAATTCTATTCTGACACTGAATATTAAATCCAAGAGAGTAAATATTATTTTGATGAAGGTATTGCTCAATCGTATATCTTTTGAGAAAATACAACAGCAACAACAAAATGAAAGTTTGCAAAAGACAACAAGAACTAATTAGATCAGAGTCGCATTTCTTTTAAAAGTCGAAAGTTTGTGTAGGATAGTGAATTCTAGCTTTTAGTTACAAATGAATACTTACGAATATGCATTTCAATAAATCTAGTTACTAAAACATGATAATTGAAAAATCTTAAATTATTTTCTTCTACCCATACATTGTTGTAAATCAAAGAAAATATGAAAAATTTTTTACGTGGCTTAACACACTATCAATTTCTTAAAAAGTTAGCACAATTATTAATTTGGTAACTGCTTCCGCTTAAGATTTATTGCATCTACATGAGTATCTGCTACACAAAATTAAATCCATTTATTCGCTTGATTTATTGTCAACTCGTATAGTTTTTCAAAATTTTTGTAATAAGAGAAGCTTCATCTTCATGCGTTTGCAGTCGGTGCATTGAATATTTTTTTCTTAGCTTAAAATCGTAGAGATATACCATATGCAACAGGAAATGGTAAAAAAAAATTATAGTTTTTAATTATGCTGCTACTTGATGACTTGTAGATAACTGGTAACCAGTATTGAGCTAATCTTGGAATTGTGCTCATATATTTATTGAATAAAATTTATTATTTATTAGTTTATTAATTCTTTGTTCTAGAGAGAAGTTTTTTTTTTCTGCATATGAAACAAGTGCAAGTAGGCTTATATCAATTAAATTTTCTAGAAAAAAACAAGAAGGTGCACTTATTATAATTTTTGAAATAATATCACTTTTAGTATAAGAACCTGTTTCACCAATTACATCTGTGGCAATAAATAATAATGGCTTAAGTTGACATAATCGCTTTTTCATTTATTACATATTTTTGTTCTCTACTTCAAGATCACTCAGCTAAATTTCAATTATAAAATGTCATTATCAATAATACTATACGCAATTATATTTTAACTTAAGTATTCTTGGAAAATACTACATAAGCCATAACATCTTAACTCAACTTATTTTTTTTAAGGTAGCTACACAAAATGCAAGGAAACAATCCACCACAAGAATGTACCTAAGATCTCAATAAACAACTTTCTAGAACATATGAACTTCCTAGGAAAGATTTTTAACACCGTTTAGGTACCGCTTAAATGAAATTAAAAAATTTTGGGAAAATTTTTCACTTTTGCGTCTACTTAAGCGCTACCTAAACGGTGTTAAGAATCATTCCTGTGAAGTTCATATATTCTAGAAAATTGTTATTGAGTTCTTAGGTACATTTTTGATGGTTTCCTTGAATTTTGAATGGTTTGCTACCTATAAACCTGAAAGGGGAAAAAAGGTAAAAAAAAATCTAATTTTTTTTAATTTTTTGCGATTTTGATCTTGAAGATGGAGTTTTTTCGATTTTATACGAGTATGTTCACAATTTTTGTTCTGTATGACAAAAGCTACAACGTTGCCTCAGGGAGTAAATTAAAATTCCGAACAGTTTGCAAGATATTAACCTTAGAAATTGAAAAATGACACCGAGGCCTCAAATCTTTGGGGCCCACAAAAAAAGGGCAAAACTTGGGGCAAAACTGGGAGACACAGGTCTTCTTTTTTGGTCTTTAATCACGTAGTGGTGTCCGTGTATGGATATAATTTATCGTGTTGCACTGTGTATTTAATTAGATTTGATGAAATCTTATAACTGAACTGCACGTTCAAACAAAATTGCCATACAAATTTTAACAGATTTGTTTCAGATTATCGTCAGCATCTGCCATTACGGCCTTATCACACGGTGGTCTAAATACCGGCTATAGGAAAGACGCTTACCATCGCCCCCATGAACCTAGTGCCCGTTCCTCAAGGCACATAAGTTGCAATCTATGAATATAGTTATCCCTGTACTATGTTCAAGTACCTTGCATAGGTACTTTAAGCTATCTCAACTCTTCGCCGTAATGACTTTTTCAAAACATTACTGTCTATTGTATGGCAATAGCACCTAGAATAGTGTCTGGCTGATCGCGTCACGCCAATCACTAGCATTGATTTAACACTGGGAACCCAAGACTATTATCAAAGCGTTTTTGGTTGCAACCGCAGCCACCACTTTTATTCTCGCGGTTTTCACATCACAGGTGTGGTGTATACACCCACAGCGAGGTCCCCAAGAGAATTCCTCAAACATTGCCGGCACAGCTCAACCACTCATCAGAGATGGACGAATGCCTGGGTCGCCAAAAATCCAGTGCCTACTCCACACACATCAAAATTATCCCTTTAACCCCCCGGGGGTAGGGCGAACTCGATGTTTTAGCAAAGGATCCTGACCCGCTATATACACCCAAACTCCTAGAGCAGCTCGACTGTCGGGCAACCGGCGCCCGTGGAACCAGCAGTAGCCTCTAGTAAGACCTCGAAGTTCCACCACAAGGGCTTCACCTCTATCGTCTTTTGAACTCAGACGATGCACCTGGTTGACATATACAGATATGTTTTCTTTTAAGTTACGTTTTATATATATTTTTCATTTTATATATATGTGGACATCCTTTGCTCTATTGCCAGAGATCGGGTAGTAAGACATAAGTTCTACGGGTAATGTACCAAAGGTACGTCAACGGAAAAAGCCACATCATCCCAGCTGGGGCCCCGGGATTGCCACACCCGTTTTTCAGAAATAGACTCCCCCGGGGGGATAAATTTTTAAAAAGAGAACATTTGAAGTTTAAGTCAATTTTTTTCGGATGCGGCCATAAGTCTGTGCTTAAAAATGTTTGATTTCTCAAATTTTGTGCCATGTAGAAATTGTTTTTTTATAGCAATTAGAAGTGATTAAGGGCCATTATTACAACTTAAAGTTAGTTAAAAGCAGGATTTTATCGGACGTATAAAGAGTTTTTCATCAGTATAATCTTAGCATAACCTAAAGTGAGCGCTAAGTTAAAGGCAAATGTATCCTTCCTGGTAAGTTAAATTAAATTTATAATAATGAATAGCGTTTTATACGTTCGACAAAATCCTACTTTCAACTAACTTTAAGTTGTAATAATGGCTCTTAAAGTTCTATTTTGTAACATGTCTAGTTTAATTACTGTAACTTACTGTAAAAAGTAGTACACGCAGAAAAATTTAGTTTTAAAATCTACGAAAACAAGGCTAAGTTAAAATTGTTTCGCAATGATTTTGTTTTATAAGTTTTCCATGTTAACTTAACATGAATAACAGTAATCTTCAAAGAAATCTATTAATTTACAGATAACTTAATTTCATTTTTAACATTTGTTAACGTCCTAATAATCCCAAATTATCATTTTACTTATTCAGTAAAATATTTTTTTATTAAATATACATAGAAATTGATTATTGAGGAGTGCTGGATTCAACGCGCATTTCACTGTTGCTAAAAAAAAACTTTCACCCAAAATGCATTTTATCGTTGTTTGTGTTACATACAGTTTTATTTAAAATAAGCGAGGAAAACCAACATTCTCCAATTCCATTTTTGGAGTACGCAACCCCAAATATCGACCAGAAGTAGTCAAATCAGAGTTTATCTTCCTTATTAATAAATATTGTTGTTGTCATATTTCAGCAAAATTCCTATAATAGTTTAACCAGGATCGCATCAAAATTAGACAAGTTATTAATAAATACAAAACGAATTGGTCACCTAGGTTGGTATTGGTAAGATACGGTTACGTTAGGTTAGCAGGCTGCTGGTAAGAAAGGTTGAAATTTATAGTTCAGCTCACTTGGGAACAATACAATGATCTCTTTGTGCTGCCTGTGAGTTGAAGAGAAAATAGGTGTTGATGGAAGAGATAAGAGAAAGCTTCATTCTTTTTTTTACAACTCTGCTTTTTACACGTTTTTAATAATACAGTGTTAAAGCGCCTCTGGTGTCTATGTGGCGTATTAAATTTTGAAAACTGTGCTTAGTGGCCATTTTATTGGTTATTTAACTTCGCCGATGATACTGCTAACAATACCGGCGAAAGAAGGCGCTCTGATGATACATTAGAATGAGCATTCGCTGAAGCCGGCAAAGGAAAGCTTTATTCTTTTTTTACAACTCTGCTTTTTTACACGTTTTTAATAATGTAGTGTTGAAGCGCCTCTGGTGTCAATGAGGCGTATTAAATTTTGTAAACTGTGCTTAGTAGCCATTTGATTGGTTATTTTACTTCGCTGCTACACAACATCGGCGAAGGAGGGCGCTCTGATCTTACATTAGGATATGCATCCGCTGAAGCCGGTGTTGTTTAGTGTTGTTTAGTGTTGTTCATATGCCTGCATCTCTAGAACTTTACCTATAATAACTGATAAAAAGGACACTAAGGCACATCAGAAAAATGCATGGTGCTGTTACTGTCGGAGAATGGGATCGAACCCAGTACCTTCGGTTTTGTAGTCAATGTGCTAACTACTTCAGCCAACACCAACCCCATTGGTAAGATAAAGTTTGAATCAAATAACGATTTATTAACTTAATACAGCGCTGCCAAAAACTCTGGCATACCTGCGGTTTCCCATTATTTAAATATTTAAATTTAAAATTTTTGTTTTTAAAAAAATATTTTTAAGGCTTAATTTATTATAATTTGATTTTTATAATTTTTGTTTTAGCTTTCTTAAACCCACTTTTTTAAGAAAATCATTTAGCTTTTTACTGCAGCCGCAACACTTATGTGAGTTTCATGAGTGCAAACATATTTTCAAGTTATTTAAGGACAAACGGCTTTTACTCATATAGAGGGTTCAACACTTCGTAAGTTCCTTAGGATAGTCCTCAGATGTAGCCTATTAGTATTTTCCCAGGGTCAGACGTTTTAAGGTGATAATAGTAAAATAGCTGTTTAATGAGATAATCAATGTCAGCCCTGTATATGGCAATGCAATTATATATATATATATATTCCTATGAACAGTTTGTGTGTTCAAGAACTACAAGTGAGGTGAGTGTTACTTTCAAGTATCTATCTATCTCGTTGAAGTTATTTAAATTAAAAATAACTTCATAGTTTATTTATGTTTATAAACATTTTGTTTGATTTTTTGCCAAACTTTTAAATATTTATTACACAAATTTTATGTGCACCTAAGTTTCCTCATAACAATATCCAACTAATAAATACAAAAGATATAAAATAATGACCATTAAGTAATATATTTCCTTTGTTGCATAACAAAAATTTAAATAGTACTAATGCCAAGCACGCATCAGTTTGATCTTTATTAACAGAAAGCTTAAAAAAAACTAATGAAAAGAAAATCAATGATTTTTTGCTGCTATAGAAATTATGAAACATGGGAGAAATACATATTTTGCAAATGATGCAGACGGAAATTGTATGGATATAAATAAATGCGATATTGACATGTAAACCATTCGACGTCGGTTTGACCTTGAATGGCGGAAGATGTTTGAGTAGAAATTGCGCAACGAAAACTTAAACCCACATGTCTGAGGGATCGCAAGTGTGCAAGTACAAAACGAAAGACTTAAGACACAAACATGATTGCAATGTAACAACAACCGAATTCACCTACAACACAATCATTTTCAAACATTATTTTATAAATAATTATCATTGGTTTTAATAATCTCAAAAATGAAGATTTTGTGCAATTTAATTGATTTCCCTTTAATAATATTAAGAATCCGAGTCCTGATGTATGTATCTAACAAATAGAAAACATGCAACTATCTTTAGCCAGTCCAAGTTTATTGAACTGCATAAATCAAAATGTTTTTAACAAACAAATAGCAAATACTAAAGTGCATTTAATGTTTTAATGAACATAGAAATTTAATGTTTACTCTGACATGATTTGTGAGCACTTGCACTTCCACACCTTTTTGTCACCAGACAGAATGTGTTAATCACAGTCAAATGTTAAAACTATTTATCATTATTTACACAAAACTAACTGTATAATTATAATCAAAGAAACCCAAAAATAAAAATCAAAGAGAAAACTTAAAAACTAAATGTTTATGGTCACTGCTTATTTGACAGGTAGAAAAAAAAAATACATTTGCAGCCGTTAATGTTGTGAGATGTAGCAATTACATTTAACATACATACAAAAACCAACATATCTTATAATACTTTTAATTAACAAAAATTAATTGTCATTATTTCCAAATTGAACTTGATGTATTACAAATAATGTTACTTTGCAACACTACATTTTTTTTTGTACTTGTATAAGAATAAAGATAGCTTATTAGTTAAAAAAAATCCAAATAGATAAAAAAGAATGTAAATAAACTTAATTAATTAAAAACAAAAGTCTGCAAAATATCACAGAAAAAATTATTCACCAATTAATGTTTTCAACCAAGAATTTAATTAATTCAATCGAATTTTTAATTGCATTAATTAATTAATTTGAGTGGAAAAACTTAACTGATAACAAATGTTTTAATTCATATTACAAAATCATTCTTATTACTTCACAGCAAAAAACTTTGCCTACTAGAATGCAAAAAAGTGTATGTACTCCTCAGTCGTAAGTACTTACAATTTGACTGAATAACCCATTATTTTTGTTTGAGAAGTTGAAAAAGTATGCGGTACCCTATACTTTTTGCCTACAAACATACAAAAGTTAATAGATTACTGATTGCCTAAAAGTACTCAAAATTTAATGGGTTATTTTTTGCGTACAAATATGCAAAATAATATAGATTAATTTTTGCTTAAACTTATTCAAAATTAATTTGCTATATTTTATAATTTTTTTATTTTAAATGAATAAAATTTTGTAACAAATTTCTCTAGATATACATATTTCCTTATTAACTGGAAAGTACTACAATAAGTACTTTCACGTAGTGATATAAATAAGTTCTTATTTTATTAATTACATGACAGTCATTATTATGCAAATAAAATAATTAGATAAATAAGTACCACTCGTTACTTTGTAAGCCATTAAAAGAGTACTACCCATTACAAAATTTCGAAAATTTTTTGCTGGGTTTTTTCTGTGATCAGACAACAATCGGTGTTTTTAAGTTTTAAGGATTTTCCAGAAAAGTTCATTTGAAAACTCTGTGTATATGTATATCTCTACGGTCAATTACCAAAAAAATATACGTTAGTCAATGACCGGGTATCCGGGTACCCTTATGTACCTTAATTGAAAATAAGTTCAATTGATACTAAAATCATTTGATTTGAATATGTACATTTGTTTGGTTTAACAAATGTTTTTATATAGTCGGCAGGTGGTCAAAATAGTGTGTCATGGGAGCTGGGTTAGTACTAACAGATTATGGTCATTGATACGTTGTATACGCTTCAACAACGCAAACACTAGAAAACAAGGGCCGACTGTAATGGAATGTAACTGCAATATAAGAAACAGCTGATCGATATTTTTATATGAAAAGTAGGTTACGTTACATTACATCTCTATTGTAATTGCATGGGGTATGGGGGTACCGGGGTATGCGGTCATTGACTCTCGTAGGTGTAAACTTTGTTACCATTTAAACATAGACTAAGTTAACATTATTAAAATTTAATTTTTCTGTAGTATTTGTAAACGTCTAATTCTTTGAAAATATTACATAAATATGGACGTGTGGTCATTTAAAGGTTAGCCGCGAATAACGTTTTAAGTGACAAAATAATAATTTTTCAGGAGAGCCAAAAACCGTATTTTAAAGCAAGATTGATTTTTTCGTTTAAATTTTTTTAGGTTATGGAAACTAATGATAACTAACATTAACTTTTCTTTTTGTATCTCTGCTACATTTATCAAGTATTTTCGACAATTTCGTTTGCACGATTTTATTAGTTACTTACAAAGTTTTCCACCGACTGACTGATTGTAATTGTATTTTGACGGCGATAAGATGCATAATTTTGGATGGTTTGATGTTTGAACAACGCAAGAGAGTTATGTTAATGGTAATCTCTGAAAAACCTGGTTTTTTAAAAAATGTCTTTTACAACGTTATTCGCGGCTGTGCTTCATTTATATTTCGAATAACTTTAACAGCTAAAATTTAACTGGGTATGAAGGATGACGATATAGGAAGATACCAAAAAGGCTTAATTACTAGAGCGGAATAGCAAAAAGTAGTTGAAAAGAAATTCAGCCCAAGGACTACCAAATAGGACCTTAAGATTTTTTTTACATAAATGAAAAACAAAACTGATTTCGATAGCTCAAGTTGAGTTCAGGCCATATATTTTGTGATATGTGCGTGTGTCTATGCTATTACATGTTACACTCTATCCTTCATCAATGAAGCACCATCTGATCTCCCTTAGTTATACCTTTCCTAAAGAAGGTATGTTGGTAGGCATATTAATTGCCTGTGTGTTACTTTTTATTATAATTCTTTGCAGGTTGCAAGGAATTATGTGATAAAAACCGATTTAGACACAAAACCTATAGTCGTTTGTAAATAATTTAAAATTTTGTTTTAATAGTTTTTTTTCCATAATTTTTGATTAATATCTGTTCAGAGCCGTGCTAGTTATTCTTTCTTTTAGTGTGATTTTTAAAAATCAGTAGTTTAAGATTGGCTTAAAAATTATAAATAAAATTGATTCGAATTCATCACACCTTTCCAAAACGATCGGTTTGAAATCGTTTTGAAACGGATCGTTTTCCATCACATACCTGAATGTGTTATACTGATTTTAATACACAGTTTCGAATTTTTTGTTCTTGCTTATATACATTTCATAAAAGTTAATTGCTAGCCCTCCTATTTAAGATTGGTAACAGGACTGCTATCTTTATGGCCAACCCCACGTTACAGTCGTGTTTCATCAACAATCATTTACCTTCTTTCCTGAAATAGCAAGATATTCTAGCATAATTCAAGCTACTTGACTGAGAAATTTTACAATTTCGGTAGCTTACAGCAGATGCTGAGTAGCCTTTTCGCGGGAAACACTTGGCTTAGGATCAGCACCAGTAAGCTGCTTTAACAAACATACAGATGAATTATTTCTAATTATTCCCAACTGGATGACAGTCAGAGTTTTTCAGCAAAATGTACACCTCTGCAGAAAGTTCTATTCCCATTAATCAATAGAGTCGTAAAATATTCGTGATGGCTGTGATTTCGTGAGGAATACTTTCTCTTATCAAGAAACTGTGTATGTTGGATAAACTTTTTTTTGTGCTAGTGATACAAACCTCTAATAAATCAAGATCTTCTGCGGATGATAGCTGCTGAGCTGCTATTAAAAAAACAACTCTCATACGCAGAGTGAGCTGCCTTGCCCCGAAGAAATCTATATATCAACTAACCTTCCCAGACATACCCTTCACAGAAAAAAAAATATTTTGTTATTTCAATACGAAAATAGCCGATTCAATAAATAAAAAAATGTAATTTAATTTTAACATTTGTTAAACCCAAAGTATTATTTTACACATTCAGTAAAATATTTATTTTATTAAAAATGCATTGAAATTGATTATTGATTAGCTGGATCCAGAACTGTTAAATTTCGATTACGATAAGTAATCAATTGGATTACATTTTAAAAAGAATTGTAATGATTATACAATTGCCTTTAAAAGAATTGCTGATAAATAATTGATTACGATTACTAATAATCCAAAAGTAATCTGAATTACTTGAAATTACTAAAAATAATCAAAAAGAATCAAAAGTAATCAAAAAGTAATCCGACTACTTTCAAAAATTACTTTTGATTCTTAATAAATAACCAAAAAGAATCAAAAGTAATCCTTAGAAGTAATTGGATAATTTTTTGATTACTTTTTATTATTTTTGATTATTTTTAGTAATTTTAAGTAATTCAGATTACTTTTCCATTATTAGTAATCGTAATCAATTAGTAATCGTGCGAAACTGAATGTAGTCGCAATTCAATCATTACTTCACCTTTAGAAAAAGTAATCAAATTAGTAATCATTACGATTACTAATCATTACTTAACAGCTATGGCTGGTCAATATTTTATTTATCAAATTTTATTTTGTTTGACATCAGCCTAAAACTGAATTTACACATTTTTTTTTAATTTTAGAACACTTCAACTTCAGACCCACGTAAAGAACTTTCATTTCAAAGCCATTCTACTTATTTATATCAAGCACACGTTTACAAATATTGATGGCATTGTCTTTAATAGAACGATATTTTAGTGAAGAATGTAGGCTGATATCTAAATAAAAATTACCTTCATATAATGAAAATATTTTGGTATACTTCACCATTAATTCCAGCTCATGCACTAGAAGTGAATTTTTGTTTTGCTTTGTCATTGGAAAAGTCAAAATTGCATTTGCGGAAGCAGCACTACTGATAAATATCAATAATGAAATAACCACTCAAGCTCTTCAATCAGTATATGTAGTGTGATCAAGTCATATTGAAGGTACAGACGAGCTGCTATAAAAATATATGGGCAAAGATGTTGATATACATACTGACAACTTGGCTGAAATCAAATCTATATTGGGTGTCAACATGAATCAACTGGGGTATAAGACTTGACAATAAACCACTATAAATTTATGTTTAAAAAATACACAAATAACCTGAACTTCTTTGGCTAGGACTTTCTTTCTTTTCATATAACATTATTTAACTTAATTCGGTTGGTTTTTTTTTTTTTTTGTTTACAAAATGAACAACTCTCCCTTTTCAATGGACCAAACTTAACTTGCAGAGTTCACTTAAACACATAAAAAAATTAAAGTAAAATGTGTTGTTGCCCTTTCAAGAAAAAAAAAAATAAAAAATTAAAACAAAAGGCTGACATGCATGTACGATATATGCACTTACAGATACAAATGTGTACATTGATCTTTCATGACAATAAACCAAACAAAAATTTGTTTTTCCTATTTGTGATAGTGATCTAAAGACACGATCTTATAACCAAATAAGCGCCAGTAACCCACTTAAATGTGTTCAAATTATAAATGAAAAAAAAAATAAAGTCCAAGCATACAAAACTGGCATTAACACATATGATGCTTTCCATGATGGTAATGCAAAATTGCAAAACAAAATCCTATTTAATATTGTTAATAAGGAGTAAAAAAGTCTATAGTTGCAATAGTGAAATAAATCAGAGTGTTTGATCCAACCTAAACGTCGCTCATTTACTCAAAGAACGTCATAACTCTAAAAATTTAATTTTTGAGTTAATCATGCAGAACTAATCCTCATATAGTTCTTCATATTGTATAAAAATTTCACAAAAATATCTTTTTTACTCAACTCTTGGCAGCAAAATAAAATTTTCTTTTCCCATTAAGTTGTTGGAAATTAAAAACTTAAAATTCGTTTTCGGGCAAACTAGTTTTTTTGAGTTATGACGTTCTTTGAGAAACGAGCGATTCGCTATTTAGCCATCACCAAAGAAAGGTTGTTAAAAATGTTAAATTGTGTCCTTCCTGTTTCGGCATTCGAAGGCTGACAGTCTACACAATGTCTCTTCACGCCAGCGCATTCTACACATATCAGGCATTCTGCTAATTTTGCTTTTAAAATTAGCAGAATGTCTCGAATCGAAGTTAAAACTTTATTTGTCTTCTTTATTCACTTATCTGCTGTTTGGATATAAGAGATCGTGCTGCTCTAAGTTCATATACACATATGGGCATTTCCACAGGAATATCAACTTTTTGTAGCGTGCAACACCAAGCAAATATCCTTGTTTTTTTTCAAGGAAAACGAAACTTTTTTTTTACTTCTTTATATATTTGTGTAGGCTGTCAGCAGCCCTACGTTAGGTAAAGTTTTAAGATAAATCGAGTCACGTTGTTTAGAAAAACAAGATTAATTGCTTGCTGTCGCACGCTACAAAAATGTGGAATTTATCGGAGAAATACTCATAAAATAATCTGGTGGATAGGGCAACCGCTGGCGTGGAATGAAAGCGCGAGCCGAATGTTGTAGAATATAAAATATCCTTTATCTCTCGGCGAAAGCATATCTACCAAAGTAATAAACATTACATATAATCAGGGAAACCGCAAATATGCAATTGCATGTTTTTTCTTGTATCACGTATCAATGCGGGGACAATATATTTATCCGTTTCAGAACTTTTAATGAATTTTGGCATCGATTTGTTAGTGCATATTTTTGCATATTTTACCCTTTAAAGCATGTTTATGCATATATCAGTTTTACACGCATATTTTTAGCATATTTTCGAATTTTTAGAGCATAATTTACGCTTTTAGGGCATATTTTCATACTTTATAGAATTTATTTTATTTCAACCCGCTTGGCACCACCATCCTTTAAAAAAACTCTCCATTCCGAAAAAAAATTTATGAAATTTTTTTTTAGCAACGCATTAAAATTTCATTTTCGAAATAAAAATTTAAGTTTTAAAGAAAATTTTTTTCCTGTGCTATCTGGGTTAATATGCTCACAAATTATTTTTAATTTTCGCCATCTAAATCTCTGTTCCAATGTTCCATGTAGTGTATAATTTTTTTTATATATAACCCAGTTTTACGGACGTTAGTTGCAATACAAATTTAGCTATGTGTGATTTAGCTGTGTGTGATTTACTCTGCCCCGAAAAGACCTTGAAGGAACATTGTAAATGTATGAAAGTTCATTAAGACGGGACAGAAAAGATTTTTATTTGAAATTCTAGGTCAATATTTTGTTATTTATTGCAATAAAAATTATAAATTAAAATCTTGTCTTATTTATCCAAAATACAGTTCCAAAGCCTTAATTCTGATATCGTGATCTTTTGAAATTAAAGTTAAATGCTTATGCATCCAATAAAAATTAATTTGGTTTAGTAAAAATTTTTATAGTAATTTTGTTTTAACCTGCACTTCAAACCCAGTTATTCTTTGTTAATTATGTTTCCGTTTTTTGGTTATTTATTTTTTTCTTATTTTATATGCAAATGTTGTTGAATTTTTGATTAAAAAATATATTTTCATTTACAAATAAACCAATTTATTCTATTTTTAAGAGCATATTTTTTACTTTTAAGCGCATATTTACAAGTTTTTAGTGCATATTGAATGCGCATAAAACACTTTTTTTAGAGCATATTTGTGGTTTCCCTGCTTATAATATATATTACAAAATCTATGGAAATCACCTTAAAAATTTTGCAAACTTGTAAAAATTCCTAACCAGGCGGGCATATACGGGCATTAAATTACTTTTATAAAAAGGGAAACTGTTTCTTGCCAGCTTTAATAATAGAAATAAAAATAGAAAAATATTTTTTCAAGAAAAATAGAAAAAGTATCTTGTATCTTTTGTTTTTTTTTTTCTTGAACATTTCGGAACGAAACTCTTCAGGAAAGTGCCGCATTAATCACATTAACGTTTAACGAAAAGCAGGAGTTTGTTTTTATTATTGTTTTCATTTTGTTTTTGTCAATGAGCATTTTTGTTTAAACATTTTTGGTTACTTACTTATTTCTTGTTTCGTTTTTGGCATTATATTGTTTGTTGTTTGCCTGATATTCAATATCAGGCGACATTTGGCAACAATAACTTATTTGGCTATAAAGAAATTTTCACTTATTAAAATAAATTTTACTATTTTGGTCAGAATTGAACAGAGCGTGTGTAAATTGAAAATTTTTCTACACATTTTCGTTACCAAAATTAAATAAATTAAAATGAATAAATTGAAATACTTGCAATATTGGCATTTAGAGTGTTTATAATGGAGAAAATGAAAATTGAAATTATGATTTACCTGCAGTGTGGAAAAAATTGTTTACAAAATTCAATGTACAGTGGAGTTTGGTTATAACGAGATCTTTTTCTTTTAGCCGAGGTTCATTTTAAATATTCAAAAATTCTCTTCTCTCTATTTATTTTGAATACCAAAACAAATTTGAGTGTTTTGTTTTGGTTTTTAATAAAACAGGCAGACGAAAAGTTTTGTTTGTCTTCAATAAACTGGCAGACAAATAAAACAACGAATTCTAATCCGGAGTAATTTCTTAACCGGGCTTAAGTTCCGTATTTTCAATTCTTATTGAATTAAATATTTTCTATTAATTAATGTGAGTTTTTAAAGAAGAGAAGAAAAATTAAACTAGCCTCTATTATATGGGGGAAATAGCAATATTTTTCTATGCAGCCACGCACTTCATCAGCAACAATGTATATCTACTGGTGTAGAGATTGTTATTAACATCAGCTATTTTAAGTAAATTTTTAATAAAATAGAATATGGGAAATGATTATATTGTGTATACAATTATTGATTTACCTTTGGTAAATACTAGAGCTGAGCGCAAACTGTTTGCTTGCTTAATCTTCATGATGTACACTATTGAATTGGTCTCTATTTTTAGTGCTCTTGATTTTGTGAGAACAATAAAACTGGTATTCAATTTTATCAAAAGCATGCAACAACATTTGTTTATCTGCCCAGCGAGGGCATTAGTTATTGCAGTGTCGAAGCATATTTCACTATTGCACACCTATTGACAGTTGTAAAATGAGCACACAAGTGTAAAAATATGTGTATGTGTAAAAGAAAAAACAAACAACGTAGATTACTTGAGCGTGTTAGTTCGCATGCGATACTGTACTAAGTGTGCTTCGCTACCCTTCCCCTTCCTGCAAAAAAAATAAATATATATATATATATATATATGTATATGGCATTGGTGGTGCAAAATGAAAATTGGATTTTGCCACGCCCCTCCGCCTGCAGATCGAAAATAAAAAATCAGACTTCACAGCGTCACCCGCCTGAATATTCTGAAGATTTCCTGAAAATTTCTTCAAAATCGGCCCAGCCGTTTTGGAGTGCATACGTTACATACATACACACACCCTGTTGTATATATATAAAGAAGAAGAAGATAGAAGATTAATTTAAAACTCTAAAATATAAGATACTCGCACCTATAAAATAATATCTTTCAGAATGGATATAATTGTAAAAACTTTTATTATCACTTAATATTTTATGAAATTTTGAGTTTTGTGAAATGAAGTATTGAGCACTATGAATTGTACAATAAAAATATTGCACACTTGACACAACTGTCCGTTCAGCTGTTCTACAATGGTTTTGTGTGTTTTTTATTTCCTTGTTCTCTATTTAAACTTTACACTCAATTACGATCACCACTACAAATAATATGCGCTCTTGGAAAAAAAAAATACAATACTGTGCACTTTTTCATGGCTTGCGCTCACTTCTAGTAAGCATATCGTCTATATTTCATGCAACAAATTGAATGGACTATATATGGTACGGTTTTCTTGCAAAGAATTTTTCGTGAAAGAAATGTTTATGAAAAATTTTAAAGGACTATAAATCGTTCATTTCTTATACAAAAAAATTAAATTGACTACACATATGGTACGTTTTTCTTGCAAAAAAATTTTTTATGAAAAAAATTTAATGGACTATATATACATCGTCTATTTTTCTAAACAAAAATTTTTATGAAAACATTTATAGGACTATAAATCGTTCATTTCTTATACAAAAAAATTAAATATACTATACATTGTCTATTTTACATGCAAGAAATTAAATGGAGTATGTATTGAACGCTTTTCTTGCAAAAAATTTTTCGTGAAAAAATTTTTATGAAGGGATTTAAAGGAATATAAATTGTCCATTTCTTATACGAAAAAAAAATTAAATAGACTCTACATTGTCTATTTTTCATGCAACAAATAAAAAATACATTTACAAGTATCACTATTAATTTTTTATTTTTCCATTTTTTTAATTTTTTATTCCGGTTATCACGAATTTACATCACTCTACCTAAGTATGTTTAACTATTCTGGTTTATCTTTTACGATCGTCACATTAAAGCAAATGTGGCTTTAGTATAATTTCTCTTCTCTTTTTTAGAAACTTCCATTAATTAATAAAAATATTTCATTCAATAGGACTTGAAAGTTTTGAACTTAAGCCCGATTAAGAAATTATTCCGGATTAAAATTTCCTAGAAAAAAATCGGAACTAGTTCCAAAGATTTGCCACTCTCAGGTACTGAATTTAATATTCTAAAGCTGTTGTTTATATCAAAAATTGTTCTATACAACCTTTTAAGTGCATACCATTCTGTTATTTGGATAATTTCCTTCCTGATGATTGATGATTCTTCAGAAAGAGAACTACTTGGAGCTGAGTTCATTACTGCTGTAACAAATGATTTGCATTGTAATTTTTTGCTGTTTCGTTCTAGTTCAATTAAATTTAAAATGTCTCACATAATGAATTCTAACTAATAAAATATAAAATTTTTTTAAAGTAGTTTAAAATTGCCGGGCACTGGTTTATTTTTGAACTAACTACGAAAACACACCAGAAAACTGCTTGTAGTTGTCCTTTTCATCATAATAGTAACAAATTTCATACAGACTAAAAGTTAGTTCGGAATAAGTGAATAAGTTTAAAAAGTGTTTAGGCTTTTAAAACATTTTAAAAGTCAATGTGGACTATCTCGACGGCCTCAATGTGGCTTGTGATTATTACCCACACATGAGAAATAATATTTTCCAAAATTATTTATTATTCAACCAAATATTTTCTCATAATGTGTGTTAAGTATGGCTGTGTGTATGTGTGTGTGTGTTTTATCGCCTTATTATTTTGTGTGTTTTATTTACTTTTTACATCGTTTTATCAGTTTATTTAAGTTTTGCTTTATGTCCGAATAATCGCAAATATTTTGATTTATTCAATTAAATTTTCACTTTTCATTTCGTTCACATCACTTTTTTTCCACCAACAAACTGGCGGATGAACTGTAAACGGTCAGACCGATCAACTAAACCAAACGAAACACACACACACACAAACACACACACATCAGCAATCTGGCACTTATCAAAAATCATTGATTTGAAAATGAAAGTTTTCATGCAATATTCCTCTTAATTTTTTTTAGTTTTTTTTTTTTTTTGAAGTTTTCGTTGCATTTATTTTCAGAACTGCCGGCATCTACAATAACTTTGATATCGCACAATATCGTTGTTATTGCTATTATTGTTTTTGTAGTTTGTGCTCTCATAATATTTGTTGGTATATAAATCAATCCATGCATATTTTAGTTATGGGGCGCCATTCTTCATCTTGGCACTTGTATGACCAGATTATTTATTCACTCGATTCAAGTGCAGTGGAGGAATATTGCTGTTGAGTTGATGCTGGAGAAAAATATATGAAACTTAAAAGTAAAACCTTTGTATACGTGCCAATTTGTGAAGTGAAATTTCAATAAAGACTTCTGGCTATTTTGGCATACATAAATTATCACGTACATTTACAAAAAAAAAAAATAAATAAAGGCTAAACGGACCAATTTTACCAAATAATGTAAGAGTTTTTTTTAAGGTTTCAACAAAAAACTATAACTCTCATACTTTGTTGAACGTGCTAATTTGACATATCAGAAAACTGTATTGCACAGTAGAGCCGATCCTTAAAGATATTGCAAATAGTGTGCGATTCTTGAGCTACAGATTAAAGTTATATAAAAAGTAAAACTATTGATATGGACTCATGCTGTCCAAAAAGTCCTTGAAAAAATGGGGAGAACTTATCAAAACCTATAACTATAAATAATCTGGGTGCCTGAATTCAAATTTGTTATAAAAATTGGCCTATCACGTCTTGTTCATTTTTTTCGCATGCTGGCAATACTGTAAAACAGTCAATACTGACTAGAGATGGGCGCGTGACACGAACACGCACGACTCAACAAGAAGTGTTCGTGACAAAAAGTCTAATTTCGTGCATATTCGGTTCGTTTCGTGTTAAGCAAAATTGACACGAAAAATACGAAATGATTATAAATGATTTCCAGTATAAAAAAAAATTTATATTTTGTATCGTCAAAAACACAACACCAGTATATTTGGTGATATTGTATGAGCCTCTGAAGCTTAAAGTTCTGGATGTAAACCGATTGTATTACCTATGGTGGCAGATAGTATCAGCTGGCAGTACCAACTTGGTACCATATTTTGTAAAGCGACTCTTGAAAATAATCAACTAAATTTTCTGATTTTAATTTGAAAACAATTAATATAAGTATTATAATTTAATAAATTTATGATAATAAATGTTTGGTGTTTTGTTATCCTTCACAGCACTCCCTGCCTCTATCACTCGTATACCACATTCTCACACACTTAAAATGAGTTAGTTATTCACCCTTATCGGGAAAAAAAGTTCACGTGAAATGTGTTCCCTTTACCTAAAATTGTGATCGCCAATGTTTGCGTTATTGTTGTGTCAGTATATTATTTTCTAGTTTTTTGCACCATTATTTGTTCACGGGAAATATTTCACGTGAACAAAATGTTCGCCCTTTTTTTCGATAAGGGTGATTATTTTCTACCCTAAAAATTCCCTGTATATAATGTATGTGGCAAAACAAAATAATAATTTATGTGACCCGGCAGGTCATCTAGTAATTTATAATACTAACGTATTGTTTGACACTGCTAAACAGGCATTTAATTTGTTTTTTTTTTTATATGAAGTCTGGCAGTTGGAGTATATTCAGTTCTTAATCAGGTGTTTTAATGAATTTATTTTCAGTGAGCAGCTTATTTAGTTCTTTCCAGCAAACAGCTGGATCAAATATAATACCAAAAAACACTGCCTTCAAAACAAACCTGCAAAAATCAGCTGTAAACGAATGGAGCTTTCTTCTATTTCTTCCTTCTCTTTCCTCTATCTCTAGCACTATCCCGAATAAGGTAACACTTAGTAGTAGCAGTAATAACAATTTGTAATTCCTGAGTGCTACTTCTTTTTAAAAAAAAAGTATATATTAATGACTTCAGTATAATGGGGAAAAGTAAATTCACAGATATAATTCAAATTACAGCTTAAATATATTTGGTCTACGCATTAATCTCTGTGGGTATTACAAAAATAAGCAGCAATTTCTTTCCTTCTAATGCAAATGTTGGCTCAACAGTTGTCTCTGCTATTGTCAATACTAAATGAAAAGAGCTATCTGCATACAAGGCACTGGCAAAGGCAACGACCCAACTTAACCGATAGACTTTTCAAACTGTTTAGTATGTTTGCCCATATTTTTATTTATTTAAACATCGATTTGATGGCCTTAAGCGTATAAGCTGAAAGCAAATCTACAACAAAAAAAAAAAAAGGTTAAGAAAACAATGCATACATACAATACAACAAAACAATGAGAATCTGTTTAGTAGTGTGGTAAATGAAAACGAACGTTTGTTAAATCGTTTGTTATGTCTGTTTTATCTAGATGCCCAGTCACCTTGATTTGTTGCAAGAAATTGCCATTTTTAGCATTTTAGCGAAAATACATTTGGTCTTCTTTATGGCCACAGTAGCTAAACTGCTTGATGTTGCCACAAACGCAGATAAACAACAATTTCTTACAATAAAAAAAAATAAATAAATATAAAACTCTTACAACTGCGGCCATTTATACAGCAAAGGTCAATGCACACTGCTGAGAAGAAATAAATGAGTAGGAGAACAATAATCAAAATTTAAAAATGTCCACATGTGTGGAACTAAGATGGTCTTCTTGTTGCCGCAGTACGATACAGAAAAAAATATTATAAATAATTTTTTTTGTCAATATTCACCGTTGTTTGGTGTAGTATTTAATTCAGTTAAATCATTCATTGATTTTAGCATTTTATTAGTTGTTGCACAATTATAATTTATTAATTTTTTTTTTTATAAAATTTTTCATTGATTCTTAAATAAAATTCAATTCAAGCATTCGATGAATAAAAACGAAATGAATTATAGTGTTAAAATTTTTTAGTTGGTCATGTTAATATATATAAGGGGTAGAGTTTCTAGGCGGGAAAAAATTCTCGGGAAATACCGGGTAGTTTAATTCAATTGATTTTAAAAAAATTTGCATGTGCTGTTTCCACAATGCAAGCGACTTGTGTGGAAAATTATTATGGGAATCACTCAAAAATTTTAGTGCTTTTTTTTCTAGACAAGTCGCTTGCTTGCTTTGTGGAAACTACAGAAAAACCTTACTACGCCAATTATCCGCAAATGGCTCTACCAATCGCACATGTATCGTGTGCTGATGCTGCGAAGATCAATTCTACTCCTATGGAAAAAGTATCGCCACCAAATAATTCAACAAATGCAAACTCAAGCTTTACCCCTGTTTTTACAATAGATAAGGTCGACTTTAGTATAAAATGTATATGGAAAGCACTCATTATTTTGCGTGGTTTTCATACAAACTAAGACTAGCTTCACGCATGAAATGCTGCGAATGCAGAATACTCTGCTCCAGGCAATAGTAAATAAGCCATGAAGACGTTAAGAATATGTTTCTGGGACGCAAACGCTTTTCGCCAACATAAAAATCATGTTTGAGCACTTCCTCACGGAAAAAATATTGATATAATGTGTGTGAGACTCATTTGACTTAGAGAAGCCTTTTTAAAATGAATGGTTACACCCTATATGATTCAAAGGATCCTAGAGGAAGAGCATGTGGTGGATCGGCAGTACTTATAAAGTCAAGACTCAAGCAATATGTTCTTGACAAAATTTGTGCAGAACATTTACAAGCAACTAATATATATTTGCGTCGAAAATATTTGTAAAAATTTCGTAATATCTTTAATTTACTCCCCTCCCACATGCTCAATCACTGATGATCAATACGAGGATTTCTACAATTCCCTTCTACCTTGTTTCGTAGCAACTGGAGACTACAATGCCAAATATACATTCTGGAGTTGTCCAACATAATTCTAAAATGGCTTGGACGTCATTTCGAGTAGGGAGCCGAATAACTGGCCTACTGACATACAAAAAATTACGGATGTAATAGATGCGTCATGAAATATATTTCTAGGGATTTAATTCATGTTGAAGCTTCTCTAGATCTCTCGTCCGATCACTGTTCCACGATCGCTGCAATTTGTAGCCAATTAAGAAGTGACTTACTTCACCCATTTGTGAAGATTATCAATCGTGTTAAATGGCTGGGGTTAAACAATATCTTTGTAGTCATTGCACGGAAAATATTACGCTAAGAACACCTGATGATATTTAATCTAATATTGCCAACCTTAATGAAAATATTAAACAGGCTGCTGAGCATGGCACTACCGCCCATCCTCAGACTAGGGTTAATAGAATTTCTTCTACAGATATTGAACGTCTCGTGTGTGAAAAAAGAAGAGCTAGAAGTGAATCGCAACAGCACAGATTACCCCAACTTTAAATCAGATTTAAAGAGTGCACTAAACGACTCCAAGAGTTACTGGCATCTGAAAAACTGCATCTCTTGTCTGGAAGGTCTCGATGTCACATCAGCATATAATTACTCTTTGTGGGGCGCTGCTAGAAAGCTTAAAACACCCGTTGAATTTAAACCACCTTTACGCACTTCTATCGGAGGTTAGGCAAGAAAATACTGATACTGAAAAAGGTAAAATATTTGGTGAGCATTTAAATTGGGGTACTGCTTCAGCTTCTAATGTCGAGAGAATCCAACGAAGGCAAAACAAAATTTTACGGTTGATAACATCGGCTCCATGGCATATAAAAAATTCAAATATACATCGTGACTTAAATATGCCACTAGTGACTGAAGAAATTGCAAAATACGCAGGCAAATATTTAACAAAACTCGAGTCACATCCTAATCCGCTTGCCCGTAATATTTTGAACTTTACTGGACACATCCGCCTAGAAAAGAGGGACACAAGGGCTCTTATTCACAGCACTCCAGATGGGACTTCTTGAAATACTTTTATTTTTTATTTTTTGCCTTTGTATTACATATAAAACTATTACTAAGCTTATGTCCGACACTGGTCGGGCCTAATTATATTTTTAGATTTAAGATTTGAATACTTATTGTTAGTTCATATATGAAGATACAATAAATAAAAATCATGTATTAAAAAAAAAAAATTAAAATCCGTATTTACCCCAAACACTTGTTCTGGTATTGTTGATTTTCGGAATGTGGTTGTGCTACCCCCTCGACCCATACAATTTAGGACGCGTGATGTTCAAAAACTAATTGCTGAACTCAACCTGAAGAAAGCTCCGGGTATTGATGGAATTAGTAAGCAGATGCTGATGAAGTTGTTTCGTATTGCAATTAGAATCATGCTATTTATTTTTAATACCATATTACGACTGAAGTGTTATCTACACCACAAGAAGCTTGTCAAGGTCAAACTGATTCCAAGTCCAGGCAAAAATCCAAAAATCAAGTAAGCTTATTGGCCATATAAGCTAATATAGGCCCTGAAGTTTACTATCAACATTCCCAAAGCTCTTTTGACAAAATTGTCCCCAATTCTAACTGATAGTGGGTGCATCCCGGACCATCAATTTGGTTTAGAACTTAGCATAGCACCCTTTAAGAAACGCATAGATTGGTTCAAGTTATAAAAAGAACATTGGAAGAAAAGATGTATTGTTCTGCCCTGTTTATTAATGTTTCTCAGGCATTTGATAAAGTATGGCATGAAGGCCTAATTTTGAAATTGAAATCTTATCTACCAATAAATTTTCTAAAGCTATTGAAATGTAATATTATGGCCCGAAATTTAACTATTGTGGAACGAGACGTCATGAGTGTGCCGGAATCTATATCATCCGGTGTGTCACAGGGGAGTTTAATGGCGCCAGTTTTGTATTTGATTTATACTTGTGAGCAGTAATATCTACATTTGCACGAAAACCCACACGAGGCATCCCGATATCTTCAAGAACATATAACCTCCAACTGCACTTATGGAGAATAAAAGTAAACGAACAAAACTGTGTTCAAGTAATATTTACTTTACGCAGAGATACAGTCAAATTTTTCCTCAACATTCACATGTGAACCACCTTCGCATACACCTTGATCGACGGTTTAGATGGAAATACTACATTGACTCTAAGTTAACACATATGGTCTCTAAATTAACTCGGATACATTGGCTGATTGGTAGAAATTGATCCCTCAGTCTAGACTATAAGCTTTTAATATACAAGTCGATTTTACAACCACTACGGAATTCAGCTATGGGACACTGCTTCAGCTTTCAGTGTAGAGAGAATCCAACGAAGGCAAAACAAGATTTTAAGGCTAATAACATCGGCTCCTTGGTACATCAAAAATTCAAATATACATCGTGATTTGAATATGCCTCTAGTGACTGAAGAAATTGCAAAATACGCTGGCAAATATTTAACAAAACTCGAGTCACATCCTAATCCACTTGCTTATAATATCCTGAACTTTACTGAACACATCTCCATAAAAAATAGGGACAACGGGGCCCTATTAGCCAGCACTCCAGACTTGTAAATATTTTTGTGCTTAACACGACATTTATGTAGTATTAATTGCTTTCACTAAGTTAGGCCTAATAATTATATCTAGACTTAAGATTTTAATACTTATTGTTAGTTCATTTTTGAAAATACAATAAATAAATAAAACTGTGTACAAAAGCAAAAAAGAATTAACGAGTGTTAAAACTAAAACTAAGGCATTGCCAAGTTTATTAAGATAAAATTAATATTTAGCTTTAGCTAAGAGTTAGAGAACGAGTCTGGACAGTTTATTGCTCTAATTTGGCTATTTTACTTTATTAGAACAACATAATCAGGGTGACCGATGACATTTTTCAAAAAGTGGCAACAAATAGGGGATTTGTCAAAAAAAAGGGGCAAAATTTAAATAAAACGAGAAAACTACACTAAACTTTTTATTTTTGATGTATTTTTATATGATTCACTCTTAAAAAAGGGGGACAAAAAGTGGTCAGGCTGTCGAAAAAGTGGCAATTTGCCACTTTAGTCGGTCAAACGGTCACGCTGAACATAATCCATAATGAAAAAATCTCATATTAACCAAAATTCTTGTGACATATGTAATGGAAATCCTTTACTGTAGGGTATTTACTGATATTATCATTGTGTCTTTTTTAATGGTAGTCAAGTGATTGGTTGAAGTTCTCGTTTGTGTTTTTTTTTCTGTTTAATATGGAATAATATGATGATAAAACAAAGTTGCAGCATTAACATTATTAACATTGCGATCGTCACAAAAGAAAGTGAAATTTCACATTAAGAATTGCATACAACTGTTTGTTTTTTTATGTCGCTGAATTTTTTACGACTACTTACCATTTTATTTGGCAACAATTGAGCAGATCATTGGCTATACTGCTGAGTGCAAGTAGCCAAGTCGAGTCATTAATTCGATATTGCTTATAACTCGTTAGCATAATACACCGAATACTTTAAGTTCACGGTAGTCAAATGAAATATATGTACGTATATGCATGTATATTCTAACAATTAGAAATCACAGCATGCTTATGAAAAATAGGCTAATTTCTGTTTGTTGAATTGAAGAACTTCAAAATTTAGTACACACAGAAAAAAATACCAATGTAAAATCACCATGAAAAAACTTTGATTCAAATTCACTCAAATCACATTAAATTTATAAGAAATAATATGTTGTTTAAGTGTGTGTACACTTTTGTGCTCAGTTGTGTGAGTTATTTTTGTATTGTTGTTGTTTTTTAGGTCTTTGTAAAAAGCCGACAAACTGCTGCTGACTGGTAGGCATTGTACTAGTCTTACAATCGCAGGATCGCAGGTTCGAATCCTGGAGTCAAGTCAAAGTATTTTGAATTTTTTTTTAACTAAAACTTTTCAAATAAATTGTATGTTAAATGATCAATGAAATAATGTTGAATTAAAATTTTATTCATGATGGTACATATATTTAGTGTGTAGCTAAATAATATTTAGAGTTGCTGTGACTGCAGATGTAAGCGCATTGACTACCACGCGAGTTCCAGTTGAAATCTTAAAATTTATATACAAACAAACATTTATCTGATGCATGTGTATACGCACGTAAGTCAAATAATTGATAAAATATAATTACTAAATTAAATTTAATTCATGTTGTTTCAACTTGAAATAACTTCGATTCAACATGATCCTTCATTTTGATTTTAACAGTACGTAAATGTTAAATCAGCGTGAAATAAAGTTATTCTAAAAGAAAAAATTTTCTTTGAAAATTAATAGAAATCATGTTAGATTAACATGAAACACATATGAAGCAAAAGCATTGCCGAAAAAGACTAGATTAAACTTGTTTACTTAGATTTTAAGTTGAAATTTTTCTGTGTATAATCTTGATAAAAATTTTTTTACAAATATGTAATGAGCAATGCATGTCAATATGAATATTTTTACGAAAATCATGCATTGTGTTGTTAGTTTCTTGGAAGCAAAAGTGTTGCTGGTAAAAAAGTTTTTAGTGTAAAACTACTGCACACATGTACAAATATATCTGCTATTGATCATTTGCGCATTTAGACAATTGTTTTATTTAAAAGTGTATATAAATCGATTAAGTGTCATTGATAAGTATTGATAAGTGTCATAAATTGTAAATGTTTTACTCATATTTAGTTGCATCTGCTCTTCAATGGAAAATCATTTTTTTTTTTTTTGTAAAATTAAGATTTTAATGATTTTTTGATATATACGAGGCCACTAACACTTAACAAAACAAACAAAAATCAAATATAAATGTGAAAAGGGTCAGTAAACTTGAAAAAAAATGTATCTTATGTGATTGCAAAAAAAAATAAAATAAAAAAAAATAAAATAAAATAAAATAATATATATATATATATATATATATATATATATTTATATATATTTGTTAAAAAGTATGATATTTTCTCAAGTTTATGTTTTTATTTTTTACCCTTAATTACGATGGTTGCACAAGCGCTTCAAAAAGATATGCCGCTCAATTTTTGTATTGCGTGAGAATGTATTTAATTTAAAACTTAACTTTGCAAGTTGTTTATTAATATTTTTTATGTTGTAAATTATTATAAAATTGTTTATCTAATTTTTCGACCTTTTATATATGTTCAATAAAACTATTTCTTTAAGCTTTAGGTCCGTAAATTTTATATATTTTTCTTATATATTTTTATTTTTTATCGATATTTCGTAAACCTTTGGTTTACTTCTTCAGGACCTAAAGCTTAAAGAAATAGTTTTATTGTAAATTATTATCATGCTTAAGAAGTCAAGCTAATAGAAATTGTATTTGAAGGACATAAAAACATTTTATGAAAAAGTATGCATGTGAAAGGCACACTCCACTCTAAATCTAAGAAAAAATATCACTGTTTTTCACAATTTGAGCAATAAAATCTAATTTCAGCCATTTCCTCCACTCTAAGTGGGGCTTAGATACATACATATATGCACATATATATACAAAGAAAAACGTACACAAGGTTAATTTAATCTTTTTCGGGAATGATTTTGCTTCATATCACTGCAGAAAATTCGGTGACAATTGAACCAAGCGTACTCATGCTATGACTTGAGAAAATGAGAGTGTTAACAAAAGTAGTAAGTATTGTATGGTGAAAAGAGGAGATATCGTGTAAAGGGTTACATATTCACCTTTTTCTTGAATTGGGACTCGTTCTAGTATTGTAGTAAACGGCACTGAACATGTTTGATGTGGCTGAGTCCAGGACCTATCAAACAGTATAAATATATCTTTTTTTCGTTGGATTTTCTTTACATTGGAAGCTGAAGCATTGCCCCATAGCTAACGTGGCCAGATGTGGCAAAAAGCGGGATTTTGAAGAATATATCCTCAAAAAGCGGGATTTAAAAATAAATATGAAAAAGCAGTTTCGAACATGAGAAAATGTTAATATATATGCAGGTAAGGCAAATTTAAAGTAAGCCGCCGATCAAGGTGTATACTAAGGTATTCCACTTGTGAATGTTGAGGAACAACTCTCTCTCTCTCTCTCTCTCTCTCTATCTGTGTGTCTCTCTCTCTCTCTATCTCTCTTCATAGGGTAAATGTTACCTGAACACACTTTTGTTCGTTCACTTCCATAACTTCATATATACATAGTCTGTATGTATATAAGAAAGACTTCGCTGGGACATCTGTTCACTGTGAAGGTTAAACAATGAATCAATATAAATAGACTGCCAAGTCACTCTGGAACAAGTCCCGTAACTATACTTAGATATTAACCTAAGCTTAACTGGTACGTATTTATACTTTTGAAATATGAGTGCACCTATGATCGGGTAGGTAGTGTGCAAGCCTGTCATGCCGTAGGTTGATAGTTTGAATATAAAATTTTTTTTACTGAAAAACAAAAATAATAAAAAAAGTTCAAGTTCGCGTTGTTGTCGGAATGACATTTATATATAATTTATATTTTACACGGAATAGGTCCCTATAAGATAGTTAAGTGATAAGTCACAAGGTGCATACAAAGTATCAATTAACCCCATGCTAGGCCATCCCCATGGAAAAGTGACTGGACCACTTCATAGGAAGTGTTAGAACTCGGACTGGTCTCTATCACTTGGGGATCGGTCACGTGGCTAGTCTTGTGTCAGTTCCATTTCCTGCAGGGATGTGTTTCATGTTAATCTTTTATGATTTAGAGTAATTTAAAAGACCATTTTTCCTTTTAAAATAAACATTTTCAAACTGTTAAATAAAAATGAAGAATCATGTCGAATCAAAGTTATTATAAGTTCGAACAACGTAAACTTGATACTGAAATAACACAAAGTTGTTTTAAGTTGAAACAACATGAATTTAATTTAGTGTATCATTGTATTTTATTAAATATTTAACTTCCGCATGTACATATGTATATTTAACAAAGGCATCATGAATAAAATTATAATTTAATATTATTTAATTGACCATTTAACATGAAATTAATGTGAAAAGTTATGGTTAAAAAAATCAGAATTCGAACCTGCTATGTTCCGAGTACAAGACTAGTACACCGCCTACTAGCCAGCAGAAGTTTGTCGGCTTTCTACGAACATCAAAATAAACATCAACAATAAAACAAACAACTCTAACAACTAAACACAAGAGCGTATTGCAGCTATTATGAACAAAGCAAACAAATACCAACACATTTAAACAACATATTATTTGTTGTAACTTTAAACCAAAATTTTATGCATGGTGATTTTACATTGGTATTTTTCTGTGTGTACGTTTAGAATGCGCATGGAGACCTCTTTTCGAAAGAGTGGAAGAGGCAGTTATAATCAGTTAGTAAATCGTAAACTTATTTCAAAATACTCGTTTTCCTGTTTTTTAAGAGTTTTTGAAATCACGAATCGTTAAAACTCATTATTTTATTAAATTCTTATTATCGGCCATATTTCGGGGCGACCTACTGAGTATTACAACATTTAACAAAAAATTCAGTAAAGTGCGACTGTAACTCGCATACGAAGAATTCCGTACGGACACTACATATATAATACTAAACAAACTTTAGCCTATATCATGGAATATCTTAACTCATGTAGACTTCTTTTTCGGTTTTTGGCGATTTTTCTAGTTTTGATGGTTTTTCTTATTTTTTTATGGGATTTTTGAGGTTTTTTTTAGCCTTAGCCTTGTATTTTTTTTTGCGTTAATTTTCGCGATTTTTAAGGTTTTTGGCTATTTATTTTAATTTAAGCGATATTTTTAGATTGGCTTTTTTCGTTTTGGCAATTTTTGTATTGTTTCGGCGATTTTTTTCGGTTTTTGGCGATTTTTTCCCTATGGCGATTTTTTAGTTTTGGGATTTTTTATTTTAGGCGTTGATGAAAATTTCGAGAATTTGCCTCTTACGGTTTCCAAGATGCAGCAAGTTATCAAAGATTACATTAACTGATGGAACAGCCTTTAATTTAGATTTTTTAAAATTTTTGTGTTAATTGTTGTAGTCTTGTTGTTGCAAATTTCAAGTGTCTATATATAATTGTATATATATTACATTGGATTTTAACATATTTTGTTGCTCGTTTTGGAACACCCTTTAATTTTAAACTGTCATATATATTTGTTGTTGTAGCGGCCAAAGGTCATATTGGGCGCATTCATAAGCGTAGCTGTTGAGCTCAACAGTTGTGAAATTGTTGGCAACCGTTGGCCCCAACAGTTACATCTTAGAAACGGCCTGATGGATATGATTTAATTTTATATCTTTATTTCGTTATTTTATCGCATTTGTAATGTAAAATTTAACAAATATTTGCTTCTGCCACCTACCAAAGGCATAACTCTATTCGATCACCTGTTCAGGCTTACCAACACATATTGACTATAAGTAGCGAAAAAATTGTATGATGCAAAATTACTCAACTGTATGCGTTTCTAAGACAACCACTCAACGGTTATGCAACAGCTACGTCTTATGAATGCACCCATTGTATCAAAATTTCCAAAAACAGCCTGTGACAGACGGACGTACGGACATCGTAGTGTAGGCAATAGGGTTCCTTTTCACCTTTGATATATAGAACCGTAAAAAGTATAAATTTAAATTATATGTTTTATATTTCTTTAATCAGGGATACAAATTTATACAGCTATCTAGCACTTCCGCTATCAAAAATGATCGTAAGTTCCGCTCAGCTTGTGTTGCCAGAATAGTTAATATTTCCTGGCAGACATATTTTAAAATTTTGTATAATATAATTACCAAACGGAAAAAATAAACTCAAATATATGCAAACTTCAGCTTGATATAATTACTTCTCCATTTTTTTTATCTTCATTATATATGACTTAGTTAGGAAACTAATTCAAACAACATTTAAAACTATTTAAATATCTTTGATATGCAATATTTGGAAAACTAAATTTAACGATTGCTTTGATATTTGTTTCCGTTTCGGCAATTGTACAGGATACACTATACATATGTATGTATGTATGTATGTATGTATGTATGTATGTATATAAACCATTTCAAATAAATAAAAACATGCACTCATACATGAAAACATACACTCTTGACCCGTGAATTTTTAAAAACAAAATTTATTTTCAAATTTCCCACCATACAATCAAATATTGACTTCAAAGCACATTACTTACATGTGTCCAATAAAACCAAAAAAAATATGCGAAAATCGTAAAAAAACACATAAAATTTTATCGTTTTTTAAACACCCTAAAAATAATTTTCAATCTTTCAAGAGCCGAATGCATACAAATGTGTGAAACTGAAATTGTAGGTAGCCGGCTATAAAACATGGAAAGTGAAGTTTTAACATAATGTAATCACAAAAAAAAAAAAAAAAACTAACAGAAGATATAAAATGCAATTTCCTTTTACAAGTCCGGCATGACTATTAACAACAGCCAACAAGTTGTTCGTTTTTTTTTTTGCGCGAGGCAATAAAATGATTAATGTTACTTAACGAAATTTTACGCATTACACGCATAAAAATTTTTGAAAAGTTGTAAATAACTGATTATTGTTTTATCGCAAAATGATTTAAAATTAATGTATAGTGTTTAACGAGCGGCAGCAAATTGTTGCAAGTTTATTTGGTCATATGCACTGCGCAGTCATAAATAATTATTTGGTTGGCAAAAAAAAAACAAATTATAATGCTGTAATTAACTCAGTTACAAAATAAATTTTTTAAATGTCAAATATGAAACGTTAAAGTAATAATATTTTATTGCGACTCCACAAATCATAAAGCGATATTGCTCTTACTACAGAGCAATAATTACTTACTTAATGCTTAAGCAGTGGCACTACTAAGAAGGATTCTTCTTACAATCAAAGTGATGTCATATTTTTTAATAATTGAGTCCATTAAATAATATTTAGTTAGTAGTAGTGTTTTTCATACGGGAATTTTTCCCGGGATCCCGCACATTTTTCGGGAAAGAAAATCCGAGAAATTTGTGCGGGAATTCCCGGGATTTTTTGATTTTGTTATGGCAACTTAATTTGTATTTACACATTCCTTGATGAGTGTCGTTATTCACTTTATGTATGCGATGGTGCAATAATATTACAATAGCTAAAGCTTTACAACAACTAAGGCCGAGTTTACATCTGGCACTCATGCGTTCTGAGATTTAGATGCCTTTATTTGAAAAAAGCAGGAAATTTAATTCTACAACAGTTCATAAAAGTAAAAAATAGAAATGAGCAAGGAAATAAAAAAAATACAAGTAATTACAGATTCTATTTGGTAAATAGTACGGTTAACAGCATTAACAGCTTATTCTGTTCCAAAGAAATATGCCCTTATGCAAAAACAATTGTTAAAGTTAAAGCTTGCGTTAAAACTGGGTTTTCCATACAAAATTCGTTTGTTAAACCAACTTTAAGTTTAACAATGATTTTTTCATAAGGGGGATATTTTGTAATATTTTTTTTAATAATATTCTTATAATTTCTATATTCTTATGAATTGAATAGGCTAAAGTTCGTAACGCTTTTTAGCCTATTCAATTCATAAGAATATAGAAACAAATACAGTTCGAAAAAATAATAATTAAATTAACCTCTTATAATTTCTTTTTGATAATATTGGTATCTATGTATTACTATTATATAAAGAACGGAAACGGTATTATTTTTTGAATAATGTGTGTATAAAAGGTTATTATTTGATCGATCTCATGAAATACAATTTGTTTTTGTTGAAATAAATTAAATTTAAAAATATTTTGTATTGTTTTGTACTTTCCCGCTTTCCCGGGAAATGAAAAAGTCCGGGAAAAGAAAAACTCTAGTTAGTAGACATGCACTAGTAGGATGGAACAAGCGCAATCTTGCACCCTTGTTGGCATCACGGCTAGAATGTGCATCGTGTCTGTCGAAAGTGTGTTTATACGTTATACTTTATGTTATATATGACTATTTAGCTCAACATTAGTAGCTGTACGTTAGTTACAACCATTGAATCTATGTTATTGCATGATTTTAAAAATAAAATACAAATATCCGTAAAAAATTACCATTTCCCTAATTTTTCTAATAGTTAAGTAAGTAGCTTGGGAAAATATTTCTTAGGGCCATTATTACAACTTAAAGTTAGTTTTGTCGAACCATGCCGCTCTATACTTATACGTAAATCCATCACTGTCAAGTGGTGTAAGGAAATGATTAAAAAGTTCAACCGTGGTGCTTCAAAAGACGTGTATAAAATCGTTACAGTTGGCGAATCATAGATATATGCTTACGAGACGGAAGGTTAACATCAATCGATGGTGTGGCTATTCCAAGACAAGCTAAATCCGACAAGAGTTGTTCGTGGAAGAAGCACAGCACAGCAAAGCAAATGGTCGCCTGTTTCTTCAGCCGAATGGATCAATGTTTTATTAAATGAGCGATATGTATTTTTTCCATTTTTAATTCATCCTAAAAAGCAATATACATCTTCAAAGGGTTAGAAAAATGTTTTACAAGGAGTCCATGACCAGCGATTAAGTGGGAACCCCTGCTTTAAAGTACTTAAATAGAGGGTATAATTTTTCTTAATTAAGACAACCTGTAATAGGTCTTAGATTAACCATCAACATTTTAATTGGTAAAACATATATGTTTATTCACAAATTACACAGATTTATTTCACCACATGTTTGTCCCGTGTGACCGCAACATAACAACAGCGTATTACCGAATACTTTCTTTACATGACGTAAATTTTTGCGAATTTCTTTAATTTTTTACAATATTTACATTCTTTAATTGAAAATGAAAGTTGTCAGAACTGCCGGTGTATGATAAAAGGAAATTTAAAAAAGTTACATGTTAATAAAAATTGTTTAAAGTTTATTTTTTTAGTGAGATGAGTGAGATGGTGCCTGTATTTTCCTTTTTCTTTTTGCACAATTGCACTTGTTTAAGTCATCCATATTTCAAGCAGATAAATAACTGAGGCCAATGCCATTGTTTAAACAAATCTTAAAAATAAAATAAACTGAAGAGTACAAGCAGATTCCATGAAGAATAAAAACCATCAGATTTTATACAACACCACGAAACGTATGGCGGATATTAAACACACTGTAGCTCGATTTACCACCTTAAAGAAGAACACTAAGTGATGCAGGTACATGATCGCAAACAAGTGAACATATCTTTAAAGGAGTTGATTGTAAAGAAATCGGGCAAGTGAGTTTAATAAAAAAAAAATGCAATCAGGTAAAAAAAATTTCTCTTGAATAAACTTTATGTGTGGATCTTATTTCTGAACACACAAAATATATATTAAAACTGATAAAATTTTTGTTTGGACAAAATATTTATTAAGTACTTACGAGTATATGTTTGTTTTAATGAGAAAAAAATTTACTAAAAGAAATTTGTCCGGTCAAAAGTTTGATTCAAAACTAATGGGAGACTTCAGCTTGTACCCTATATCCGTGTAATATGGCATAATAGCTTAAGTCGACTTAATTGAAACAGTGTTTTTCAAAAGTTTTGACAGTTGTATTTCAATAATAAAATACATAAAATAATGAAATCAGACTTTGAAGACCAGATCGTAATATACATTCATTAGTAAAAATGCTACAAGAAAAAAAGTAGAGAAAGATGCGCATCAAAAGTGTAATCAAATGAAGGTACTTGCGAATGAATAAAAGAGGCACACTTAATAAATTACATAGCTATAGGTAAACTCTTCCCTGTAGTCAGCCTAGCACCATATGTCTCTATGTCAACACTCTTTTCTCTAGCGACAATTGCACTAGTTAAAATGTCGACAACTTTCCTTTTATGCGCCAGTAGAGATAAGTTAATGACAACAGTTCTAGTGTATTTCCGGTGACATTGTCAACGAACGCGTCAATAGTTTGTTTTCTTTTTTTTTATTATGCTGTGCAGTTAATAGCAGAGTTGCAATTCGCTGCTGCTTCCGATTGACTGTTTCAATTTTAAACAGATGTTTTTTAGTTTCGAATGAAAACTTTTGATTTCAAGTTGAAGTTTTCGGTCTAAGTAATTTAAAAATTATTAATTTAATTTTTAATTAAAAAAAATATATAAAACAAATATATAGTATACGTGTTTAAGTTTGTTGACCCAACTCTTATAAAACTGTAGACGAGGGTCACTTAAATGTACTAGTAAACCTTTGGTTCAAATGTCTTCATATGGTCGTAAAAGAACTACTTTATCAATGGTGTTAAAGTCTACTGGTAGATTTTCAATGACAACCCTATGTTATATGTCAGTAGGCGATTTTAAGTAGTAGTAGTGTAGTCATTTTCTAGTGACAGTGTCACCTAAATTTTACTAGTGAATCTTTTGGTCGCCATATGATCCCAAAAGAACTACTTAGTCAGAAGTGCTACAGTCTAGTGGTGGATTTTCAATGACAAGTTAATGTTAAATGTCAATACGAGCCATAACCGCTAAAATAGCTTAAGCGACATATTTTTTGGACTTCGTTTTTTTTTTGACGAAAATTAACTATTTACGATCACAAATAATCGATTTTGGTCGAAAAATTCATTTTGAAAATTATGTCGCTTAAGCTTTTTTTGGCGGTTATGGCACGAATAGATGATTACATTGGCTGGGGTACACCTGGTCACTAGTAAATCACTACAATTTCACTTTTCGAATTTCCTGCAGGGTAGATATATGTATATGTATATGTAATAATGTGTATGTATATGTATGATGTATGTGAGTAAACAGATAACGAACAGTACTTCGCCCATGAATTAAATCGATTTAGCAGATTTTTCTTAATTTAACTCATAACACAGTGACTTGTTCCCCTTTCAAGGTTCTCAACTAAATTCATTTTGGTCGTCTGAGAATAGATCAAACTTACAAAGGACCAAACTGTGTTTTAATATTATGAACCAAAACTCTTATTTAGTTGAAATTGTCATTGCGTTGCTAACTTAAATTATCAAGTTTGACACAAGGCAACAAATTTGTGTGCAAATTTAAGAAAACAAATCATATCAAATGGATATACATTAGAGTTCGACCGATTAATCGGCCTTCGGCCAAAAATTGCTAATCGTTCAACATTCGGCCTATGGCAAAAATCGGCCGATTAGCCGAAGCCGAATATTTTTCATTCCAAGCTTGAAAAATAAAATTATGTTTGGTCGTTGCTCGCCGACAGTTTCTATTGTGTTTAACGTTTTGAAAGGTTTGCTTTGAAATACAACCCTGTTGCTTTCTATTTTCTTTTACTTGGACGTTCTTGTTAGTTATCATATGAAAAAGCAATCTAGAAATTGCAAAATAGTTTTATTTTTCTTGTTATGTATCCAATAGATATTACAGCTACTTCAGTGATCTCAAAAAAGCAAACTTTTTTCTTAATTCATATAAAACAAGTATCATTTTTAAAATTTAAAACATTCGGCTTCGGCTTCGGTTTTGGCCAAAGTTTAGGATTTTAGCCGAAGTTCGGCTTCGGCCAAAAAAAAACTCCTTCGGTCGATCTGTAATATAGATACATACATTAGACTGGTCGCAGGTTGCATGGGATTTTTTTTTAATTATCAATATGTGCCATAAATACGGTCGTAATTTTTTCAGACGGTGCCTTCTGGTGCCTAGTAGACCCTAAATAACACAGTGAGGATTTTGTAAAATAAATGGAAATAATTCTAAACTTTCTAAACGAGCTGTCCGATTGTTATGAAATTTCATACAGCATTTGAAGAGGCATCACGAAACTTTATTCAGGAATTTGGACTATATATCTTTAAACGGGGCGGAGCCACAAAGCCCTAAAGTGGGTAGCCTAGGGTTAATGGAAAATTAAAACCGATGCCAAGCTGATGTTTTTGATCTGATAAAAAATATTTTTTTAAAGTGTATTTTTTTCTATCCAGGACCTACAAAAATTCCACTTTATTTATAGGTTTCTACTTACAGTTTAGGAAATATTCGAGAAAAGAATTTAAAATTTTGGCTTTTTACCAACCTTGGAGTCCACTGTTCTGCTTATGGAGAGGTCAAATCTTGTACGATTTAGAAAAGGAAACTTATTACGAAATTAAGAACAAAATTTATAACTTAAAAACAATTGTATTAAAAGCACAATAAGTCAAAAGTTACACACAATTTTGAAAAAAGTCGATTTTCGCCGTATTTTTATATCAAGCTCATATTTTTATTTACTCAAAAGGTAATAATGGGTGTTTTTTATTGAGGTATAGAACTTTAAGTTGGCATCACTTTTTTAACTGGCGGCCATTTTGTCAGCTGTCAAGTGATTAATATTTAGTTTGGTTTGCCATTTCATCATGAACAGGTTGACAAAAGAACAACGCTTGCAAATCGTGCAAATTTATTTCGAAAATAATGGTTCAGTTCGCGAAGTTTACCGCAAGCTCCGTCCATTTTATGGTCGACATAATCGTCCATCAGAGCAATTAATTCGGTTAACCATGGATCGTTTTCGCACTACGTTTACTCTATGTGATAATACGCATCCGCAGAGACGTCGAACAGTGCGCACCGAAGAAACAATTGCCGCTGTAGAGCAAAGTGTTGAAGAGGACCCGAATGAATCGATTCGCCACCGTGCACAGCAATTGGAGCTTTGTCCATCAACTTTATTTTTTTTGCGCAAAGATCTTGGCTTGCGACCTTACAAGATCCAGCTTGTGCAAGAATTAAAGCCGCGAGACCATGCAATGCGTCGTGATTTTGGTGTATGGGCCGAAAATGAGATTGATCTCGATGCTGATTTTCATCGCAAAATTTTGTTCAGTGATGAGGCTCATTTTTGGTTGAATGGCTACGTCAACAAGCAAAATTGCCGCATTTGGAGTGAAGAGAATCCACGTGAGACCCTTGAGACGCCATTACATCCACAAAAACTGACTGTTTGGTGTGCTCTATGGGCTGGTGGAGTCATTGGGCCATACTTCTTCCGAAATAATGCTGGAGAGTCAGTTACCGTTAATGGAGACCGGTATAGAGCCATGATAACCGACTATTTTGTTCCCGAATTGGATGGCATGAATGTGGATGAGTTGTGGTTCCAACAAGACGGCCACACAGCGCACGTCACAATCGATTTATTGAAGGAAACATTCGATGAGCGCATAATTTCGCGGAATGGACCTGTCAATTGGCCACCAAGATCGTGTGATTTGACACCATTGGATTATTTTCTTTGGGGATATGTGAAGTCGCTCGTCTACGCCAACAAACCAGAAACGTTAGGGGACTTGGAAGCCAACATTCGTGGCGTTATTGCCAACACACGCCCCCATATGCTCGAAAAAGTGGTTGAAAATTGGACCTGTAGAATTGGCTTTATTCGAGCCAGCCGCGGAGGCCACATGCCCGAAATCATATTTAAACATTAATGGCATAAAATTATCCTTCCAATAAAGCCAAATTGATGGACAATAAAACGATTTTCTTGTGTTTTATTTCAATTCGAAGTTCTATACCTCTAAAAAACACCCTGTACTATAAGAAACTTTTCAAAGAAATCTTTTGTCGAAAATTTTCGTTGTTGCAGGAACCAGATCGTTTCGAAATAGACCTATTTTTGTTATAAATGTCAAATTTAAGGCCTTTATTTTTCAAATTCTAAGGCCGGAATTAAAAAATGTATTATGCCACCTTAAGACAAGATATGTTTTTAAGTACTTCCAAAAATATTATTTGCACCCTGCGAAAAATAAGAAGTATACAGCAAAAATACTGCAAAATTCTATTTTTGGGATTTTGAGAATTTTTTTTGGGAATTGTCGGGAGCTTAAAAACAAATTCTATTTGTGCTTACTTCCTGTATAATATTTGCATGATTTTCTACCTAACCGAGCATTTTCAGCCTTGTGCTGTTGTGTATTATCGTTTTTCTCAACCCAACTTGCGCAGAGTTGTAAATGACAATACCAAAACACAACTGAAAAGTCAAATATTAATTAAGTTGAGAATGGCAATGCAAATTTATCACTGCCAATCAAATTATTTTAAAAGTTGAAAACAGTGACAGGAACATTGATTTGTAATTCAATAAATATAAACTGATTTCGCTTAAAAATACTCGTTTTTGGAGTTACCTATACAACGATATCCGTCTGACTGTCTGTTGTCTTAGTTATAGCTACTGACCTGCAATTTTCTATTAAAAAATCGCAAAAATGAAAATGCGCTCATTGAAAAAATATTAAATAAAAATAAAATAAATTACTTAAATGGAAAAACAAAAATCACGAGCAGTAAAAGGGTCCCCAAAAAAACTACAAAAAAAAATCGCCAAAAAACGGAAAAGGGCAAAAAAAAACACTAAACCTAAAAGCATACAGGGATGACACAGCAATTGCAGCATTTTTGTTATTAGAAGAAGAGCGCTCAGAAAAATTTCTGAGTGATTGCATTAATCCACTTGCTGCGGGAGACAGTGTAAGTGTATTTTTTAAATGTGCGGTTAAGCTAAGAGCTGCTTGCAGATTTGTAGCTAATTATCGTTTAAATAACAAAGCATTTCGTATTTAAGGGCATTTATTGCGTTCCAATATTATTCCAGTTTTGCGAAATTCGGCTTCGTTTTTCAAACTTTGAAAATTTATCTTTCTGTGCCACAAAAAAAGTTTCTAATAAAAGCGTTTTATTATAAACTTGCTAGATAAGATATTATTATAGCTATGCTATTTATTGCGCGATACTGGAGTTAGGAAGTGATTTTCGTAACAAAAATAATCGACACTATTACAGTTATAAGTTTACTTTTGCTTTGATTTCTTTGTACTTAAAAGCAGAGTATGAAAATAAACGAAACAAATCGATTGATTTTGGTTTTTTCGTTCTTTGAAGTGAGTGAAACAAAAACAAAAGAAAAACAATGAGAACGATTGCTCAATTTGTTTTTGTTTTGGTTTTGCACATGAGCACAAGCCAGAGAACACAGCCGATTAGCTGTAAGGAGGCTAACAGCCGCCACCGGCCTTAAACAATACATTAATTTAATTGTACGCCGCTAGAATAGAAAATAATGGGAAACATATCCCATCATCATATAATACAATTTTATAGCATTGTTATTTGAAATTTGTTTTATATAACTAAGCAGCATAGCTATAACCGGGTGTCCTACGACACTTCTCTTCACTTTTTTATATTTTGTAATGGATTTGCTGTTTTCCCGTAATGCGTTTGTCATGCATTTCTAAATCTTAAACTCTTTTGCTAAAACTAGAAGTCGATTAAGCAAATTTTATGCCATGTTGTTTTTTACAATTTAGAGTTTCAGTGCTCGAGACTTAAATTTCGGTGAGAGAATAATGAAATATGGCTTCAGAAATATCTTTAAAATTTTGATCTATGCTGGGCAAAGTGATGCACTGTGCACCGAAATAATTATCATTGCACTGTAAATATTCAAGTGTACGCCTGCCTGCCTCCGACTGTTAAAATCGATTTACCGGCAACTTAATTATGTTGCTGGGAGCTGCAAGTGCGTGTGGATGCAATTTAACAAAACATGCTGAGAGTAATTCACGTTCGTATGCAGAAAGGCACAATCTGGATTTGGCATTTTCGTTGTGATATTTATTTAGTTCATTGTAATGGTTTTTTTTTGCTTGTTTGTTAAATTTTTTTCTGTTTTGCAGCAAGCATTTACAAAAGCCAAAAATGTGAAAAGCCCACCCATAAACATACAATAACAACATATTTAATCGAACGAAAAGATTTTGTTTCAATTATTTGTTTCACACAAAAAAAAAACAAATCCTACGGCAAGGATGTAGTACAAGTATTTGCTGGCTGGTGTTTATTTCTTTTGGTGTATTCAAGTAGTATGTATGCGTTTTTTTTTCGATACAAATGTGAAAGTTTTGAGAGAAATGATTATGATTTTAAGGTATGTTTAATTAAAATTTTTTGTGAACACGATTGCCAGCCAATGAGCAAATAACTAATTGGTCTTCCCCACATAATATTTAAATAATCAGAAATTAACAAAATAAGAACCACACAGAAAAAATTAATATACAAAATTTTGTAATATCAATAAAAAAAATTTATTAAATTTTCACCATTTAACAATTTTTTCTACTCGAATTAATTAAAACAATTAAAATTTTCATCGAATCAATTAAATTCTTAATTGGAAATATTAACCAGTGAACATTTTTTTCCGTGCACCAGTAGAGTATTACACGGGTAAAAAAAGTTTTTGAATAACATTAAATACCGAACTACAGATGTGACACGGTCTATGAAAAGGTGGATTATGGCTCAAAAACGAAATTTCGAGAAATCAGGTGTTGTTCTCCTTCGTTCTGTTTTTTTGAGTCATAAGCCACCGGGTCATATACATTTATTTCACATAAAGTCTTGATTTACTGCCAGTTTATAGAACACAAGTAAAAATTCTCGTCTGCCTATTTATATTGAAAATAAAAACAGAGCACTTATATTTGTTTTTGTTTTCAATGTAAATACACAGACGGGAATTTTTACTTGTCTTCTATAAACTGGCAGTTAATTTGACAATTTTGCTTGTTTATTTTTTTTTTTTTTTTTGTTACGCAATGTCTCTATACCTATTTTATTCCTGCTTCACGGAAATCGTCAGCAGACTTAAACCCAAAAGATTTTGAAATTAGCTTAAAAAATCCATATGTTTATAACAAGACTCTTGAAACATTATTGAGAATTACAATATACAAACTAAATAAGTTTAAGGCATCAAACAAAAATCTTTACAAAACAAGCATATCTATTAAATTTTGCATGTTTTTTATTTAACTTTTTTTCATCTGCTGACAATTTCCAGGAAGCAGGAATGAAGTGCATGTAAACCAAAAAATAAACTTAATTTATATAAATATAAATAATAATGTAATACATATCTAAATTTAATTGAACATAACAAAAATTAAAAATTTTAAGAAGCCCCAATGTACTGACCAAGCGGCTGGACTAATTTTCTTCAAGTGTAGGCGAGATCAAGTAACTTTTCAAACGAAAAAAAAAACAAACCTAAAATCGGTCTACACGTTTAGGAGCTACGGCGTCAAGGACACACAGACTCAACTAAATATATCTAAGAAAGTTGTTATATCTTCAAACCGGCTGGAACGATTTTCTTCAAACAAAACTAAAAACATTCTCGATCAAGTCACTTTTCACACCTAAAAAAACTAATCCAAATCGGTTCAGCCGTTTTGTCTGTACGTGGACTAGTACATTCATACAGCTACACAGACACGCAGTACAAACTTTAACTCCCCTTTTTGGCTCGGGCGTTAAAAAATTAATTTTAATCAGGAATAATTTGTTATTTTCTTTAGAAAAACACATCAAATAATCAATATATTCTATAAGAATTGAAATTACTGATCTTAAGCCAGGTTAAGAAACTATTCCTGACAGAAATATTAATTATATCGTAAAGAAAATAGAGCAAATATTTTACGATGCTGAAGTTTCTATTGTTGGTTAAGCTTCTCTAGATGTATTTCGTTGCTGCCTAACCCACTCATCAGTAGTCTGCAATCAAAGCAATTCTTGAAAAAGCCAAAATGAACATGATCATCTAAAACAAAAGGCTCTCTAACAAATCTGTGGCAAAAATGTCAAAAAGAAAAAAGTGCTTAAGTCGAGCTGATTTTAAGTTAATGCTACCTCCGTAATCGGCATATTTGAAAGTACCCCTGGTCAAAATCTCAATTAATTTGTGTGATTTTTCAGAAAGTTATAGCACTATGACTTGCGACTTATCTTTTTTAGACTTCTAATCTCATTTGGAATAATAGCTAAATTTAGTTTATACTTTGGTATATTTCAACTTATATGTATTACTTATAGTAGGTAATACGATGTTTGCTTAAAAAATAAATCTTAACCGGGAATTTCCCAATTTAACTGAAAAAGAAATAAATTTTTTTTAAATCGACTTAAACGCTTAAAAGTGCTCTCCTGCAAAACAGTAAAATATGACTTCTTAACATAGAATTATTGTGAATTACTAAATTTATAAACATAACATGGGATATGTTTGCAAATGCAGCACTGCTCTGCATCATATGAGCAAACTTTTATTTAAAATGCAACAAAAGTTCGCTGATAAACTTTTTCAGCAGTAGCCATGTTTGTACCCCACAATTTCCATTTGCATTGGAAAATTTTAGTATTTTAAATGTTTGCTTTGTAGTTTTTTTTATAGAGGAATTTGAATATTAAAAAAACACATTATATCCAATGCATCTCTATTTAATTTATTATACTTTATTAAGTCATTGTACTAACTTCATGCTGTCAATTAAATCACTCATTTTGCATTGCGTGAGAAAAGTTTTTAAAATAAACTTTTAAACATATTTCAACTTCAATAAAATCCTCATTAAAATATATACCAGTCTTAGCCGACAAAAGAGATATTAACAACATTTATTACAGCAAATATTTATTTGTTTAAAATTTTAATTTAATAAAATTACATTTTCAACAAATAAGTTTTGAATTTATTTGTATATGAGCCTAATTAAGTAATTACCTTGACATAATGCAAACTTAATTGCACGATTATTCCTTTTAAGGAAACAAATTTCTTTTATACCATTTTAAATTATTCCCACTGCAATTAAAACCTCAAACTTTTGCTTTCATTTTTCGATATTACATCGTAGCAACAGCATCACTTTCAATGCACACACACCATCATCATCTACTCGGAAAATCATCATCATTATTATCATCATTATTATTATCGTTTTTCACCTGTCCAAGCTGTTTTATTTCTAGCAAACTTGTCCGCGACAACTTTTTTTGAAGATAAAAGCAATACACGCAGCTCCAGCTACATTACTGACACTCAATAAAATTATTGCAGTACAATGTAAAAGTGTATCAATACATCAATACCTTTAATTACACTTTAGTTTTTCACATGAGCGTAGAAATTCAACATATTTTAATTAGTCAACGAATGCAATAAATAGAAAAAACAAAATAATATAGTTATCACTCTCTTATAGCAAATCTCGTGGGCAAGTAATTTTTTGTAGTCATTGTGTGCTATGTGTCCTATCAACGAAAATGCAGCGAAAATTAAAAAATTAAATCCAAATAAACTGGTTATTTCGTCTTACTAAATTTGATACATGGATTACTTAATTTATCAAACAATATAAATAAAAAAAAAGTTTAATTTCTGGAGTTCTCATATTGTTACTCGTAGAGGTCGAGCGTTGCTCAGCACAATTTCAAACATGCTCTGTAAAATTTATTATTTTGCTGTACAAATTTATTGAATTTGAACTTTAATTTCGTTCGGTGTACTCAAAAAAACTAAACAAAAAACCAGGAAAAAATTCGTACAAGCATGCATATCTGCATTCGTCGCTTTCTCAGTGACGACTAAATGAAAGAACATAAGCATGTCTGTGATTTACTCGTCCGCAATTGTGGTATGGTGTGCGGTTGACTGCTCTAAGCCAACCCTAAAGGAAGCGTGGATTTAAGTGTCCCCAAGCTGCCAATTTTGTCAACTATTTGGATGACTTTTTGGCCTACATATTAGATTTGTTGTATAAATAAAGTATTATTTAAATATGCACTCCAAATCACAATTTAGTATTAAAACAGAACTTCAAAATAATTAAAATTGCCAAGTTATTATTATGGATTACAACCAGAGTTCGAAAATATTAACACAACCCCACGATAGTTTTTTTCTCCTTAAGAAATTAGTTAGCAATTCGGATAGGTATTAGGTATTAAGCTTCTGGAAAAATATTGAGGGCAATCATGAATAAAGTTCCGCGTGAAATTTTTCCCGCAAATAATTTCAAACAATAGCAAGTTATAGGGAAAACAAAAAAAAATTATAATTGGAAAAGGAAGAAATTTTTTGAGGAATTTTATTCATGATTGTCCTGATTAAAAAAATCCATCACGTCAGATTTTTATTTTTATGACCCTACCTAATATTTTCACGACTTATACCATTATAGTTCATTACAACTCGAAGGTAGTAAAACCGACGTCGACCAGTAACACACCATCTGCTAACTAACAAAATTTGCTTCAAATCATTTTAATATGGTCAGCTGAAAAAATTAATGGTTTCTTAGTTATTAGTAAAATGGAACTAAAAAATTTATTAAAAATTTCCAAAATAAAAAATTGTTCAACTTTTGACCATTGTATTTAAAGGGGGCAGGGTAGGTGGGGGCGTTTATATTCCAGAATACGGAATTGAAATGTCCTTCGGACTCCCGAACGAATGTAGTATATTACAGGCAGAGTTATCTGCCATTAAAAGAGCGGCCCACTGGTTAAGATTCTATCTGATTTCAAATAGAGATATCCATATTATGACAGATAGCAAATCTGATATTAAGTCCCTCATAGGGGTGTACACCACATCCTTTCTTGTTCAAGAATGTCGTAAAACCCGGGATGGACTTGCGCACCGCTCAAATATCTCGATAATAACTGGGTGCATGGACATGGGACTATTTGCGGATAACCTGGCAAAGAGGGGAACCCTACTAAGAGAAGTCGATATCGACAATCTTTGTGGTCTCCCACTCTCATCCTGCTGGAGAGGTTTCGATGTTACTTTTCTTGACTTATCTCAAAACAGATAGCGCAATGAGTTCACCTGTATAATAGCGAGAACCCTCTGGCCTCGCTTGCACTCCTGTAGAACGAAAAATCTCATGAACTTCAATAGGAAGTACTTGAGGAACATCGTGGTCACGTTGACAGGTCACTGTACCTTCAGAACCCATGATACACGTATGGGTCTCCCGTATAATGACTACTGTTACAGTTTAAATGACGAGAAAGAATATCCTTCGGAAGCTTATCCAGTTATCGGAAATCGGGCTCAAAAACCTGAGCCTTTACATTAGGAATAGTGGTTGGTATAATCGCTGACCCCCCCTAGCCAAATTTCTTGGCCCACTCTCAACACACAACTACCTGAACAACTTTTATCTCATTTCGACTTCTACCCTTCTCACCCTCTTCTTGCTCTCTCTATCTCTATCTCTCTTTCAACTTGCAGGTAGCACAAACGGATCATTATATTGGACCCAAGTGAGCTCACTTGGACTCTAATTTTCCACTTTTCCTTGCCAGCAAACAGCCTGCTAACCTAACCTAACCTAAACATTGTATTGAAACGTAAATGTGTGCTTTAAGCTTTACTACTTAGTTATTTAGTAATTAGTATAAAACATATAATAAAATAAAATATATAAAAAATATATAATCACATCTAATCATAGTCTCAAAACTCGTCAATTCGGCTTTAAGTGTATTTACAAATACGACCAAACACGTATTTTATGAGATGAACATTAAGATATGATATCGTTTTATATCTTGTGTTTATGTGATGAAACAAAACTATTGATTAGAGAGTGTAGATAAAAAGAAAACTTATACACACAATACAAAAGAGATACGAGTAATGAAAACAGATAAACTGTTGCCCGACATTATCGAGAGTGTAAGTATTTATTGGATGTTTTAATTGATTTAATTTTTCCGAAGCTGCACATCAATACGCTGCAAAACAGATTTCAAATAAATGACATCATTTGATGAAATAGTTTTTATCTTAATTATTTTTGCTGTTTTTGTTTTTATTAGTCTTTAGTTTTTTTTTTATTATTACATTACTTTTCCTTCGGTATCATGTCTTTAATAGCACAATGATCTCCCAGAGTGTTTAGTATTTCTATTGTTTTTCTAACCCAAGTCTGGTGCAACAAACTAAACAGACTTATTAGCCAATCAAGGTGATGACAAAGCTCACATGATAAGCTGCATTAATAAATTCATAAAATATTTTTGAATTGCCCACTTTTTTATATCAGTGTTAAATTACAAAGTAAGACCAAAAAACATTGTACATATCTCGTTTATAGTATATAAAACTAATCTGGTAACTGGCTTACAAAGCTTCTTTTTAACGTTGCTACTGGTACATTTTTATGCAGGGTTCCGAGTGCAGCCGTTCCATGATTTGGGAAAAATGGAAGAAGTACAAAAAGTCATGAGCAAAAATCAAATATATTCTTATTTTCGAAAAATAATAAATTTAGTTTGCACCAACAAGGATGAGAAGGTTACGTCTGAAACCTATTTTACATTGTCGAAGAACTGTTGATTGATGCTCCTAGCAGACCAGTGAGTCTACTTTCTAATTCGAAACAAAAGCAAATGCTACCGAATTTTTATATTACTAACATACAAATTCGAAAGCGTTTTCTTTCGTTTCTAAATACAGAGTAGCCCCCGGGTTGGGTAAAGTTATATTTAATTGGCAGTTCCCCAAATCGTAACTCTCTCGAGTCTATCAATAGGTGTCATTGTTATATCCAAGTATTTAAATTATATATTGGGCTGTCTTTCCCCTTCAGCTAATCACTTTGTTTGCAAAACTTCGAATCCTGTATCAACAAATCCATTTAATTGATTAACATTCAATTTGAATTTTCGCGTGTTGCTATGACGGAGAAATTCCAAATTGACTTCTACAACATACCGGGTCTAAGACCAAATTTTTTTCTCTGTGTATGCACACATTTGTTGCACACATTTGTTTCAATTGTCCAGATGTTTTCGCGTTATCCATCCACCAGATTTTCAGATACCTGGTTATCACCTACTATCGCTTTTTAACTATCATCGGGGACTTGCAATGTCCATTTGCAATGCAGTTGTGTACCAATGCCAGCAATCACTAGGCATATCTGATGCTGAATTTAGCTGTCTCTGGGTTAAATTCAAAATCAGGGCACACTGTCTGCATTTGGGATTTGTTTACAGAAATCCAAACGCCGAAAGGGATACTACCATTTCTAGCTTCGAAGCCATTTCTGACTCCATATCGAAGATCCTAGAGAGTTGTCCGAGTACTGAAATCGTTATTGCTGGTGATTTCAATGTTTGCAATTCAATTTGGCTTCGCCATTCCAGCCGTACAACTACGGATGGCCAATATAACCACTTGTGAATGAACCAACACACATTCCGTGTGTTGAAGGGCACAAACAAAATATACTCGACTTCTTTCTCACTTCACACCCTGATAAGTATGAAGTAAGTGTTAATGCACCTCTCAATGTCATGGTCAAAATGGTCGAAAGTATAATTTTGATGGGCATGAAAGATTTCATACCATCAAAACAAAGTCCGATTAAGCCCAAGGAGGAACTCTGTTTTAATCAGACATGAAAAAATGCAGTCAGATCTAGAGAGGAAGCATTCAGTATTTGGCGAAGTAATCAGAATTCCGATACTGATTTACTACGCAAAAGGGCGAGAGCTTTGTGTGCCAAAGTACTGAGGCGTGCAAGAGATCTTTATGAGAATCGTCTGCGTGCTTAAGTTCTTGCTGCCCCTCGGGATAGTAAGAGCTTCTGGCAAACGTTAAAAGAGTAAAGAATAATGCTAGTTCTTCAGTTGCGACTCTTTTAAAGCATGACCTATTACTCACTGACCCGGCTGATAAACCTAACCTACTAGCTGAAATATTTGCAAGTAATTCCTACTTGCTGGAAAGCAATCAGCCTCTACCTATGCTAGAAAGAGTATCCACTACTATGCCAAAGATATTCTTTCAAGCTCGGGTAATAAAAACGGTTTTGTCGGAACTCAACATAAACAAGTTTCCCGAGCCGGATAGCATTCCAGCACTGGTTTGGAAGCGGTGCTCCTCAACGCTAGCACGTCCATTAGCCAACCTATTCAGAACGTTGTACCATGCGGGTGAGTTCCCAGTGTGTTGCAAATGGTGTTGTGTTGCTAATGCTACGCCAATTCCTAAAAAAAAGGAGAAGCATCTAACACTGAAAGTATGATGAATTTCCATCTTCCAAATCATCTGGAATCCAACAGCTTACTCAACGACCAGCAATATGGATTTCGTACAGGCCGCTCTACTGGAGACCTAATTGCCCTCCTCTCAGAAAAATGGTGCAATTCAATTCACCATTTTGGCGAAAGTAAGGTGGCGGCTCTAGATATATCCAAGGCGTTTCATAGACTGAAGCTTGGTGCACTTTTTTCAAAATGTATTGGCCTTGGTGTCGGCGATAACTTTTCTCTATTCTTATCGAGTTTCGTCAGGGATCGCACTATAAGAGTTGTTATAGATGGGTACCGAAAGGTTCCGTTCTTTCACCAACTATACTCCTTATCTTTCAAAATTATCTTCTATGTAAAACTTTCAACACTATATATTCTTTCGCGGACGCCAGCAGCATCTGCCATTCTTTCTCATTCAGCAATAGACCTAGCCTGCCGCAGGTTGAGGCTATGCGACCATGAATGAGAATTTAAACTATGATTCAGCAAAAAATTTCTGAATGGAGTCATGCGAATAGGGTAGATTTTAACGGCCGTAAGACCCAATGCTGTATGGTTACTCATAGACGCATGAACGAAAATACTGCTGCCTCTGTAACTGTGCGGGTATAAATATTAAGGAATCAGAAGCTCTTGATATTCTTGGCATGAGAATTCAGTGTGATGTTCGATGGACTGAACACATTTTTTAAAGTTGCAAAATAAACATTCAAGTATCTCGGATTTTTGAAACGGTGCAAACGATATTTCACCCCATATGATCTTCTTCCAATTTATACCACTTATATTCGACCAAAAATGGTAATTGGCTTCCCCGTCAAAGATATGGAACTTGGAACTCATCGCGTGGTAGTCAAGGCACTAACTGCTGCAGCCATAACAACCCTAAAAAAATATACTTTGACTTGTCTCCTGGATTCGAACCTGCGACTACAAGGTTAAGCACACTGCTTACTAGCCAACAACAGAAAATTTCTTCATTGTAGTTACGAAAATATTTCAATAAAGTTTCTACGAAACTATAATTTCCACAACTATAAAATAATTACATTGAATATATGAGCTTGAAGGCCAACTTTGAAGGCCGGACGCACCTCCTAAAATACAACTTATCGGTATGAAATTTTTTTGTGTTTTATTTTTATATAAAACTGAACCGATTTGGGGCGTGAGAATAGCAGAAATCCAAAAAAATAACGGCCACCCTAATGTATATGTATCTATAATATAGATTGTATATATATTTTTGTTTTTAGATAACAAAAAATTACGATTTGCTATTGAACTTAATCTAACTAAATAAACGTAAATTGAAATTTATTTTCAAATCGTTCAAAGATCCTTGGCACAGTTGTTATTTGTTTATATGTTTTTTTTTTATTTTAATCTTATTTTAATCTTTTCTCATGTCACATTGAAGAGTAAGAATTCATTTATTTTTTAGCACAATTGCTTTGCAAACTTTGTGGCTGTACGGAAAAAGTGCTTAAGTCAAGTATATCAACCTTTCCGGAAGACACTTTCGAACTTTAAGTGATTTTAAATATGTAAGGTTTTTATATTTATTTTTGCAGTAGATGTTTATTATTTTGCAAGACCTTATTACTTGAATAGCCCCAGAAAAAAAATTATTATATAAGATAGAATATGGACAGTGTTGCCAGTTTTTATCTAGAGCTTATCCTCAATTTTTGATTTGTCATCCCCAAAAATCCCCAAATTGAGTTTTTTTATTCAAATTTTTTCTTTGTAAAAAAAATTAAATTTTTTTAATTTTATTTGAAAAATAATGACAAAAATAACATATTTATTTAATAAAATTCATATATAGAAAGATATATTTACATTCATATAAATTTAATTTGTACTTATAAAACTTTGTAAAGAAAAAATTACACATAGTTTAATATACACAAGTATAAAAAAAATTTTAACCAAAGTTTACCATTTCAAAAACTTCAGAATCGAAATCTTCCGATTCATCAGAATCAGAAATTTTGTTGTAGATAGCACTTGTATTAAAAAGCTTTAGCATTTCAGCAGAAGGATTAAATTTGTCACAACAAATTGAATTATTTTTAAAGTGTGTGTTTATTCCAACAAGTGCTTCCAACAAGTCGTATTGCATTTTGTTGCATATTTTTGTTTTTGTAGTGTTCATTATTGGTTAATCTGCCATGATACTTCTTCTTTATTAGGAACCAATCACTATGAATAGTAACACACATTTTTAGACTTGCCAGACGCATATTTCTTAGTTCAAAAATCATTCTTGTTTCCATCAGTTATAAAAAAATCCCCAAAAATTTCCCTAAAATTTGATTATCATCCCCAACAAATCCCCAGATCCCCAATAATTTTCATTTGGGGACAAATCCCCTAAGCTGGCAACACTGAACATGGATTAAAGTTAATAATCTACAAGAAATGAAAATATGAAATAAAACACGATATTTAAAAAGCCACATGATTATGTGGCAATGACGTCTCGAGAATTTTCAGGTTATTGGTTGCTGTAACATTTTTATAGTATTTTTGTCCCAAAATCCAAATTCACACATGCAGCCGAACCGGACACATTTTCAGAAACAGCAGGTGATTGTCTACATTTATATACGCAACCAGGGGTCTGTTTCTCAAAACTTAATAATACAACTAAAATATATAATTGTAAAAATATATTACTTTCATGTAAATAATTTTAATTTTAAATTTAATAAAAATGGCAAAGCGTTAATTTCAAACTGGAAGTTTATAAAAGTGTTATCAATTCAATCGACTTAAGCACATTTTCCTTTTTTTGCAATTAAATTGCATTTGGGGAACACAACAATAAACTGTTAACAATATAAATAATTTATGAAAAAAAAAAGAAATCAAATAACAAAGTCTCTAACTAATCACTAGAGCTGTAGGTAGGGCTTCTCTAACGAAAACAAAATTATTTAATGTGACGATTTAAATAAATTGTGTACAGGTTCTCCTTTTTTTGAAAAGAGTCTCCCTATCTAATTTATTATTCTCTACGAGTACATACAAATTACAGAAACATTAAAATGTATAATTTGTGATGCAAGCCTAAAGACAGTAACCACATGCTCTTGTTTAACAAAAACTTTTTCCTCACATAATTTATTTTTTTTTTTAATAATATGTTGTATATTACACACTGCAACAAATAAAAACCAGCCTCAACAATTCCAATGGGAAATGAAAGTAGACCATTATGTAAGCAGAACTGCAAAAGGGTTTTAAAATTTATCATTTATGTATGTTTAACCACGCCTATACCGCCCAATATTTGTTGAAATAAAGGCAAAAATATATTTTTCTACATTGCATTCAATGCAGCAATAAGTACGCACAATTATATTCCATTAAATATATGTGACCCGATCTATGAAAAGGTGCCTTATGACTTAAAAACAAAATTTCGAGAAATCAGCTGTTAAAGATAAACAATGCATTTCGTCAGTTTCTCGGTGGTTGTTCTCCTTCGTTCTGTTTCTGTTGGTCTTTTCCGTTATAAACTAGTGAAGTTTTGAACAAAAAAACTGTCTACGGTTATTGTTGCTAAAATGTCATTTATTTTCAATTTCTCCTTTTCCACTCTAGGAAATTTCGATGTATTTTCCATGTATTATCTTCATTCTCGATTTTCAATAAAATTCTATTTTTCTTTCATTTGTGCTCTTCTTTCTCTAAATTTTTAGTACACTTCTAAGCAAGTTAGGACTTTCTGCTTTTCACCATGCTAAAGAGCGTCTCAAAAACTATCCGAACCAAAAAAAAAGTGAAAAATAATTTTTTTTTTCATAGACCGGGTCACATATTTATATATGTATACGTGTTTTTGTCAATTTTCACTCATAGTGCAAAAAATGGCAAAACTTCAAGAGGCCATAAGAATTATATTAGAGCTAACTTTTCCAAATCCTTTGGTAGTTCTGTTTACTTAATGCTCTACTTTCATTTCCCATTGGAATTGTTTTAGGCTGGCGGCTATGACCCGAAATTTGTTGCACAGTGTTATTGATAAATATTAATAATTTTTTAGAAAAATTTAAACGTGTTAGCAAGCCATGTGTAAATTTTTGTAAAGTGCGAAAATAAAAAAACTTTTAGTCGGTAGTAGCCGACTGTAATATGCCCAACAACACTACAATTAAAGTTGGAAGTAAATCGCCAAAATTTCTGTTTGAAATTATCGATAAAATTTAATTAAATTATTTAGTTTTAATTAGAAACATTACATATTTTTGTGTGACACTTTTAATAAGATTTTTATCTAAGTCTGCATTTAAATTAAGACATTTTCAAATCTGATTTCATTAAGGAAATTAACATACATATACGTTTAATTTTTTTACTAACGACAAATCTACTTAAATAAACCAAATTGTAATTTCAAATACATAAAAACAAAAACTAAAAATTTTAAAAGCCCCCGAATATATCTAGAAAAGTTGTGATATCTTCTAAACGGCTGGACTGTTTTTCTTAAAACATAGCTAAGAACCTTCTCACCTTTCAAACAGAAAAAATTAAATCAAAATCGATCCAGCCGCTTGGACTCGTACAGACACACAGATACATTGATACACAGGCACACACTACAAACTTATAACACCCCTTTTTTTGGTCGGGGGTTAAAAAAAAGAAGAAATATGTCTTGGGACACTCGGTTATAGCTATGCTGCTTAGCTATATAAAACAAACTTAATGTGTTAAATAACAAAGCCATCACATTATATTATCTATATATATATAAGGTAAAAATTACAGAGTGTTCCAAAAAAAGCAACGAAAAATCTTAAAATTCCATGTAATATACATACAATTATATATAAACACTTATTGTATTTTTATACAGAATACAACAATTAACACTAAAATTTAAAAAATCCGAATTAAAGGGTATTCTATCAGTTAATGTAATTTTGACTATGTAATTTTGACAACTTGCTGTATCTTGGAAACCATAAGAGGCAAACTCTTAAAATTTTCAAAAACGCTAAAACTAAAAGATCCTAAAAATTAAAAAATCGGCAAACCGAAAAAAATCACCAAAAACCCCAAAAAAATTCCCCAAAACGAAAAACAGCCGAACTTAAAAAAAATCAAAGACTAAAATAAATCGCCAAAATGCGAAAAATCGTCAAAATAAAAAAAATTCCAGAACTAAAAAAAACGCCTAGAAAGCTGAAATAAATCCGAAAAACGAAAAAAGCGCAAAAAACGGAAAAAAGATTTTACCGGGTACTTGATTTTTTTAAACGTCTGCAGCAATAAATTCTTAATTTTTAGAGTAAATACTAAAAACCAAGAACGTAGTCCTAATTTTACGATTGTATTCTTTAATTTTAAAATATGTCCTTAAAGTTAAGATTTAATTCTTGATTTTTTTCGAAATTTAATTGTTGTGTTGCTGAAAATGGAAAATGAGAACGCAAATAAAATTGTATTTATAACCATACCAGTTACTCGTAGTGACGATTTATCTCCGCTGGTAGATGAAAAATATGAAAATATGCTGATCACAGCACGCCGGATAAAATTGAGTCGGAGCTATCAGACGACACACAAAAAAAACCTTTTAGAAGAGTTCCAAATGGAGTCTGTTTTTAAGTATCCCAAGGTAAGTACTTCTTATTTATATATGTTTATACAGTTTAAATTCATAGATTTATTTTACCACCTGTTAATGGACATTAAATTCATTTGTTTCAGATTCAAAAGTGACGTCTTCCTTCAAGGCCTCCTCTATCTCTTCCCTCAAGGTCTTCTCTATCACTATTACTTTCCTAAATAAGATGACACCTAGTAATACTAGTAGGGATTCATTGCCTGAGTGTTACTTAAAAATAAAAAATAAAAATGAGGGGCTTATCTACTCGTTATCAAAAACAACTGAATGTATTTAACAAGCTCATATAATTTTCTAGATCTTACGGAACAGAAATAGGCTGTTTACAGCACACAATTAGTGCCAAGAGCGAGCAGACAAGGTATAAGGGTGGTACAATATTTCTGTAAACATCCGACTACAAAATAATATTATAATTTTTTTTCATGGTCCTTGTAAGCTATTTTTCATTTTATGTATTTTTAAAATCTACTTCAAGTGTACACCAGCGAACAGACATGAGTAGTGAAAAAGTGAGTAGAGTTGAATCATGATTTATAATTTCTTGTACTTATGCGCACTCATACTTATTGCAATGTTGTCTATGAATCATATTCACTCGAAAGTTTGAAGTGCGCATCGAACTCATACTTAGCAACATATATGACGATGTTGATTTCGACTAGACTTGTGTCCAACAGTTCTTTTTGAACTAGTTTGAGAGCGTTTGAATCAAAAGTTGTTTCAAACCCATTTAATTTACATTGATGTTTTTCACCGGACTTGTGTCCAACTGAACGAACTAGTTCAAAAAGAACTGTTGGACACAAGTCTAATTTCGACTCTCCTTAACTCAATGCCTATGGACGATGCAAAATAAGTATGATTCACTATATGAAGTTGGCATACGAACATTAAAGTTCTCGTTATGAGATTATGAACTGAAAAACAAACCATATTTACTACTATTGTATACTACTTGCAAACTGTTTAATGACTAAACTTTTAAATAAACATACATGCATGAGTTGAGTGAGCTGAATCAATTTGAGTAGTATAAGTATTTTTCTGAAATTAGAAATCAAACTGAGGTGATTTATGAGTGTGAGTGTGGTATGACTATGATGTCGACGTCGCAACCCATACTTATAAATCAATGTCAGCGTGAATATGCGTAAATCAGAGTAATTGAATTTAAATGGTGCCTACTCACTTATATTTAAAATTTCATGAGAAAAAGCGATTCATTGCTGATCACTGGTGTACATATATGATATTCGACCTGACCGTGAGTGTTTTTAAGCCTCTTAATGTATTTTTTTTAACTATAAAGTAATACTAATGAATTGGATAATATTGAACAGTTCAAATTAGCTTACAAAAAGATAACTTAATATTACTCTACAGCATATCATGCAGTCGTATGTGTATTTTTTTTTCATTATTGTTGGGTTGCATTATTATTAAAACTACGCTATTGCATGGAAACAAGTACCTGTGCATTATTAACACGTAGATGTAAGTAGAAGGTGCTGAATAAAAATTGAAAAAAAAAGAATAATGAAGCTAAATCAGCAGATTTACAATATACATATGTACGCGTCTACACACACAAGAAAAAAAGTAAACAGAACGCCATGGTATTCAATACTGCTGGCAATACACTACAATAACATTGCAATGCTAAGCTAGGCAATGTGTATATCTGAACCCAACACACTTAAAATAAAAGTAACAATAAATTAATATAAAATTCGTAATCTCGCATTTTTTCGAAATATTTATATGTGAAGAGCATATACTGTATCGAATTTAAATTACGCGCGCGCATTACCTTCTTGTACGAAACAGTATTTATTGTAATAAATAAGTGGGCAAGTGAATGAACGAACGTGTGTGTAGGTGAGTGAGAATAACACATTCCATTTGACATGCATAAATTAATTTAATATAATTTTTACTTTTGTTGTTTTTTTATGTTCTCAGGTTTCTGTGTCAGTCCATATGGAGAATTTCTAAAACACTTTTCACTTGATGAAGTTGTTGTTGCTGTTGTTAATGTTTAATGTTTATGTGATTTTTGCATTATTTATTTATTTATATACATGGTGTGGCTCAGTAACAATAACAACACAACCAGCAATTATAAATGAGTAAAATATAGAAGAAAAAAAACTACAAAAAATAAACATAAAACAAAAGCAGCGTATTAAAACAATCGAAATCCCTTGTATAACAGACAATAGAGATATGTAGCTGTTACCTTGTACTATAAATAGTGTTTTTATAACTCGTATTGACGATTAATCGGTTAATTTTAAAATACGTTGACTATATTTTGATAAGAACACAAAATCGTGCTAAATTTAAAATTATGCTTTTCTCGTTTCGTACAAAAATATATTGTGAATGCGAAAAAGAAAACTTCTAATATAATGTTCTTACACTATGCAGTAAAACCTGTTCCTCAATTATAGTCTTTCGTGAAAGAATAAAGCACTACGCATTACCTTTTATAATAAACTTCATGCTAAAAGTAAACAAAAATGTCGCCAATTCCTCTAGCAAAACGGTTGTATCTTTCTTAAGAACTGACATTTTATTGCTTCCACAGTGCTACTTAATGCTTTTTATCAGTTTAATTTAAAAGCATATTTGTGCTGAAGCGCAGTACACTGTGTGTAGCAGTGGTCATAACATTTTCGCAGCTAAAATTACAGTATAGCCACTTTAATTACCCATCGGTTAAATACCTTTATCGCTTATTCACCCTAAATATCGAATCCCAGTTTTCTACACTAATTTTTACATAGAAGTACACGCTTAACTTTCCTTGAATTACCCATTTTGGTTTGTTTGCCCAAAACTACCAAAGTACATATTTATGCAACTCTGCAATCGAATATACTTATGCATCTTAGGTAATATTTTTTGGTAATATGAATTATTTTTGTTACATAATAAAATATTTTGTTCAAATATAGAAATTCATATGCATTTTATTTCAAGTAATTATGTACTGCTTGCCGCAGTGAGTTCGGATAAATGCAAATAAAATTATTCTCATAATTACCTATATAAGGTAATAAAACGTCTTCCCTTTAATACCTTTCCCGGAGAATTACCCCATTAAACCATGCAATGTTTGATTAGGTATTCTACCAAGGTTTACTGTAGCACTTTTTATTTTTCTTTAGCCGCAAATATTCTAGTGAGAAAGCTGAGAGTAAGCTAAAGTTATACTTGAAGAAAAGTTTTATAATTTACAATACATGCTATGGTGATTAATTGTTTGAATATTTTTTATAAATAAGCAATTTAATAAAAAGTAAGAAATCTTATATTTCATTCAGCAATGTACTGTATAAATTCCACATTAAATTTATTTACAACTACATATGTGAAAACTATTAAAATGCATTTTTAAACTATTTTCCCTATTATTTTTAAATGTTGCATAACATAAAATGCATTGAATATTGCCAAAAGCATTTTTTATCATAAACTATGGCGGTATTCGATGTTTGATGCAAGCTTTCGTGCGTTAGTGCAAATGCAAAATATCGTAGCTTTTCTTTAAAATCCAACAACAAAATGCCCACACAATCCAAAGGAAAGCTACGACATTTTGCATTTGCACTAACGCACGAAAATTTGCATCAGACATCGAATACCGCCAATATCTTAGCTTGGATTATAATTTTTCTTTTTTGCATTACAAGCTTATTACATTTTAACTTTAATTTCGTTCGGTGTGCTCAAAAAAACTAAACAAGAAACGAGGAAAAACTTCGTACATACGTGCACAACTTCATTCCTCGCGTTTTCAGTGATGACTGAATGAAAGATCATAAGCATGTGTGTGATTTTGTTGTCCACAATTGTGGTTCACTAGATTAGAACAATTTTAAAAAAAAATTCAGTCTTATGGGATGTCAAACTTCTATTGTATTATTTTCCATTTGTCGTAACATTTCGCATTCACAATATCGTACTTGAACGTATTATTTGAACTTTTTACATGTATTAATACAAGGTATAAAAATCAGAACAGCCCTTTAATATTAAACAGGTGGACCTAAAAAATACTTCCCATCAATAATTTACTCGTTTTAACTTAAATTAACACAAAGTAACCGACTCCCTACTTACTCGCTATTTTAACAAAGCACTAAATAAACAGCAACAGAAACAAAAAATAAAAAATATAAACATCCACCACCAATGACAAAAAGAAAATACATAAAATTATTTACAAATGTCGACAGCAACACTGACTCGTGTTTGCAGCGTACGCTCACGGGCTTTTTGTTAATACCCTGGTTAAATTTCTCATTAACTGCCTTACAATCGTTAGAAGTGCATCGAAAATTAAGATATTAAAAAAAGTAAAAAAAAACCACCAAACAAACGAAAGTTTAATATCGAGCGCTTTGCAACAAATTACGCGTAAAATAATAATTTTGAAACAAACAAAATATTATTGATATTTGATATTAATATCTTCAAAAAATAATGAGCAAATAAAAATTAAAATTTTGCATAGTGTTGCATAATTAAGAATCATTTGTTGTGTTAATCGATCATAAAACAAGTGTTATCAAATAATCGTTTTGCTGTTGTAGTAGTTGTTCTTTTTACATACATACATACATACATACATACATACATATTTTTATTTCAAATGATTTTAATGCATATTATTTGCTAATCGTATTAAATATTATGCTAAATTCGCTAGAGTCTTTTCGTCTTCGTCTTTTCGCGCATTTCTTTTTCAACTTCAACTTTACCCATCATTGCTGCAATTATCTTCTCATTTTCATTATTTAATCAATGTTTCACATTTCTCTCAGTGATTGCGGTGTTTACTGGCACCAAATTTGTGTAATATCAATCATCGTTTATCGAACTTTCATCATGTTTTTGGCACGCAGTGAATCACTTAAGTGGATACGTAGAAAATTTTCCAAGCGGGTAAGTAATAATTAAATTTTTGTATGCGAAAATTTCTATAGTGCAGTTATCCACCACGGACATTGTGGATAACGGTCAAAAGTAACAGTTTTATGGAGTTATAATATTGAATTTATTTATGTACATATGTACAACTCTAATGCGTTAAACACATAGAGCACAGCGCGCTACACAACAACACGACCACAAGTGCTATTGACTGCTTTCATTATCGTGTACTCAGCCACTTAATTATCATATCACTTGGTTTATACGGGCGTCTTATTCGCAAATAAAAATATTGCAAATATAGAATTTTGCCGCATAAATGGGGAATTAATTTTTTATTTGCAAGTATCTAAAGGGGCCCATACACTACAACAGCATGCATGCGCAATCAAGTGTTTGTGCAAGCGATTGGGTCGTATATGGGCATTTTGTGTGATTGTACGTTTTGCTGTAGTGATGTCAAACAGAGTTTGATATTTTGCTGATGGTACCAGCTTGCTGGTATTGTGTATGGTGAAATTAGCTCAGTGCTCAACTTTGAGCACTTTAGTTATGCATAGCTGCTAATATTAACAAAATGTCAATAAACAATTCCAGCAAAAAATGTGTCACTATTAATAACCTCCCTTCTTGAATTTTTTTAAAAAGTGAATATTGTACCAGCTTGCTGGTATGTTATGTGGTTCGAACATGATTGCTCAAAAGCTTGATTGTGCGTGCATGCTGTTGTAGTGTATGGGCCGCTTAACTCCCAAACACAATTCCCGATTATAGCAGTATTCGCAAATAAAATGTGTGATATCAAAAAAACATTAAACCTCCGATGAGTGACAGTTCTGAACTTCACGGCCGTGTGAATAGGTCCCTACGGACCTTTTTTGTAAATCATGTTTATTTCATGTAAAAATTTTTTTTTTATTTTTTTTTTTGTTTTTATTGTTTATAACTAAATTCTACATACAAAAATAATTGTTTAAATTTTTTTAATTTTTTTTTTTGCTTGAATTTTCTTAAGACTATTATATAAACAAAAAAACTGGTTTATTGCTAGTAGTATAAAATTAGAATATTGTGCCTTTCCTTGAAAGCAATAAAGTTCATGTCTTCGAATTTTTCTTAGAATTTTTTGTTTTTATCATCATGCCTAATGTCTTTGAGTTTAGGTCTTTGTGTTCAGAACAAGTAAATTATGTGTTCAAACAATAAAAAAATTATAATGATGCCCAAAAACATGCATTTATTAATGAAATTCAGTACAAGGTCCATACGGACCTATTCACACGTCCGCGTACTATTCTCACTAAAACCTCAATAACTCCTAAAGTAATGATCCGATCGGCTTGATTTTTTTTCCAAAAGATGCGCAACAAAATACTCTTGGAATACAGAGTAACTTTGGGGGGTGTTGTAGTGGCCGAAGTAGGAGTAATTTCAGTTTGAAAAGGCAAAAAGGTCCCTAGGAACCTTCTCACTCATCGGAGGGTTAAATATACCACGTTCATACGCGCACTATTTGCAAATAAAAATATTTGCAAATTAATTATCTCACTGTTCATTCGGCAAAACAAAAGTACACAAACTTGCTAGCACTTTTATAGAAAACTTACAAACGTACAAAATATTAAATAATTATTTGTTTTAATTGTCATTATTTGCTTCTATCAATGTTTTTTGTGCAATATTTCTCCATTTATTATTGTTTGTTATGAAACATTTGTAAGCGTGGCAACCTCAAACATTTTATTTTCGAATAGTGCGTTAATCAGGAATTGTTTTTATGAGTTAGCTATTTACAAATAAGAAATTTATTAGCCATTTATGCGCCTAACTTCTCTTTTTGCAATATTTTAATTTGTGAATAAGTCGCCCGTATAAACGTAGTAATAAACATTATCAGGTGTTCTCGGTTATTTTAACTTGACAGCACTGAATTTGGTAATTCACTGAATTTAATAAATTTACCTAAAATAAATTCCATAAAGTTTTACGTTCATTTTAGCAAAATAGTTTTGTAAAGTAAAATCACGTTTTAATAATTTATTTTAATGTTAAAACCAACATTTATTAAAATCATGTCAAAGAGAAAACAGTCCAACCTCTTGCAAATATTTTACAATTATTAAATCTAAATTAGTTAATTAAAATGTACTTTTATTCTTCCACTCTTCAAATTTTTTGTTATCCATTTTCGTAGTATAAAAATACATTACACACTGCCCTTAAAAGTTGCCAAGAGTTGTATTTTGAATTGAAACTGTTTGAGCGATTTTTTATACAGCTTAAAAAAACACCCGTTAATAATATTCATATCAGAGAAGCGCAATGAGTAGTGAAAAAGTGAGTAGAGTTGAATCATGATTTATAATTTCTTGTACTTATGCGCACTCATACTTATTACAATGTTGTCTATGAATCATATTCACTCGAAAGTTTGAAGTGAACTCATACTTAGCAATATTTATAACGTTGTTGATTTCGACTCTCCTTAACTCAATGCCTGTCTATGGACGAAGCAAAATAAGTATGATTCACAATGCTAACTTCGCATACGAACATTAAAGTTCTCATTATGAGATTATGTGTTTCTCTGTTGCTTTTTTTTTTTTTTTGTTTTTTTGAAAGAATTGAAAACAACCCTATTTACTACTATTGTATAATACTTGCAAACTCTTTAATGCCTAGCCCCCTTATGCAAAAACGATTGTTAAAGTTAAAGCCTGCTTTAAACCCGGTTTTGCCATGCAAAATTCGTTTTTTAAACCAACTTTAGGTTTAACAATCGTTTTTGCATAAGGGGGTAAAACTTTAAATAAACATACATGCATGAGTTGCGTGAGCTGAATCAATTTGAGTAGTATAAGTATTTTCCTGAAATTAAAAATCAAACTGAGGTGATTTATGAGTGTGATGTGGTATGACTATGATGTTGACGTCGCATTCATATTTATTTCAACCTGTACTTATAAATCAATGTCATCGTGAGTATGCGTAAATCAGAGTAGTTGACTTTAAATGATGTCTACTCACCTATATTTAAAATTTTATGGGTCAGTATGACTAGCGAAAACATGATTCATTGCCAATCACTGATTCATATACACATCTTTATCTTTAAGATTCCTGTTTATCTTTTTTTACAAAAAAAAAAAATTAGGCGGCTGGTCTCAACTACATTCTTATCTCAACTCATGTGTAACTCTGTGGTTTTTATAAGTAACGACGTTTGTAAGTCGAAAGAGCAATTTCTCTAAGGATAACTCAAATACTTTATAAAAAAAACTAGTTCAGTAAAGTGCGACTTTGACTCGCACACGAAGGTTTCCGTCCGGACATTAGCTTTGTAATACTATACGAGTTTAGACTTTTTTTGCGTTTTGGGATTTTATCGGTTTTTAGCGTTTTTTTTTTCAGTTTTGGCGCTTTTTTAATTTTTGGCAATTTTTTTTGCTTTTTTGATATTTTTTTCAGTTTAAGCGATTGATTTTAGTTTTAGAAATTTTCTAGTTTTGGCGCTTTTTTCCTTTTAGCGATTTTTTCAGTTTTTTACTTTTTTTTAATTTTTATGATTTTTTTCATTGTGTTGATTTATTCGGTTTTCGGCGATATATTTTTGTTTTAAAGAGTTCTTTTTAGCTAAATGATTTTTTTTTCGTTTTTGGGATTTTGTTCAGTTTTTGAATATTTTTTTCGGTTTGGCGATTTTATACTTTTGGGAGCATAGGGCCATATATAATTAGTTTTCCGTACGGCTATCAGGGGATACCCAGGTGATAACGTACCGCCAATGACAAGGTTATTGGTTCTGCAGGATCCGAAAACATTTTTCCATTCTCCGTTAGTTGTCCAAGGCCATGCATGCCCATTGTGCTCTCCACACCGGAGTTTTCAGGGCTGACCTGAGCGTTAAAATCACCCATCATAATGACAATGTCTCCCTTATGCACTGTTGCGAGGACGCTATCGAGAAGGTTATAAAAAGATTCCTTGATGGAGTTTTCAGAGGTTACAGTGGGGGCGTAACATTGAACAAACGTAATATTCCGGGCTTTTCCGCGCACTCTGGCAGTAATGATTCTATTGGAGTGAGGTTCACCGGCTATTAGGGCATGTTTCACCTGTTTTGATAGGACGAAACCGACACCACTTGATCGAGGCAACTCGTTCGTTGCTTTTACGGAGAAATGAAACGTAAGGCTTTCTGCTGTTGTTAATTCTCCTGATTCGCACCATCGTACTTCACAAAGCCCAAGTAATGAGAGCTTATAGGCATTGAATTCCTTGCATAGTTGTGTAAGCCTTGAGGTTTCCAAAAGAATACGTACAGTCCATGTTCCGATTCTTGTCCTAGATTTCATGCAAAATTTCGTCAATGTTTTATCGGGTTTATTAGTTTTTATTCTTGATCTGGTTTCATTGATAAGGTTTATATTTAAGACGTACGGCCATAGCGTCCGATCGTGGTGTTGGGGCTGTCAACATCGCCACCAGGCATGCAGAAGTATGTAGGTATTTAGCCATACAAAATATTAGGGTTATCCCGGTCGGTCGTCAGAGCCTCGTTAGCGCGACTTGCTGTAGTATGTAGAAAAATACACTAACTTTCCAAAATTTCAAGTGTATATATATAATTGTATGTATATTACATGGGATTTTAAAATTTTTCGTTGCTCATTTTCGAACACCCTTTAATTTTTAACTCTTATGTATTTGTTGTTGTAGCGGCTAAAGTTCTACATTTTCTGTGAAAATTTCAGGTAGCTCTTAAGGCTCTCGAGAAAATGCCACTGTGACGGACAGACGGACAGCGTTGCGAAAACAATAGGGTTCCTTTTCACCTTTGGTGTGCGGAACCCTAAAAAATGATGGCCAAAGTGCAAACAATTTTCCACTTTTTTCTTAAAATCGATAAAACGCAACTTAAGTTGTTATTTAAAAAAACTACAGATTTGTTCTAGAGTTTATAACTATCTTTGGAGAATGCCTTAAAATTGAATGATTAATATATTTTTCTCTATAAACCATAAATTATTATTCTCCTAGTAATATCAAATTATTAAAATCTTTTTGTAAATCCAAAATTTAAGGCCTCATGCAAGTTTTGCCTTAGCAAATCCAACAACAATAAATAAACAAAATTGTAGTGAAATTTACCCAACTACGTTGAGTATAATAAATAAATAGTTACGTTTGTATGTTGTATGTTTTTAGTTTGTTTGATAATTTTATCATGATTTTAATGAATGAGTGCCAAGTACTTTTACGACAGTCTTTTCAGTTTCTATAAAATTTCACTTAAAGCCGTCTGACTTTTATTAATTAAATTATGTTGTTTTTATTGAAATAATTATTTATTACATACTAAGGCTTTTTGAACAAAAATAACACGCCCTTAAAGGTCTACTTTACATACCAAAAAAAAGTGATTAATATTAAGAATACGAGTATATAGTGCATACAATTGGGGAGTATTTGCATAGTTGTGTATGAAAACTGTTTACTACTCGTATTTTTGCCTCTTACCAACCCCAACTGCTTACCACTCCCTTTGAATCCCCCCACTAGAACAGCATAAAACAATTTAGCATTTTAGACAATACAGGAAGTAAATAGTACAAATATTTAATGCATTTTCTGTTTTATTGGTGGTAGTATAACATCTGAGTATAAATGAATATAATTAAAACTACTAAGGGTTGTTGTTGTGTATTGTTATCAATCACGCAAAATTTGCTCAAAATAAAAATTTTTAAGTATTTTTTACTTAATTAAACATTTTGTTAAAACCCACTAACAACTATAAAAAAGAAAGTTGTGACATTAATAACATTCTACTGCAATTTTCCACTAATTACTATTTGAGGACATGCCAAACTTTAGTCCTTAATGTATGCCAACGACTCACAGTGGCGTGAATTAAAAAAAAAGTGGTAAAAAGTCCGCAACTTTTGAACTAGTTAACCGATTTCGATGAAACTAACTGTTTTGGAAAGTACAAGTGTTGAAATTTTTAGAAAGCATATTTTGAGGCACCCTGTTGTAAGACAGGGTAGCTCCAAACAGCCTCAAAGTGGGAAAGTGCGGGTATCGAAATTCTTTCGGAGCTTGTAACTTTTGTAAATAGGGACCGATTTCAATAATTTTTTCAGCGGGACAATCTACGTTAAGAAATAAAAATAAAACATGCTAAGAGTACCATTTTATCTCTTTCAGTTTCAAAGTTATTTGACTTGAAAATTTTATTTTTTAATTTTTGGCCCTGACTTTTTTTATTCGTTAGTACATAACTTCTTTATTACTTGGCAAAAATCAGTATGTTTTAATGTTTTTGAAAGAAAACTTCATTACAATTCATATAAAAAAAATTTTTTTTTGATATCTCAAAAATTGTAGCAAGGAATAATTTTGCAATTTGGATTTTTAAAAATTATGAAAAAATTTGGTATATTTTGTGAAAAAAGTATTCTTAATTTTTTTGGAATATTTTAAAAAATTATTAAGTATTTGATAAAAACTTTGATTGTATCTGAGAAAGGAGACATTGAGAAAGGCTGTGAAATAAATTTTGGAGATTCTTGTTGGTGCACCCTACATTCAACATTGGTCGAAAACTAGCAATTTTTTTTCAAAAAATCCGATTTTCGGATGTGGCAAAAAAATTGCACGGTCGTTTTTGTAAATTTTTTGGTTTTTTATAATAAATAATTTTGTTGTAAGTAATCTGTAAGAAACTCTTGACATCCTACACATAAATGTAGGCAGGAGAGGAGATTTTCTAAAAATTCTAAAATTTTTCTAACACAATTTTTCCCAATAAGAAAAAAGTATTATTAAATTATAAATTGGGAATCATTTTAATTTTTATCAATAGTATACATTTAGCTTTGCAAACTGGAAAAAAATTATTCTCCTACCATCAATACTTTTTGAAATATTCGAAATCCAATTTTGATTAAAAATTTTAATTTTCTACATTTTTTATTTTTTTCTAAATTATTGATCTTATTTTCTTTACTGCAAATGTTTCTTAATTTTTTCTATGTTATTACAATAGTAGATATAATTGTCTATTCAACGGTATATAATATGTATTCCTTTGCCATTATATCAGTCTTAAAATGTATACACAAATATAACACCTCAGGTAACAATTTACGTGTTTTATCTGATACTCAAACAAACCCACATTTTTTATGAACTCTTGAAGCTGTTATTAAATACTTTCTTTACTTAAATACAATAAAATATAAGAATTTATATACATAAATGTAAGTATATTTATATACCCACCAGGGCAAAGGTACCTGCGCGCACATCTCCAATATGGGTATGGTTTTACCTGATATTTGTATCGGTTTTGTATTCGCAGCTTGTAAAGTAGCTATATATTTAAGCTGCGATGCATTTAATGTCATTATTTCAGTTATAGCTATCATGGAGATAACAATTAAAAATAAATCGCTCTGCAAGTTAATGTGGGAAAACCTCACTGATGGTAGTACTCGGTTGGACAAGGTAGACCAAATGATGTACATAATATCTACTACATATGGTTTATCTGTAAACACTGATTTATCGAAAAAACTTGAAATTTTTTTTAAATTATATGAAAAGAAGATACGTGAATGCAATAAATCAATTTCTGAATTAAAATCAGGATTGGTTAGATATGGGACTATCTACGGAAATATACCCAAAGAAGTTTGGTCGGCCAAATAAAGATTAGATAACGTTCAACGCAGGAGCAAAAGGATTAAACAAGAAGACTTGATAAATAAATACGTATTCGGAAAATGAAATCAAAGATTCATTCAAATTGATTTTAGCGAAGACTCAACTTAAAGAAGCAGGCAAAATCGTAGATGTGCTACCAGTTGCGTCTCCAAAAAGATTAAGACGGATGGTGGAAAGCATTCCAACGCCAAAATATAGTAAACATTTTACGGTGGAAGATGCACTAGCACTCATTCTTAATTTGGGCCTTTCAAGAAATAAATACGATATCTTAAGGAAAGTGCTTAAAGAAAAAAGTGGGCCTTTGCCATCAAGTACATTGTTGTTAAAAAGAAAATCGGAAATTTTGCCACATCCGATAACAGTGGATAGCCGAAGTGCAGTCATTAGTTTGTCAGACCTTCTTCATAATACAGCATCAAGACTCATCGCTACTTTTGACGAAAGAGACTTAGATACATGTAATAATTCTGAACTAACACTAATATACAAATGGGAATGTGATGGATCATCTGGATTTTCAGAATATAGACAGCCCAGTGCATACGATAATGACTTTTCCAAAGTTTTAATGGCATCATTAGTACCATTAAGGCTTCGACTACATAATGAAATGCCTTCAACAAGTACAAATGCATTTAAAGATGTGTGGGTAAATACTACTTCAGGCTCAAATTTTTATGCCGACCAATACGTTTTGAATACATCAAGGAAAACAAAGAAACAACTCAAAATCTGGTTGATGGTATAAAACATGAAATTTCTAATATGGAACCCATTGACGTTCATATATTAGGACGAGTAATAACAGTATCTTTTAGACCTTATTTAACAATGATAGATGGAAAAGTTGCAAATGCAATAACCGATACAAAATCTTATTTGATTTGTAATATATGCGGAAAGAAAAATTCCGATTTTAAGGACATTGAGAATTATACTCCAACTAATGAAGATGCCCTTAAGCTTGGAATATCACCACTTCATGCTCGGATTCGATTCATGGAGTACATTTTACATCTATCTTACGACAATAAATATCGCAGTGTACCAGAACTTCAGAACGTTCCAGTTGCAAATAATTCTGCTTTAAAACAGATACGGTTGGAAGAAAAGAATTCAAGATGAGTTTATGAAACGTGGCTTAATCATTGACAAACCTTTATATGGCTATGGAAACTCCAATAATGGCAACACTGCCAGGCGATTTTTTGATGACCCTGAAACCACATCTTCTATAACTGGTATTAGCTTTAATCTCATAAGACGTTTCAAAATAATACTGGCCGTCATAAATAGCAAAAAGTTAATTAATAAGGACAAATTTGAAATATATGTATGTAAAAGACACTCTGATTCTAATAAATGAATTATATCCATGGAAATCAATAATTCCAACCGTACATAAAGTGCTAGCACATACAAAAGAAATAATAGAAAACAACATTCTTCCTCTGGGGGAACTAACCGAAGAAGCACAGGAAGCTAGAAATAGAGATGTTAAGCAATATCGACTTTTCAATACACGTAAATGCTCTAGAGTTGCTCAAAATAATGATTTAATACATCATTTGCTATTGTCTTCAGATCCAGTCCTACAAGGCATAAGAATGAAATGGTTGCCAAAAATAAGTATTGAAATCGAGAAGGACGATCCCGAAGCAGAGGAAATTAATAGCTTGCTAGGCCATGATGTCTCAGATTATTTTAAAGCAAATTCTTGAAGTAAAACCCAAATATAAATTAAAAACAACATATGTATGTATCCATGCACTTAGATACGAGTAATAAGGAAAATGAAACTGAACTTATTAAATATATTTTTAATACAATTATCAGAATCAAAAGGAAAAATTTAGTTGTAAGTTTTCATACTCATACATACATATGTACATTGTACATATATCTCTTGATACATAAGTATTTATATTCATACAAACAAATATCTGATATCATGGCAAAAAGTCTCTGGAATTCTCTGTCAAATTATATTCAAAACTTAGGGAATTTATATGCGTTTAAAAAGGAGCTACATAAAAAAATGTTCGTAATTTAATGTTCTAATGTTAACTACTAATTTTTTTTAAATAAATAAATAACTCAATCTATTTGTCCTTGTAGGTATATAAATATACTTCAAGAGTTCATAAAAAATGTGGGTTTGTTTGAGTATCAGATAAAACACGTAAATTGTTACCTGAGGTGTTATATTTGTGTATACATTTTAAGACTGATATAATGGCAAAGGAATACATATTATATACCGTTGAATAGGCAATTATATCTACTATTGTAATAACATAGAAAAAATTAAGAAACATTTGCAGTAAAGAAAATAAGATCAATAATTTAGAAAAAAATAAAAAATGTAGAAAATTAAAATTTTTAATCAAAATTGGATTTCGAATATTTCAAAAAGTATTGATGGTAGGAGAATAATTTTTTTCCAGTTTGCAAAGCTAAATGTATACTATTGATAAAAATTAAAATGATTCCCAATTTATAATTTAATAATACTTTTTTCTTATTGGGAAAAATTGTGTTAGAAAAATTTTAGAATTTTTAGAAAATCTCCTCTCCTGCCTACATTTATGTGTAGGATGTCAAGAGTTTCTTACAGATTACTTACAACAAAATTATTTATTATAAAAAACCAAAAAATTTACAAAAACGACCGTGCAATTTTTTTGCCACATCCGAAAATCGGATTTTTTGAAAAAAAATTGCTAGTTTTCGACCAATGCTGAATGTAGGGTGCACCAACAAGAATCTCCAAAATTTATTTCACAGCCTTTCTCAATGTCTCCTTTCTCAGATACAATCAAAGTTTTTATCAAATACTTAATAATTTTTTAAAATATTCCAAAAAAATTAAGAATACTTTTTTCACAAAATATACCAAATTTTTTCATAATTTTTAAAAATCCAAATTGCAAAATTATTCCTTGCTACAATTTTTGAGATATCAAAAAAAATTTTTTTTTATATGAATTGTAATGAAGTTTTCTTTCAAAAACATTAAAACATACTGATTTTTGCCAAGTAATAAAGAAGTTATGTACTAACGAATAAAAAAAGTCAGGGCCAAAAATTAAAAAATAAAATTTTCAAGTCAAATAACTTTGAAACTGAAAGAGATAAAATGGTACTCTTAGCATGTTTTATTTTTATTTCTTAACGTAGATTGTCCCGCTGAAAAAATTATTGAAATCGGTCCCTATTTACAAAAGTTACAAGCTCCGAAAGAATTTCGATACCCGCACTTTCCCACTTTGAGGCTGTTTGGAGCTACCCTGTCTTACAACAGGGTGCCTCAAAATATGCTTTCTAAAAATTTCAACACTTGTACTTTCCAAAACAGTTGGTTTCATCGAAATCGGTTAACTAGTTCAAAAGTTGCGGACTTTTTACCACTTTTTTTTTAATTCACGCCACTGTGCGACTTAAAATGGTTGCGAAGGGTTACAACTTAAATAATATTTTATGCAAAATTTATCAAATAGCATGATGGTAAAATATCTAAGTTATTAGTCTAGTATGCATGTGTCTATTGCATTTCGCTCCTTTAATGCAATACAGATATAACTCAAAAAATTTACTTTTTGAAAAAATAAATGTTATGTTTTAATATTATGTATAAAATATTTTCTTTTCTCCAGAGCTGATTGTACAAGCCTTTTATATATTTTCTGCATTATTAATTATAAAAATAAATTTTTTGAGATATGTCTATGTTGCAATAAAGGAACAACTTCTTTCTTTTTTTTTCTCAAAGTTATAAATAATTCAATTAAATTTTCACTATAGTTACTTGAATTTTAAAGAATAACATTTTGAGAAAGTTTTTCGCAGCAGTTTAAAAGTGCTGTTGTCGTGCTACCAATTTTCTTAAGCTAATGGTTTCCGTAATGAAAATGTACATAAATTTATTTGCATTCATTAAAAAGAGAAATACATATCGCTCATTTACTTCAATAGTGTCATAACCCAAAAAATAAGTTTTCTGAGTTAATAATGCAGAATAATGCGGCTTTTCACATTTTATCTTGTGTAAAAATTTCATATACTCGTAAATAGCTTGTACCACCACCTCCCGAGAGAAGAATATTTTTTTATGTCTTCATTGAGTAGTATGCAAATGAAAACGCGTTTTCAGCAAAACTGGTTTTTGAGTTGTGACACTATTGAAGTAAATGAGTGATATGGTGTCGTCAATCGGCAACATCGAATTCTATAATACTGTAGAGCAAATAAAAATTTTTTTAATAATGGATTAGTGTAGTTTTTTAAACTATTTTTAACCGACTTCGTCTCTATTTTTTTCGGCAGTGTTACCTCATAACTCGGTTCACATTAGATCGATTGTAAAAAGTCTTTTACTGTCTGAAAGGGTATAGCTTCCCATTGGTCCCATTGTAAAAAAAAAAATTGGGCGGGGACACGCAAATAAATTTTTTTATTTGATTTTATGATATTCTACTTATTTGATTGCTGCGAAGCCCAGCACACACCCTTGGTTCTTATAATTACACAATTTTAGAGCTTAAAAAATGGGCGGGGCTACGTCCATTAAAATTTATTCTTACATTTCATGTGGTTCTACTTAACCGAATTTCACGAAACTTACCACACACCTCTTAAGCTCAAAAATAGACACCATCTTTTATTTGAAAAAATGGGCGGAGTCACGCCCATTAAAATTTAATATTTTATTTTAAGTTGTTCTACTGTATCGATTTTTACAAGACTTAACACACACCCTGAGCTCGGAAAAATACAAAATGTTGCTTTTCAAAAATGGGGCGAAGGCACGCCCATTAAAATTTAATTGTATATCCCATAAATTTATTTCGTAAATGTTCTATCAGATCTTTGCATTGAAGTCGGTTTTTTTTGGCAGAATTATGTAATGAACCAATTGTGTGTGAGATATCATCAAAATGTTTTATTATTGAAACGCGCACAGTGGGATTTTTGTTTTGAAAATCCGAATTTTTTAACAAATAAGCTTGAAATTTCGAATTTGTAGAGAAATTATTCAATATGAAATTAATGAAAAATTTATGTTTGAAAGCAACACAGTGGGTTTTTTGTGTCAAAATTCCCTATTTTTTACCAATTAATTTGAAAATTCGAATGATGCAGTTTTTTTAGAGGAATAACTAAACATGGAATGAATGAAGAGTTTTATTTTTTTATATTTAAGTACATTACATGCAAGAGTGTGCTAAGCCAGAAATTACTTATATTTTTCCAAAAAAAAAAAAAAATTAATTTATAATTTAATTATTATTTTTCGAACTGTATTTGTTTCTATATTCTTATGAATTGAATAGGCTAATGTTCGTAACGCTTTTTAAGCCAAATTACATGTGATAATTATTAATGAACAAATAACATCAAAGTTAGTTGTAAATATTCCGACCAACAACACATAGTTGAACGGAACAGCCAGCCGTTTTCGAAGGCCACTAAACCTTCCTCATCAGCGTTCTTCTGTGTTTTGGTCCACTGTGTGTGGTGTCAGTTGATGTAGATGTCTGCCTTATATACGAAACTTTTTTGCAAATGGAATATTTGAATTGGTTTGATTCATTGCATTTCAATTTGCTCATGTGTTTTGTAATGAAGGCTCAAAGTTACCATCTCTATATTTACAACAGTCTTACCATTGTGGTTTATTCTTTATTCTTTGATTTTCAACTGAAAAAAGTTATGTAGGCCGCCTTCACTAAAATTTTAATTTATTTTTGATTTTCAATTGAAAAAAGTTATGTAGGCCGCCTTTACTTAAGATTTTCTTTCAATGAAATTAGTGTGGGAATGTCGTCTCTTGACTAAATAGAAATTTTCAGAAAGAAATCTATCAGACTCATGCATTTTGCAAATCCATACAATTTGCCATTAGAAATGTAATGTTATGTTAATATAGTCTAAGTCTGCAAAACTCGTTAAACCGTTTTAAATTTTTACAATTATGCCAGTTTTTCATTATTTATAACAGAGTTCCCAGTTTTATTTTGCACTTTATCCCCAATTTTGAATTTTTTTTCTCCAAAAATTCCCCAAATTTCTCTTATCTTGAAAAATTACTTCAATTTCTTTATAATGACACTTAGTTATTTTAAAAGAAAAACTTGCATACATTTATTTATTTAAATATATCCAATTGTGTTGAATATAGAGATGAGCGCTCCCGTGATTTTTTGATAATATTGTTCCAAGAAAAAATGATTTCTAAGTCATAGTTCTTTTAAATGGCGACCGTGGTCACAGTTTAACAGTATTTCGTTTGTAGCGCCTGTTGTTTTTAGAAATATTAATAAGAACAGTAGTAGTGAAATTAAATATTGAATATTTGTCGTAAAAGAGTCAAAAAGACAGTAAAATTTCAAGGGCAAAAATGTAAGGGCTATACATAGTTGCCTGAAAAGACGATTTAACATAATTTTACGATTTTTTCAACAATAGATAAATATATAAATTCCCTTTTATGTTATAGAGTAATATGACATTTTTCGTCGCTTACTGAATTCATCAGAACCTTTTATAACCAGTTTAAGGCACGAGCAATTATGGGTCTAGTAGTCGCTTTCAATTACGAGCTGATTGGATAGAGCATTTTTTTTCAGTTTTTAATTTTAGCATTCAACTAAAATTGTACGATATCGAATGCCATAATTGCAAACTGAAAAAACGTGATCGAATCTGTTTGTTATTAAAAGCAACGATTGGACTCCAGGGTATGGAATGTAACGATGTAGTCAAATAAATAAAGAGAATAAATAAACTATATGATAAAATTTTGTATCGATTAAATAGGCAGTACACGTGGCGGACTTTTTTAAAACTCGGCATGCATCTTTTTTTTATGGCCCACTGTGGACCATTTTACGAGAAGGCGGCCAAAAGTAATTTTTTTTTAATGGCACTGATTGTAAAATGTTAAAGTTCATTCGAAAGTAGACACTAGTGTACCTCGGGAGCCAAAAAATTAAAACTTTATTGCAACTATATCACAGTGGACAGGGTGACTCAAAAAGGACATTTTCAGTACTTTGCTAAAATGAGAACTTTCTTAGTAAGCTTTCGATTTTTAAACATCTATAACTTTTTGGTTTTTTCAGATATTCAATCGAAATAAATTTTGTATAATTATTATTTATTATTTATAATTATTTATTAGCTATCAAGGGCCCGTTTCACAAAAATACAAATTACAAATCTACAAGTAAAATACACACAAAACAACAATAAAATTTTTAAAAGTGTTGTTGTTTTGTGTGTATTTAACTTGTAGATTTGTAATTTGTATTTTTGAGAAACGGGCCCCAGTACTAGAAAAAAAAGGTCTTACAAATTAATCTTTGTTTGTTTTTTTAAAAAGGTCCATATATTTCTAAACTCTTCCACTTAAGAGAGCATAACTTCCACAGGTCAAACCGGAACAAAAAAAGATTAGCACTTTTTTGCAGCCAAAACTCTCCTCTAAATCCCTATACCCAATTGTACACTCGGAATGATCCGGCAGTGAGCATCAGAACAATTTTTCTGACACAAGGTCAACATGTTTTGCAAGAAATAGATAAAAAAATATGTTTTTTTTTGTAATACTATTTTTTGAAGTATTTTAGTTTTTTTTTTATCAAGCCGCTGTTATGAAAAACGGTTTTTAGATGGATATGCGTATTTTCAAATCATGTACAGTTGGTCACAAAAATATCTTGCCTACTTAAAATTAAGTAAGTTTATATAATTCAGGTCACAAATATACTTTGGTTTTTTAATTGATTTATCATGTCACGGGAGCGAAAGTTTGGCACTTTCTGAAAGAATTTAAGTTTTTAATAAGTATAAGTTGTACACGTGACTCAAAATATAAGATTTCGTGCAAAAAAAAAATTGTGAACAAGTTTTAATACCTCCTTTTTGTACCAAACATCAGCTAAAACTTAAAATGCATTTTAAACCTATCATAACTTTTTTTTTAACACACAACACAGCCCGCGAAGCGATTAGCTTATCTGCGGAAAGCACCCAGGGTCTATGGCGGGAATCGAACTCACGATCTCTGGACTGAGAAGAGCTCCTTTTGTAACCGGTAGTTTATATCTTAAACTTAAAGCCTGTAATCTCACCTAGTGTTCAAAAAAATCGCAATAAAGAATTCCAATCCAGTCAAATGTTATAGATTTTTGACCGCCATCTCGCGAAATGGTCCACTGTGCATATATGCATATATATATATGTATATATATATATATATATATATGCATATATATATGTATATATATGCATCTTATTTGTTCTGGAAAGTGTATGGAATATACCATCGTGAAAATATCCCCAAAGACTTCGCTTTGTGATCCGCATCCGAAATTTCTAGTCACCTTCACATGAGATTCAAATCTCTCGTACAGAAAATACAAGGTGACAGAAACTTTGTGTCACATAGCACATAACTATCTTTTGAAACCACATGTTGTTCCTGTCCATATCATCCAATTATGTATGTATTGCGGTAATAGAATGAGCGAAACACTGCAAACGTTGCACAACCAGAAAACAGCAAAAGTTTTAATTTCATTTGCACGTGTTGTAGAACATTTTATCTGACCATTTTGAATTGGCAAAATAGACTAAATAATTGACAGCCAATTTGAGAGATGCAGCTTCTTCGACAGTTTCGCCGCTTTCAAATGTCAAAGTTCAATATAAAACTATATTTCAAATAAGTGTGGCAATCATTATTATACATCTATATGTATATATACGTTCCCATAGTTGTTACAAGGACCATAGGGCCACATTATTTACATACATTTGTTGTGGTTTCTATAATCTTAAAAATTTAAGATGAGTAGCTGATTGGGCTAAAGCATCCGATCCTGGAGCTGGGTCTGCCGGCAACGTCTAAAGGCAGACAATGGAGTTGGATTTAATCAGTGCATCCACGATGCTGTCATGCTTCAGTAAATATTCCTGTTAATTTACTTACCTGCCTGAGACGTTAAGATACACCGTAACCATTCAGGCTACATGACTGAGCACCTTCTCACACTAGCTAGCTATCAAAGGAATCTGAAAAGCCATTTGCCGGGAAATACTTGGTCTAAGACCGGAAGTAGCGAGCTGCTTGGATGGTCAAATAAAGGAAACGTTTCTGGTCGCAGTCAGAAAACTTTCCGCACTAAGTGCACCTTTGTAAAATATCCCATTTTCCGACAAATGGGATATTAGTCCATTCTCATTTCACTTCTTCATTTCTCTAAAATACACTGATTTAAATTTTCTCTACTTAGTTTGTAATACACATTTATAATCTCTTTTATATAAGAAGGGCATTTTGATTTGATTTTATTCATATTTTTCAGTAGTGTCGTAATGTGATTTATAACAATAGTAGCTTCATGCAGACGTCTAGTGTGTACCAGTGTGACAAAAGTAGAGCTTTACATACTCTTGGAGTATTGTCAGTCAAACAACTATGAATGCATATAAACAACTAAAACTTATAGACTGCATCAGCTATAATTAAACGCATGAGTATTAATCGCCTATGAATGCATATATACAGGGGTATTTTATTAACACATGCACATAAAGCATGTTTTCAAAAAGCCAAAACACATTTTTCACTCCACTTTGTAAACATAAATATATGCATCATGCATGGCAGTGATCAATAAATATCCCGAGTATCATGCGTATATTTTTCTTTTCGAAACATCTACACTCCGAGTATAAGTCTGACAGAGAGTCGATACGCTTGATACCAATGCGCCTTTTTATTAATATTTGTATCGCTTTTGCATAAATGAAGTAGAGATGCTTTTGTATGTTGGAATCGGCTATAGCCATAAGTGAGAGAAATATGTGAGGGTACGAATTGTTTGCGCTAGAATCATGATTAAGCGCAGTTGCTAAAATTAAGACTATTTACTTAAGCATATTTTTGGAGTACTCATTGTCATTGTATGGTGTGTGTGTGTGTACGTTGTCCGTTACAAAAAGAATTATTTAGTTATATGTATATATGCTTTGGTAGCAGGGTACTATCTCTATCTCGTAAGTAATTTCATTAACCAAACACACATTCAAAAGCAACTTGTGTCTTATTCAAGCGTAGAGTTTCGTTAGACCATATGTTTTTCCATACAAATTTAAAAATAATTTAAATTGAAATGTTTGCAAAGAGAAAAAATCATTTTTTTTTAATGTGTGAAAAATACATGCCTTTAAAAATACTATTAATAAGAGTTTTTGTTTTAAATTTGAAACACGCAAACTGAACTACAACACTAAACACTAACGGTGATGGAGATGAGGATGAGGATGGCGATGATGATGACGATAATGATGGTGTTTTATGTATGATGGAGTGATATCGAGTACTTATCTTCTTTTTTTAGTTTAGAGTAAAACAGGCACTATATATAGAAAACACCTCGAAAATAACATACTCTTCATAAAATTTTAATGTATTCATAAAATGTATTTATTTAGTTTAGATATGGATGAGGTTTTTACACGAAACTTTTGTATATCATTTTACTTTTTCCTGACTTTCTTGTGAATGAATTACAAATGAAGGTGTGTTTATATGTTGGAAGTAGAAAAGTAAAGGGGTGCCTGCTATTGATGAGCATTTAAAATAAGTGCAAGAGTTTGGTGGGGTCAATGGTGGTTAAAACATTAAATTTCATAAATCATTTAACAGAAACTACATACAAGCGAACAGTGGGAAAAAAACAAAAAGCAGCCCTAGGTGTTGCTGAAAATTGTAAGTACATAAACCTTCAAAACTATTAAGACCATCAGTTGCCTTATAGTCACCTTATAGTCACCTCATATTTATTCCCTGGCATGTATTATACTAAATAAACGCAGTATGTCTTGCACATCTCTTTTATACTTTATGTTTTTTTGGGTGGCATATTTTTACTTACTTCTACTTTAATTCATTTGCAGGTTTATGGCTTTTCTTTACTTAGTTTACAAAAGAAAAACTAGGAGAAAAAACCTTGTACCAGGAACTAGGCAAAAGAAAAAAGGTGTATAGCAATAAAGAGGGCTTTTTATTTACTTTACCTTACATTAATACGTTTAGTTGGCTTGAATCCAGCGAATTGTTTTGAACAATTGTTTTTGAGTGTAAAAAATATTTTAAATACGGACGTGCCAAGTGAGTGAACGCAAGTGTTCTACGTTACTTTTTGATGATTGTGTGAAAAAGTTTTAAACAATAATTTCATAAAATAGTTAATTTGTTTACCAATTTAAAGTTTGAAAAAAAGCAAACTCCAAATAAAAACTCAGAGCTCGTATGGCAGAAAAAAATAAATTTATAATTTTTGCTTTGGATTTTAGAAAAATAAACAAAAGTGTTGATTTGCTTATTTATTTGTTTATGTGCTAATTTATATTTCATCTTATTTTCTAATGATATTAAAATACTAAAAATATTACTGAAAATAAACGCGATTGTTGAAGTTTTTTTTTTTGTTAGTAAGTTTTTGTTGCATATATAAATATTACTACGTTTATACGGGAGCCTTATTCGCAAATAAAAATATTTGCGGCATAAGCTTGGAATTTATTTCTTATATTCAAATTAGCTAACTCATAAAAACAATTCCTGATTAACGCACTATTCGCAAACAAAATGCTTGAGGTTGCCACGCTTACAAATGTTTGTTAACAAAAAACAATAAATAGATAAATATTGCACAACAAAAAATAATGACAATTAAAACAAATAATTATTTGATATTTTGTACATTTACACTATTTTTTCTGTCAACATAAGGAAGTTTCAAAAATCCTACCCTATTCTTCCTATAAAATAGGAACCCATTTTTCAGCTGTGTAAAAACTTCTTTATAGGTACGTCATGTGTCTAGTGAAAATGGTTAACAAATTGAAATTGTTATTAAATATTTATATAACCATTGAGGAAAATATTTTCCACAAAATTTTGTAAAAAAAAATCTTAACATTTTCGTTCTTCTCTTAATTTTTCTAAAGGTCGTGAAAGGGTTAATAACATAACTTGCATATTTATTGTTGTCTAGCGTAAACATATTAATATTTTGTTTTATTTTGAAACATCGCAAATTTCACATGCTACGTGCATTTCTTTTTTAGTTTTTTTCTAAACGAGTGTATTAATAAGGCTCCTTTTCAAAATGTATGATTAAGGGCTAGTAAATCAGTGCATGTTAATCTCTGTTTTTGGTTTAAAATGTGTTTAAACTACACATAGAAAATAGTGCCTAATAAATATCTCATAAAATAGAACAAAATTAATAAGATATCTCTATGGTTTTTATTCAATAAGGAAATCCTATTAATTTAATAAGGAAAACCTTTTTGAAAATGTCAAGAAGAAATCTTCTAGTTTTTATTGGGTTATCTTATTGATTTTTTCAATAAGGTTTTCTTCTTGTTTTTATTAGGCGACCTAATAAAAAATATATACATATGTACATATGTATGTATGTAGTATATTGTAGATGTTTTTAATTTATACATATATACATACACATTATTTTATATTGTTAACTAACTTACTCACCAAGTATTGAATCAGCAAACTTCTGACTGATAGACAAGCACTCTAACCAATATGCTAATAAGCAGCCTGAATAACCATTAAAATTATTGTGCAAACATTCTTATACAAAAATGAAAAAGATCATGAAAAAAATTGTTTCTATGTCTATTTATAGAAACGAAATAACAAGAAACCTAATAAAATCAAGAAGTTTTCCTTATTAAAAAAATCAATAAGATGCTTTACACATAATTATATAGGAACCTAATAAAATCAAGAAGAAAATTTTATTGAAAAAATCAATAAAATAGCCTAATAAAATCAAGAAGAAAACCTTTTTAAAAAAATCAATAGGGAAACCTAATAAAATCAACAAGAAATCCCTATAGTTTACAATTTATAAGAAAAACTAATAGAATCAAGAAGTTTTTCTCTATGGATTGTTTTTTTGGTGCCAAAAATAACGGAAATTGAATCATCAAAAGTGGTTAATAATAAGATTTCTTCTTGATTTTATGTGGTTTTCTTCTTGATAAAATTAATAAGATTTACCTCATAAAATTAATAAGGAATCTCTATGAAAACATCTTCGCTTATTTCTGCTAGGTTACCCCTCACCCTAAAAACGTTTCATAGAGAAAATCTTCTTAATTCTATTAGGCAGTTTTTCTCTGTGTACCAAACCTATAAATCAATACAGTATTTAAAACATTTCTAAACGCTTAAAATTGGGCGTTTAAACTACTTACAGACCATATGTTTTGCATTAAAAGAGCACTCAACATTCTTCCAAGCCTCTAATTTTTCTTGAGATCCTGTTCGAACTGTTTTCTTACACTCTATTATTCTTTTATACTATTCTACTTCGCCAAGCATTAATATTAATCCCTTCTCAGTAAAATTTTGACATTTAATTATAAATTTTCAACTTTTTTGCCTTCTTGATTGTGGTAAGAATTGATAGCCTGCTGCAAAACAGCTGTTTTTTTACATTTATTCTAGTGCTGCAAAACAGCTGTTTTTTTGACATTTATTCTAGTGCTGCCACAATATTATTTTTTAAGCTACGCATAAGGTATGGTTCACTGATTTACTCTTGTTGAGTTTAAACTACATATAAATTTGAATTTAGTTTAACTAAACCAGCGTTTAAGCTTTGACAGATTTATTAGCCCCAAGAGTTAAAATGAACTTTAACTGCAAGTTATTCATATAAAACTTGCCGTTAAGGTCCCTGTTAGATTTTAATTGTACATTCTGAAAAGGTCCGTTTAAAAATATGTTCAAACACTCTTTAAAAACACGTTCGCAAACAAACGTGATAAAAATCTACATATACGAATAAGTTTTATTTTTCCGTCTCTCTCTCTCTCTCTCATAAACAAATTATGTAATAATCTTTAAGTATATTTATGAGTCTTTTGTATGCTTCTTTTTCTACATCTTCTGTTTAAAATATTAATAAGCAAGACAAAAGTTATATGCACATATCAGAGATCAGCAATGAGTAGTGTAAAAGTGAGTAGAGTTGAATCGTAACTTATAAATTCTGGGGGTCTACTCTGTAATTCGAAACGAAAGAAAATGCTTTCGAATTAGTATGCTTATAACATATAAATTCGAAAGCATTTTCTTTCGTTTCGAATTATAGAGTAGACCCCCTGGTACTTATGCATACTCATACTTGTTGCAATGTTCTCTATGAATCATATCCACTCGAAAGTTTGAAGTGTGCATCGAACTCATACTTAGCCACGTTTATAACGTTGGTGATTTCAGGTTTCCTTGACTCAATGTCTACGACGATGCACAATAAGTATGACTCGCAATACGAAGTTCGAATACGAATATTAAAGTTCTCATTATGAGGTTATGTGTTTACTCTGTTGCTTTTTATTTTTTGCACGAATTGAAACACAACGCTATTTACTAGTTGCAAACTGTTTAATAACTAAACTTTTAAATATACGTATATGGATGAGTTGAGTGAGCTGAATCAATGTAAGTAGTTTAAGTATTTTTCTGAAATTAGAAATGAAACTGAGGTTATGTATGGGTATGAGTGTGGATAAGTATGATGTCGACCTCGCATTTATATTTAGTGCAACTTATACTTATAAATCAATGTCATCGTGAGTATGCGTAAATCAGAATAGTTGAGTTCAACTAATGTCTACTCACTCATATTTAAAATTTCATGAGTCAGTATGACCAGCGACAAAACGATACATTGCCGATCACTGATACATGTGCCCAATATCTATATACGTACTTATTTATGCAAATATACATACACTTGTTGGGTTTTCATTCATTTACTAGAGGTTTGGTCAAAAGCAATAATTACCGCCGATACCATATGCAGTTTGTGATCTAAAATCAATTTTCCTTGAGGCATTATTTTCTTTCTTTCTGGTTTCTGTGGCCAACATGATTTTTTATAATATTTGCAATACTCCAACAAAAAAAGTTTTTTTTTTGTAATTTTTCATTTATCTTGAAGCGCTACGCATGCATATTTTGCGGTTTCCTTTAAAACTCCTTTTGGCTTTATGACATATTGACCACGATTTTAATCATTTATATTTTGTTTTAAAATTATATAATAATCACACGATGCCAATATTTTCACTTTGGTAGTAATTACGAAATAAACTGTGCTAAATTTAAATAATTCATATTTATTTTTTAATAGGCTTTGGTTGATCAAACACTAGATTCATAAAAAAATTTAAAGTACACAATTTTAACATTTAATTTGTCTTTTTGCAGTTCCTTTATGTATTCTAATGCATTAAACCCATTCAGCGCAGCAAGCTACCGACTACAAAATGTCAAGGATAGAATACACATGTTTCTATGAGAATGATTCTTTTGAAGACAGCAAGGCAACAGGGCGGTAGGTTGTTGTCCTTGGTAAACTTGTCATTATAGTCAAATTAAACAAATTGCTATTTTTGAGGGCTACAACACAAAATCTGCGTTGACATTATAGAAACATACGTAAATCACATTAGTGCTTAGAAATATTTTTTTATTGCAAAATAAAAAGGAGAGTTACAAAATTTTAATTACAAAAATAATTTTGGAGGTCCATAATAAAACGCAACAATTCCACTTTTCGAGTTAGCTGATTTTTTTACTTAATACATCTATATATCTTAAAATCGATGTAAACATTTTCATTAAACATACCAAAAGCCAATAATACCTAAACTAGAAATTCAGACCAAACTGAAACAACTCAAATATATATTCTCCTCAGTTTAATTACAGTTATTCATTTATTCAAAAAATTGCTCAAGTGGGATTGTTGCATTGTGTTGTGGACCTGCTTAGTTATACTTTTATAAAGCGAAAACGAATTCACATATTCTATTTGCAATAATGGCTGAGTATATAAAGCAGAAATCTACATCAACTGACACCACACACAATGGACCAAACACAAAGAACGCTGATGATGAAGGTGTAGTGGCCTTTGAAAACAGCTAGTTGTTCCGTTCTACCAAGTGTTTGCCAGAATATCTACAATTAACTTTGTTGTTATTTATTCATTAATAATTATCACATGTAATTTGGCTTAAAAAGTGATACGAACTTTAGCCTAATCAAATTATAAATATAGACACTTATGTTTTCTTTCGACCTGCCGTTCGACTAAATGTTCCTTGTTGATCAACCCAAATCAATTTTCATTCGCTTAAAACGCAATGGAACGCCTAGTTTCGATACCGTTGAACAGCCTGATATTTTATTTTTTAGGAAGATCTTTGCTGAAGAGTTTTTTTATATTTTTTTTAATTTTGATATGAATTTTTTGTTGAAAAATATCTTACCAAATGTAATAATCTCTGAAAAAAAAAACAAGCAAAGAGTTCTAAATATGTATTTTCTAGTCAAAACCATTAGACTTGAGTTTTTTATTAAATGTTTTTATTTCTATGGTAATAATTATTTTTACTTCCAGGTTATGACTCTTTTTTTCTGTAATTGAAATGATAATAAATCATAAATTTTTTTTACACACATATTTTTGATGGTACTCGTATCAAATGCAACGCACAATAATCTCAAAGAAATTGGTGCTGGCTGCACTGTGAAGATAAATGTAGACTGGGGCGTTTGTACATATGTTTTGAATTAATTGAAATTAATTAAATCAGTTAAGAAAATATTAAATTAATTTCCCATAGAGTTTCCCTAGACACGAGTACAACTGAGTGTGTTGCTGTATACATTTATTTTACAGTTTACAATCTGCGCTTTACTTATGTACGTATAAATATGAGTATCTATCTATTGTTTAAATCTCTATGGATATTTTCTCATCATTGAATTTTCCTTTTCTTGTAATGAAAATTCATACATTGTGTTATGGAGTTTAAATTAAATTTAAAATCTACTCTATCACAATAATAAGCTATTTAAAGTTTCACATTAAACTATAAAATAGTTTAAAGATGAAATAACGATAATAATTTTTTCTAAAATTAAGTAAATTCATATTTAACCTGTCATAATTTTAAACTTTTCTCCGTATTTGTGTTTACGCGCAGACAGTATTAAAATAAACTAAAATAACTCAAATAAAATACTTCCTTTAACATTGCTTTTAATATGTATATATATATTTTTTTTTTGTTCACTATATATTTAATTGTAACTATTATTGATGCACTTTATCTAATATGAAAATCATTCATTTTAACAACCGCAACTATCACAGCCCCAAACAGCTTTAATCGCATTGTCTTCGTATCGCAATTGTTTGTTAATTTTTTTTTTTTTCTTTCTTTCAATATTATTTGATAAAACACCATGAAATCTTTGAGGTAAAATAAAATCAGCACAGTAACAGTGAAGTAAAGTAAAAGATGCAATTTTTCATTTTAAAAGTGTTAAATTGTTATTATTAATTGCAGACAGCACCAAGCAACAACATGGGTGTAACATACTTTTTCTACTTTATTTTTAACTATTTTATTTGTTCGGTTGCAACAGCAACAAGAGCGAGCGCCTGTTGCTGTCATGTACACCGTAAGTTGGATAAATAAAGTTTGAATATTTGTTATTCCGCTAAAGTCAAGGGAATTTTAGTGATATAGTTTTAAGTCGTATTTTTTAATGGAAAAATTCAAGAGCTTTAAGCTCTTTTTCTAACTGATTTAGATGTACTCACTGATATCATAAGCTGTTAGAAAAAGTGTTTGTTTAATTTATTGCAATGTTGTGAAATGAAACTAATTTTGTTTCTTTATTAACTAAATAGATTTTTTATTTCAACAACATATCAATATGGTATAGGCTTGGAAAATGTAATACATATAGGCATTTCTACAGGAATGCCAACTATAAATGTTTTTACACAACGAAAAGCTTGCCTGTTGATGCCTCTCGGCAGGAGAGGTTTTGATTTTAGACCCCTGGTTTCTTAGGGTAATATTTTTGTGTAGATTTCGCTTTTTCTAGACACCTGTTGACAAAACCAATTGACCCAACCTAGTGTATATACTCCGTATATGTACGACACGGGCGAGTATATTATTTGCATTTTTGTCTTCGAAATCACTGTGCACCGCGCACAACCAATTTCATTAGCTTAGCACCCTTTTTATCCTAAACTACGACTATATGAGGAGCTTAAATGCAATGGAGCACAAGTGCGAAAAAGAAGATTTTTACTTATTAAGCTTTTTTCCCTACTTAAACCTGGTACTCTGTTCACAATTTCGTGCGAAATTCTGTCAAACTACATGTAAAAGTATTTGATATTATATATTTGCAAAATAAACTTGCAAAAGCAGTACTCTGTTCTTATTGCGAGACACGCGTAAAATGTATCTGGCAGCATGGTTTTCCATGCGAAATATTTCTGGCATCATTTTTGTTTCTGCTGCAACATTAGCAGTACTTTTTTCGAGCGAAATTTTAAACAATGTTGCATACTTTCAAGCAATAAAAGCGAGAAATTTAACAAAAAAAAACGGTATGGTCAACATTTGATACTTGTCAAATTTTTCGCTTTGAAAAATCAACATTGCTCAACAGTTTTCGCTTATTCGAATAGAGTATATACCAGACTTAAGTTGATGCTAGCTGGTAGTTAGACCTTCAGTCAATAGACTTCCATTTGAGGTCTAGTTTTGATAGAGTGTTAGGTATTGGAATAAAGTGTTGTTTGCCGCACCTACCGCAATCTATTTCGTTTTGTCACTTATACCCATTCGCTTTCAAATCCATCTCAAATTGTTCAAAATAGCTCAAGGTCGAAGTTACTTGTAGATACTTTGAAATATTCTTCCAAACAAAGTGTAAAAAATTAAAACTTGCCACCAAAAAAAATTTTCAAGATTTTGTAATGGGTAGTACTGTTTTAATGACATACAAAGTAATGAGTGGTACTTATTTATCTACTTATTTCATGTGCATAATAATGACTATCCTGTAATGAATAAAATAACAACTTATTTATATCATTAGGTGAAACTACCTACTTATTGTAGTTTTTTCTAGTTAATAATGAAATACATCCAACGAAAAATTTATTGATCGTTAAAATGAGCTTCGAAAACAATAAAATAGCTTTGGTTTACTATAATTTTTATTACAAAATTTAAGTATTTTCGCATATTCCTTAATATACATACATATTCACATAAATTATGATTATTAACAATCCCAAAAAAAGTACAAATTTTATAATTTTTTACAAAAAAAAAATCGCCAATTAGCTTTTGAATAATTTTAAGCAAAAATTAATATACAAAATTTTGCATATTTGTAAGCAAAAAATAACCTATTAAATTTTGAATACTTTTAGGCAATCTATTAACATTTGGATACTCTTAGGCACAAAGTATAGGGTACCGCATATTTTTTGAACTTCTCAAACAAAAATAATGGGCTATCCAGTCAAATTGCAAGTACTTACGACTGGAGAGTACATACACTTTTTTGCATTCTAGTGGTTAACATTTTTTGCTGGGTTATTTTCCTTATTCATAAAATATACTAATTGTTATTTATTCTTAACTAAAAAAGCTTTCATGCAGAAAAGTAAACCAACATTATTTCGATTAATCGAATAACTACCATTCCATTACTAATTTGAAAGCATTGCCTCATATGACTAACTATAAGACTAGAGCAGTGTTAACAAGCATAGCAACAACAACAACAACAGTAACACCAACCTCAATGATAAATTCAAAATAAATTGCAAAGTCAACAAATATGCCAAAGAGCTTAGAAATATACATTTATTTCGAGGTGGTTTATTGCAAGGATGCAACACAGAAATGCAAATAAATGAATGAATGAATGAATTAGTGAACGAATAACTATTCCGCATGGATTATTGCACCAGCTTCGTATAATCAAATAAACCAACCATTCATGAGTACACACGCACACACAGACACACACACACACACACACTCAAACAAATGCATTAGCGCTAATAAAAAACAACATTTATGGTTTAGTTCATACACAAGTAAACTACTGGTAAGTGTGCAGTGTGGCATCTAAGGATTTGGTTTAATATACATAAATGTATCTTTTTTTTATTCAACTTGCTACAGCAGTCATATCGCTGTGTATTTAATGATATTCATCATCACTGCCTCTATTTATATTAATATTTGCCGTATATCTTTTACTACTGTTGCCATTTTCGGTTTGCCGGTTGCTTTTATAACTTGGCTCTTGTGTGGCTGCCAAACCACCACTCGACTCTGTGTGTGGTTGGCTAATAAAGCTAAACTTAACAAATTATTATGGTTAACAGATGACTTAAACCAAACGGAAAATTCATATAAAATAATCTTAACACGTAGTAGTTGAAAATATTAAATAAAAATTAACGATAAAAGATCTCACTCACCTTTTGTCTAATCGAATGTGAATTTTAAGATTAATTACTCTAAGACCACGAAAATTAATATAATATTTTATGGTGTGTTATCAGTAATGGTAAATATTTGGCTTTGAAATAGGGGAAGCATAAGGTGATAAAATAGATTGACGGTAGTATGAAACTTTATTGCAGCGTCAGCTGAAATTTCTGTCGCAATAAGGAAAATAAATTCAGTAAAGTGCAACTTTGACTCGCGCACGAAGGGTTCCGTACGTTGGCTTTGAGCATTTTTTTTAATACAGTGTTTGTTACGTTTTTTCAGCTAAAATAATTTTTTTTATTGTTTTTCGCTTTTTTCTCATTTTGGCGATTTTTTAAATTTTGGCGATTTTTTTTTTAATTTTGGCGATTTTTTTCATTTTGGTTATTTTTTTTGCGATCTTTTTCATTTTGGCAATTTTTTTTTCATTTTGGCAATTTTTTAATTTTGGCGATTTTTTTAATTTTGGCGATTTTTTCATTTTGGCGATTTTTTTTTTCATTTTGACGATTTTTTCATTTTGGCGATTTTTCCGGTTTTCCGCGATTTATTTTCGATTTAGAAATTTTTTTTAATTTGGTGCTTTTTTTCGTTTTGGCGACTTTTTTTTGATTTTGGCGATTTTTTTCGGTTTGGCGATTTTACAATTTTGAGATTTTTTTTATTTTACCGGTTTTGAAAATTTCAAGAAGTTTGCTCTTACGGTTTCCAAGATACAGCAAGTTATCAAAATTACATAGTCGAAATTACATTAACTGATGGTACACCCTTTAATTAAAATTTTTTAAATTTTAGTGTTAATTGTTGTAGTGTGTATAAAAATACACTAACTTTACAAATTTCAAGTGCATATACATACAATTGTATGTATATTACATGAGATTTTAACATTTTTCGTTGCTCGTTTTGGCACACCCTTTAATTTCCAACTCTCATGTATTTGTTCTTACGGTTCTCGAGAAAATACCCTGTAACGGACAGACGGACGGACGGACAGACGGCCAGACGGACAGACGGACAGCGTAGCGAAAACAATAGGGTTCCATTTCACCTTTGGTGTACGGAACCCTAAAAAGAGCTTAAGTCAAATTTTACTGTTTTTTAGGACAGCATTTTTAAACTTTCAAAACGATTTTTTTTAGTTAAATTGGAAAATTAGGTGAACACTGTTATTTTATTCAGGAAAAAAAGCCGTTCTACACTGAAAGAACTTCCGGCATAAATTCTATGAATTTCGACATTAATCTAATGAAAAATTCATTAAAATTCAACCAACGTCACGCTTCGTTGGATTAATGAAACCAGTTTCGTCAAAATTATTTAATTGAAAACTTCATCAAATTTATTTAACAGTGTAATTAATGCAGTGCTATAACTTCATCGAAACAATAAAATAATTTCATGAAAAGAATGAAATAACTTAAATATAAAGGGGTTTCTTAATAATTAGAAAATATTATTGTCATAAATCCAATAAAATATTCTTACGAAACTAGAGTACCAAGGCAGCAATTCCAATGAAATTCTTTTACAATATTCATGAAATTTTCATTGGATTTGTGAAATTATCATTAGATTTGTCAAAAAATTTTAATGAAATTGTTTCATTGGACTTATGAAGCAAAATTTTTTTCGGTATATACACTATCACGCCTATCGTGCATAAAATGTGAAATGTATGTTCCCATGAGATTTTTCATTCCCCATGAAGGGAAACTTGCTATAGGGAACTATATGGGAACGTTTGTTCCACTATTGCAATGAATGTAAAAAATGGGAAGAAGACTTGTAAAGCTTGTAAAATTAGTTGAATATCAGACAAATTTATGTTTGATAGTAATTAATACAACAATTTTTTGTTTCAAATGCAATATTTTTAAGTTTAATATAGTATTTTTAAATATTTTGGGTGCGGTGGAAAAAAATCCTTAGTACACCATCGCCATAAAATTTAGTGCATGTGAACCAAAGATGTTCATATTCAATGAAAAAAGGTGTTCTACGGAATTATTGTTATTAATAATTTACTGATATTGTCTTAAAAATAATTATTTATAATTAAAAGTTATTAATTGAAAGTTTAACAATGAAATTACGCGATGTATTATCTCAATTCGCCTGCAAAATAAAGTGAACAAAACCAAGGGAAAAGTGAAAAAATTCATGTAAAAAATATTATTCACGATAAGGGGAATCAACAAAGGGAACAGATTTCTGGGGAAAAATTATTCACGAAAGGGGTGTATAATTAATATGTTCAATTTGAAGTATTTCAAAATATAAGCTTAATGCAATTATTATTTTATATGAGATTATAATTCGAAAAAATGTAAGCATTGAGTCATTGCGCTATAACGTCCTGAAAAATCGCACAAAATAATTGAAATTTTGTTTAAGGATACTTTTGAATACAGTAATGCTATTAAGCAAAAACTACCCTATTTCGACATAAGCAGCTTTTACTCTTTGTCACAAAGTTAATGCTTATTAAGACAGGAATAAATTAGCGAGGAACACTAGCCACACGCAAAGAAAAAATATGGTTGAGGTAACCATAATCAAACAGCAAAATACTATGATTGAATTATGTGGTTGCAGTCAAATCATATTATTGTCAATGGAAAAGCAAAGTTTAAATAATAGTATTTTCTGAGTTAATAATAATTTTATCTACAAAAACAATTAACTTTGTTATACCTAATCTAATTATTGTAAATAAGACAACACTATTGTTAGATGTGACTAAAATATAATTGATACTTACCAAACCATGTTCTAATATTATAATAATATTGTTAAATATGACCATAGTATTATTTTATGTAATAATAAAATTTTATTTTTTAATCATATATTTATTTATATATTTAAGACCGAAATAAAAATAAATTAATATTGTTGAAAGAAAATGTATGTATGTATGTATAGAAATGTATACTTATGTACATATATGTGTGTACACGAAATACAGACTTATCAGTATAAGGAGATATACATACATACATATGTATGTACATATTATTTTTATTTATCTACCCTTTTGTTTATACTTTTTTTTATTTATTTAACACCACGAAACACTGAACTGACAGATGATGTTTCTGAAAAAGATTTTTTTTTTTAATTTAACATAGTATGGTTTTGGATAACATTATATTGTTATTTAAATCATGTTATTTTTACACAATAAAACAAATTATATTGTAGTCATAAATTTTTAACAAAACTATATTGTTAAACTCTAACCATATCACACTTTATATGAATATAATAATGTTATTATTAAATTCAAACATTACTGTGTTTATCGTAACGAAATTAATGTTTAAAATAACAATAACTAGTTTTCAACGACCACACATTTCTTTTAGAGAACATAATATTGTTTTCTCAACCATTTTACAACCATATCTTTTCTTTGCGTGCATGATAAAAAGAGGAACTTGTGAATTGAACAGATACATATTTTAAATTACATGTATTTAGGACCCTATTTTATAAAACCTAACTCAAGACGTTGATAAATTTTTGATGTTTTTTTAATTTATATTTTTCCAAATAAAATTTGTCATCGCTTGCCCTTCTGTTACACAAACTACGGCCCTTAATCATATCAAGTTCTTTAGAATGTTGTAGTTCGACTAACCTTAATCAAGAGTCTGTAATTTGTTTTATTTATTTTAGCTAGCTACACCCGTTGTGCTTCGCTACCTCCATCGTCTTTTAAATTTCCTTTACATCGTTTTGAAGGGGCAGAAATTAGGAACATTAGGTGTCTTCTTCTAAGGGAATGGCTGCCTATGCTTTAAGCTTCATTGAAATCGATTTAAAAGGGGCAGGACTCATCCCCTGCTGCCTTGCTTGTCTTATTGAGACGGTACATAGATTATGTCTCCTTCGAAACGAAGTGCTATCTTTATTCTAAATTTCACCAAAATCGAGTTGAGACTCAGAAATTGTCACCCTTACTTCCTACTGGTCCTTGTTCAGAAAATGTCTATGGCCATTTTGTAACTTTTTAGACGCAGATCTAAATGTTTCAGAGGGGCAGAAATTTCCCCCTATCGCACTCCTGGTTTTAGTTAAAATATGTCGCTTAAGCTATTTTGGAGGTTATGGAAGGTATTTATATTATTTTATTTTTATTTCGCAAACCGAAAAAAATCGCCAAAAACTGAAAAAAACGCCAAAAAGGTAAAAAGCCCCAAACTTAGAAGAAAAATGTCTTAAATTAAAAGAAATCGCCCAAAACCGAAATAAATCGCCAAAGTGAAAAAAAATCGCCAAAATTAAAAAAACGCCAAAAAGCGCAAGGACTAAAAACAATCGATAAAACTAAAACGAATTGCCAAAAAAACGCCAAAACTAAAAAAACGCCAAAAGCGAAAAAATCTCAAAAACTAAAAAATTGCTAAAACTGTATATTAACTATATAGGCTAAAGTTCGTATAGTATTAGATATCTAGTGTGCATACTAAAACTAGTAAATCGCTTTAGACTTACATACATATTAAAGTCAGTGTTCTAGACTAAGAAAGAGGCGTTCAAATTTCATTATGCAATTCTAAAATAGTTTGACCTCATTCCATTTTTAATGTTTTAATATGTAAGCAAATTAAGCATGATATGTTTTTCTATTAAATTGCTCCTAACATTAAATATTTATTAACAAAACTTAGTTTTATATAAAAAAAAATTTTTTATGCGGCACGCTTTGCGCATGTCAACTTAAACGGCGCCACCTATTGTTTTGAAAGGGCATTATTAATGGCAAACTAAAGACCAACAAAGTCTTAAAAAGCTTTTAAATAAGTGGCAAATGATTTATGGTAAACTTAAAACATTTACTAGAAAATATCTAACTATTAGTGAGAACAAACAACTAAAAATAAATTACTACCTAAATCAAGTAAGTGAGAGTTGTGTTATTTTAAAATTGTTTTAAAACTATTTTTTTAACGCAGTGATAAACATGAAAATTTTACGGAAAATAAAAAACAAAAGAATATAACTAAAGCAGTATTATATTAAACTTAGCTTATTAGAAAATTTGTTCCAAAGTTATGAAAAATTTAATTTTATCTTTTTTCTTGTGTTAAAAAACTCATTCATATGTGAAAGTGAAGTTGAATTAAATATGTATGCAAGTGAAGCAGCACTCTTGACCTACGTCAATTACTGAATTCCGTTGAAGTAATCAATATGACGTTTCATTAATGTACTCGGACTTCAGAATGAGTATTTAGTTCATTTTTTTTTTGTGAAGTCATTTATAGCTTTTGTTATAGCTGCCAATTATTTACATGCAACAACTGTGTGCAGCATATTCATGTGTTTGGAAAATATTAAATTAAACTCATTTTACACCCTCTTCCCAGACATGACATCATTTGAGGTGTAACTGATGTTTTCTTTATTTTTCTCAACATTTTCTATTTAAGTTTTCCTTCGCTATTTCTTCTATATAGTGCATGCGGTCTGGCCTGTGTTGGCTTAAACAAAGCATAACAATAATGTTATTTTAAAACATTTATTTAGTGTATGTTTTACTTCTTTTTTTTTAATATACCTTTTGTAAGCTTTTGTTTCTGCTTCATTTTATGTGTATAGCAAATTGTAAAGCAATCAATAAATGTCCTCAATTCTAAATTTAATTGTACACACATCCGCAATGCAAGCTACCAAATATTTGTACTGCAGGCGCTAACAAAAAGACTTATGATTTGGGTGGCAAAAGTATGTACTCGTATATATAAAGTAGCTCACTACTTTATAGACTTGGGTCGAACTCGTTCACTAGTTCATTTTTGCCACAAACCAATGATCAAACCCATTTAAATTACATGGATTTGATCATTGGTTTGTGGCAAAAATGAACTAGTGAACGAGTTCGACCCAAGTCTACTACTTTAACCAAGTTAAAATTTACTAGACAACAGAAAACTTTATTTGAAATTTAATTCAAGTAAATTATTGCGAATACAAATAGCTTAAAAAATAGTGCAATTCCCTGAGGTAAATATTAATAAAATATTTAGTAAAACTTAATGAACATTCTATGTTTTATTTTGATTGCAACAATCTTATAGTTCCCCTTTTTTAATTTTCTTTTTTTTTCAAATAAAAATTTTATTATGAAAATGACTAATAGCCAACTTTTTAATTGCTATTTAACTATATACTCATTTAGTTATTTTTAACTTAGATTTAAGTTATATTTAAAAACGATTTAATTATTTGGTTAACTGGTGATATAATTTAATAACGTAGAAAGTATGGCAGCATTACAAAATTTCCAAACAACAGCTGTTTAGCATAAATAAGAAAGTTGATTCATCAACGTATAGAAAATTTAAATAGCTAAAAAAACACTTTTATTAAGCAAAAAGAGTATAGAACATATGTTTATGTGTTTCATAATATGAAGCTTTATAACGTTACCTTAATATCTGTGGCAAAAAGGAAAAAGTGCTTAAGTCGAGGTAAGCTGATTTTGAGTTAATGATACGTCTGTAATCTGCATATTCGTAAGTACCCCTGGTCAAAATCATAATTAACTTGTCTTGCTTGTTATAGCAAAATTACTTGCGACTTATCTTTTTTAAACTTCTAATCTCATTTGGAGTAATAGCTTAATTAAGGTTATACTTTAGTACATTTCAACTTAGATGTATTATCTACAGTGTGTAGAACGATGTTTGCTTAAAAAAATAAAGGTTAACGGAGAATTTCCCAATTTAACTGTAAACGAAATAAATTTCTGAAAATCGACTTGAACGCTTAAAAGTGGTCTCTTGCAAAACAGTAAAATATGACTTAAGCACTTTTTCGTTATTGCCATATATAGATATATAAAGGCCCTAACTAATTATTTTTTAAAAACGAGTTTTTTGTATATTTCGATAGAGAAACATCTAATGTATCGAAAAATTCAAAAATCTCGATAAAAAAAAATAACCAGTAAGGGCCTTTTTATATTATGGTAACGATATATACTTATATATTTATGTATATATTTTGTATATGTTATATATTTATAAAAATTATACGATTTTTTTTTAAAACAATAAATACATAATAAATACACAAACGCATAACAACATATGGTATGCCCGTAAAGTTTAATACAATTTTAATACACAAGATTGGGTATTTACGTTTCAGTTAAATGTGTTTTAAGTTTATACTTCAAATATTAATTTTATTTATTTATTTTTATTACAGTCAATGACCGGGTACCCGGGTACCTTTTTCAATTTAAAAATGCTCGCAATTCTGTAATAATGAAGATATGGCGATAATACTCAAGATAGGTGCGATTTAGACGGGTATAAATATTACAGAAAAGAAATGTTAATAATGTTAACTTGGTCTATGTTTAAAATGGTAACAAAGTTGATACCTACAAAACCAATGGCCGGGTACTCCGGTAACCCCATACCCCGATACCCAATACCATACAATTACAATATAGATATAATTTAACGTAACGTACTTTTTACATAGAAATATCGATCAGCTGTTTCACACGTTGCATTTACATTCCTTTACAGTCGACCCTTTTTTCTGGTGTTTGCGTTGTTGAAGCGTATAAAACGTATCAATGACCATAATCTGTTAGTACTAACCCAACCCCCATGACACACTATTTTGAGGTACCAGCAAACTATATAACAACTTTGTCCTCTATATAAGTTCACACTCTGTTTTGTCTATATTGTAAAGTTTTTCAAGAATTAAGGAAAATAAAACACTTTTATTAAGTTGCCTAATTTTTTTGTGATACGTGAGGCGAAATCGCTTATTTAAACTTTTTTGGTAAAAGTCGCCAGGAGTACACAGAGAATGCACTCAATAATTTTTTGTTATATGGTCAAGATGACCCCATAAGCTCCAATTTAAAGTGTAAGTCTGGCAACTCTAGATGTAGCCCAGCAAACAAATAATCGAGATTTTGAAGCAATTGCTTATTAATAAAAATCTGTATTGCATTTTTATAGCTTGTTGTTCTGTTTTTGTAGTGTAGTTTAATATAACACAAAAATAAGCGAATCGGAAGCGCGGAAAAGCACACAGTGCATCCCCTCTACATTACGAGGCTGCAATAACGTAAGCGAATGATGAAATTTAACACAAACACTACGACGTCAGTCGGCTGTTTATGCTCGAACTCTCAAAATTTTTTATAGATCATCCGCTCTCGCTTACCTGTATAAAAATTTGGATGCGTATGAAATTTTACTTCGAGTTCTGATTATTTATTTTTTAATTGAATTGTGTACAAAAAAAAAGCAATGGAGTCCGATCACAGGGGAGATGTGTAAACATCTAGTAATGAAAAATTTGTTTTAAGTTGGAAGTACTTTTTCTTTTAGTATATTTTTATTGATTAATCAATTAAAAGTATCAAAACTTTCAATATTGCAAGTACATAGGAATTTGCTGGTTTTGGTTTGTTTTATTTAACTTATTTGGTTAGTAAATGGGCAGACTGCAGTATATAGGTACTGCATTAAAAATTGCAGTAAGCAGTAAGTTTACTGATTACTGAAAAAATTCAGTAAATTTTTACTGAATGAAATTTAATTTGCATCACCAGTAAAATCGTAGGGCCGTATTCATAATAAAATTGTAGCAAGTGGCAAAGTTTTTTTCATTCAAATTTTTAAATTTTTGTATGAAAAAAATTTAGCCACTTGGTAGAATTTCATTATGAATACGGGCATTACTGATTACTGTAAATTCAATGCACCTCATCATATAATCAATCATTTAGGCACTTTATAAAAATTAAAAAAAAAATTTAGTAATCAGTAAAAATTGATTGAAATTTTAGTAGTAGTGCAAAGTGCCCATCTATGATAAATGCCTTTACTTTTAATTTTTAATTCCTGTTATTCATCGTTTAGTTATTGCTGTTGTTGTGAACGCATTGCAATTAAAATAAATCAATTATCAAGTTAAACAAACAAAAACCAGCAAATTCCTATGTATTTACAATATTTTAAATAAGTTTGTACTGTTTCTTTCAAACGCTAATACACTCATACATAGCTCACACCGATTTGATAACGCATCGCACATCTTACTCAAAATTTGTGATTGTATTGTGAAAAAGATTTCTACACCGTAGCGTGTAGATGTTTACACATCAGAAACCACAACGTCTTCGCTTGTATGCTGGCATTAACAAAAATTTGACAACGGCTCTGTCGACGTTTTGTTAGTTGTTATGATAAATTTTTATCAGGTATAGACGCTATATGTGAATCAAGGCACATTTACTACAGGTACATGCATTAGAGAAAATACGGTGGCAACTCTGTGCGTCTCACATAGTTTGATATGCCTTGGTATGAATGACAATCTCAAAGACCTTTTCACATAGTTTGATATGCCTTGGTATGAATGACAATCTCAAAGACGAAGAGGACTTTTAGTTCAGTGCAAGGAATTATAAAATATATGTAACTTGAAAGTGCGGAGTGGTCCAATTTGTCTAGTTTTTGAACTACATATTAAGCCGATAAAATACACTATGTGTATTTGTTCATCCAGTTATTCAAAGCAATTATCAAGTTATATAAAAGAAACAAAAACCAGCAAATTCCTATGTACTTACAATATTTTAAATAAGTATGTATTGCTCAAGGTCTATTTATATAAATATTTTTCATAAATAGGCCTTGTTATTGCTTCTTTCAATGCACTAATGCACTTATACATATGTAGCTCACACTGATTTGATAACGCGGTGTGCATCTTACTCAAAATGTGTGATTGTATTGTGAAAAAGATTTTTACCCCCTAGCGTATATATGTTTACACATCAATAAATATGTGCTTCGGTAGTTCAGTGGGTAGTGTTTTAGCCTAACATACGGAAATCCTGGGATCGACTCCTGATTCAACGCGCGAGCAAACACTATTTGATTTGATATTGTATTTTATACATAATAAATATAAAAACAAAATAAAGTATTGGAAGTTAATCTTTAAGAGTAGATATAAAACTCTCATCTAAAGAGAAAATTTTTTAATAATATACATATGAAAAAGACATGCTTCCAGGTAGTCGAATATTTTTGCTGAATTCAGATCATTCCGGCAGGCATGAAATTAGCACATTTTAGATCGACGTGGCAGAGCTTCTACGCGAGGAACCCCATATAAAAAACATGCAAAATTTTATGCATCGGTTAAGCTCTTGTTTAGTAAAAGAGTACTTATATAGGTGCTTCCAGCGATGCACCATTTTTTGCTGGGAATGTACTGTTTTTAAAGTAAAAAAATCGCTTACATTTCTTCCAGAAGCTTAGGGACGGTGGATTGGCCAAACTTCTCCTTTATGAACGTCTCTGCAGCACCTGGATGCTATCCAGAGAAGCGTAGAGAAATGACACTGTAGGCACAACAAGAGGTATGGTTTAGGTAGGAGTGGATTACGGAGTTTATGGACAGTAGGTATTCCTATTATAATGCCACTTCCAGATCTCTGCAGTTTTTACGAGGCAGAGATCGTTATTTTCAAGGAAGTTGCGGATTGATTATCTGAATTTTGTCGAAAAACTATTTTTAAGGATAGGTATCTTTATGGGATTTAATGTGTATACTGTCGCTACGAACTACTTTTTTACAATCAAGCCTTCCAAAGCTAAAATTAAGTATTAAGGCGAACAGCACTCAAAAGAGCTGTTAAATTAGTTGCACAGTAGAAAACCAAGAAAAACGGAGGGAACGTCTTTCACAATATCTGTTTTGCAGTTCATACATTGAAGTGAAGATAAGTTCTGTAACTCATTCAAATTGCAGTAGTGTGAATATATGTAGAAAAGAAAAGCAGCTTTCTTGTTATGTAATTTGAAAAATCGGCTGTAATGAAGTTCACAATTAGCCTGAATTTTATTAACAAATTTTTCCCAAAAGTCCCGCCAAACTTATTCTATCTATAGTACTACGTTATCGACAAGATTTCTTTGACTATACTAAAATCACTGATTTTTAGAAATTCACACAAATACTGCTACACTATTTATTCTCATAAAAAATTAATTTTTCACCTTACAGAATAACAGCAATTCCTCAGCAAGCGTAGAACATACGCCAGCTAAAATATCAAAAACTTGCAACGAAAAGGTAGAAAATATACGAGACCTAAATGAAATATTAATAGTCCAGAATACTCCCACAACCAAAACCGCAACTCCGACAGCAGTAGTTAGCAATTTCACAAATTTAGCAACAATTCATAACAACAATGAAGTCATGTCAACAATACCAACTAATCAAACAGCACCCATTGCATGCGAAGAAGATGCTGAGGAAGAAATGGAGGAAACGCTTGAAGAGCAAAGCAAGAACAATGACATAAAAACCAAAGATGTAATAGAAACAGAAGAATCGGAGCAGCAACCACAACAACAACAGTTACAAGTGATGAATGAAATGGTGGCGAATCATGACAGCGTTGGTGGTGATGGCTGCAGCAGCAGCAGCAGCAGCAGTAAATCATCGCGTGTTCGTAATTATTTGAGGAAATGTAAAGATCGCTGGTTGGCAGTTGGTTTGCATAACCAAATGCAAGAATTTAATAATGCAGGTCATGAACCAAAATCTAACATTTCCACAATAAATGAGCATGATGTCAGTGAAGAATTGAGGCCGACAGCAATAACAACAGCACCAACAGCAACAGCAACAGTAACGGTAATTTCCAGCAATCGATCGTCATCGGAGAGTGCCAGTCTCCACTTTATCAAAGGTACTGCCAGTAATTGTGCCCTCGGGAATGCGAAATATATAAAAGAAGTAAACTATGTTGATGACGACGATGATGATGTTGCTGATGAATCATATGAAGATATTGATTTTGGTCTTGGTACAGCATTGTCTAGCACAGCAGCAGATACAACAAAGGAAACTGCAGAGCAAACTGACAATTCAGCATGTAGAAGTAGTTTCCGCAATTCTAGTCAAACTGACAACCAACAACAAGAAAACAATTTTAAGTCCATGGCCCTGCAGCACAAGCATGACCAAGCAGCAATTGAAGACGGCAACAATGTAGAACAATTAAGCATTTCCCCTCCAATGGTGCGTATTTGTGTTAAATTTTAAACTGATTTCATGCCTTTTTATATTATTTTTTTAAGTTGTATGTTTAATATTCATTATGATGTTTCTTTCAGGAGTCGGAAATTGCTGCTCTGATTGAGAAGCATCTTGCTTGCATCTATCCCGTCTTTACAGAAACAACACGTGCAGTTTTGAGTCGGGAAGCAGTTAGTGTTCTATTAGATATTTATCACGGTTGCCTGATGGCATTTGAACAGCAATTTCTCTGCCAGTTTGCTAGAATTGCTGTTATATTAAAGGAACGACATCGGCTCGGTGAGGTGAGTCTTTCATAGCATCTAAGAGATTCTTCTTCAAATATTTTCAGATACAAAATTTTATGTTTTCACCTTTGGTGTGCCTATTGTTTTCGCTACGATTTCCTTATGATTGTTTTTGAGAACCGTAAGAGCTACGGACCTGAAATTTTCACAGAGTATGCAAAACCTTGGCGCTACAACAAAAAATCTATGACAGTAGAAAATTTAAGAGTGTTCTAAAGCGACAAACGAAAATTTTTGAAATCCTAATGTTAACTGTAGTCTCATCAGGCTTCGTGAAACGGTCATCATATTCGTTGCGTTCACGCAATAACAAATGTAAACTTTCTTTGAGATGCCTTGTATTAAAAGTCGATTTTCTTGAAACTTTGACTTTAAGATTTAAGGTGTTATTGCTTCTAACCGCATGTATTTGCATAGTACAAAAGTAGCCTGATTTTGTACTATACATAAACAAATAAACATAAAAAAGGATCTAGCGACTGTTTTTGGCAGAATCGTTTTAGCGGTATTCTTGAAGTTTTCTTATTGGCTGCGTTCGCGGAATGAACTCAACAAATAAAAATTTTCCTTTGGTTTTGTGTAAATTATACTTTAAGAGTTAGCATATACGACTATTTGCATACTTCTGTGCAGTAGTGGCATTGAAACAACAAATTAAATTAAATTGTAAATAAATAACAAATTAAATATGTACTCACTCATTCATTGCATCTCCCATTTTTGTAATGAAAGTTTGAAGATGGTTTGATCGCATTTATAATGCACGACAATTTCAGTGTTGACACCTCTTATTTTTCAAAACAGAATGCACATCAGATGTAGCGCAGTAGTGGATTTCTGAACAAGACCCAGTATACATTTTAGTAAAATCAATTGAGCGAAGATTACTATACCTTTTTTTGAAACCTGAAAGTATAAACATTACATTACATTTGTATTTCTTTATATACTCGTATTGTACTTAATTATGATATTACACAAGACATTACTTTGGGCATTTTTGTGTTAGCAATTGTCATAATCTTTTGCTAGCACAAGACATAACTGTGTAAATCGTAAATGTTAGTGTTCAAACACATATTTGGAAATTATTGCTCAAACACAAGGCTTATCAATTATCGAATGTTAGAACACAAGCTGTAAAATTTAGTTTCTTCGTAGCAAATAATGGCGACAAACTAGAAATAATAAGTTCATTAAAACTTAAATCAAGCAGAAGCAAAAAATATATGCTCTGTGGTATTAAGTCTGAAAATATCAAAACCAAAAACACCCTTTGTATGCACACGAAAACTTTAATTTTTTGTTTTAACATTATACTCGTATGTCCAGCCACCCCTAAAATAATTTAAACACGAAATTTTTTGTGAAGTCATTCTGCCGACGTTATTACTAAAGTTCAGAAATAAAAATTGCACGTCTATTACTAGTGTAATTTAGGTGTGGAAAACTATCGATGGCACTATCCATAATATCGATAGTTAATTTGTTTTGCAACTATCGATGTTTTTATTGTGCAATCGATTAAGACTTGAAAACAATCGATATTTTTTAGTCACTATCGATAGTAAATAATACACCAATATTAGCAAAAAAAACAAGGAAATATGTTGCTTTATATAAATAAAAACAACTGGATGACTTAAAATTTCTTCCAAGATCTCCCTTATTTGTTATAAAATTATTTTAGTTTTGTTTCTATATTTCTGATTTGATCAGGCAAAAGTTCGTATCGCTTTGTAAGCCAAACTACAAGTGATTATTATTAATGAATATATAACACCAAAGTTAATTGTAAATATTTTGACAAACACGTAGTAGAACGGAACAACGAGTTGCTTTCGAAGGCCGTTACACGTTCATCATCAGCGTTCGTGGTATTTTGTCCACTGTGTGTGGTGTCTGTTTATGTAGATGTCTGCTTTATATACTCAGCCATTACTTTAGTTTTGTTTTATATTGCACTGAGAAATAAAGTTCTGTTTTGTTTTCTTTTCTTTAAAAGATATTTTGGTTTTAAATTTTAGTGTAAATTAATACATTACACGAGGATCACACAACTTCGAAACTATCACGATAGTATCGTCGATATATCGATAGTTTTTCTAACTTTTGATAGTCTTGAATCGTTATATCGATAAAGCTTTTTAAACTATCGAAAACTTACGATAGTGACAACTATCGATAGTTTTCCACTTCTACTGTAAATTTCACATAATAGAATATTAAGTAAAATTCTCGAATAATTTTGGTAGCATCCATAGAATATTTTTAACCGGCTTCGTGTTTTATGCATTAAGCACATTCGCAACAGCAGGGACAAATTACGGTACTCGATATCGAATAAAATTTAAAAATGTTTCAATGACAATTATAAGAAATATTTTACAATTTACAGCGATATCTAATGCAGTAATTTTCCCCCAGGGCTGCCGAGTAGAACCTGTGAAATACATGTGTGTTTATGACAACACGGCTATACGACTACACAACCACGGTTGTAGCCGTCGCCAAATTATAGGCTAATCTGATTTCTCGTGTTGAAAGACTTCAACGTATTTTTATCAAATTTGTCTCACGCTCGTTACCTTACTTATCTTCCGTTCCGTATGAGTCTAAAGGTAGAATTAGTAAAATCGTATCGTGAAGTTGCGTGTCAGCTGACAAAAGCCGTACGATATGCAATGAATGTTACTAGTTATAAAATATGTGGTGGTAGCACTGCTGACGTAGAAATCTACAGAAAACAGATTTTTCTGTAGCTAATGTCAAAAAAGCCACATTAAAAGCCAGACAAAAAAAATGTGCTGTGCAAACGGTTACATTTTCTATAACTTGTACACAAAGCTGAACGATACGGCAAGCTGTAAAGTAAAACGATACGATTTTACTAATTCTACCTTAAATCAGTCATAATCACTGCATAGCCTCGAGAGGCAGTCAATAATCGTATTTTTCACACAGACACGGTCGGCAATTCACATGTATACAACAACTTTGTTCGTTTCAAAACATCAGTCTCTGCTCAAGCTTTGTGAAAGCAACACCACGCACGCTTGTTTGGCTTTGTTTTTGTTTCTTTTTCGTAATCAACACAAAAGCACACAGAGCAACAACAATAATTCTGCTTCTATTTGCGACCGCACACAAGCACATAATATCTTTGTGTGCGTGCGTTCGGGGCTTGGTTATCACTGGTCTAAATGCTTGGCTTGCAAGCCATAGCACAATTGTGCAGATGAAAATCACATACATGCTTATGCTCTTTCATTTAGTCGTCACTGAACAAGCGACGAATGAAGTCGTGCACGCATGTATTAATTTTTTCCTGGTTTTTTGTTTAGATTTTTTGAGCACACGGAACGAAATTTAAGTTCAAATTTAATAATTTCTAAAGCAAAAAAAATAATTATGTAAGGTAAGAAATATTTTGTGATAAAAAATGCTTTTAGCAATATGTAATGCATTTTATGCTATGAAACACTGAAAAATAATAGGAAAGATAATTTAAAAAGGCATTTTAATAGCTTTCACATCGCTGCGAATAAATTTAATTTGGAATTTGTAGACTACATTGTTGAATGGACTATTATTTTTCACTTTATACTTAAGTTTTTATTAAATTGCTTATTTACCAAAAATAGTCAAACAATGAATAACCACAGCATGTATCTTAAATTACAAAAATGTTTTCTTCAAGTGTAAATATATTTTACTCTCATTTTTCTCACCACTACAAAGATATTTTATTTTGCGGGACACTGCTCTAGAAGCACGTAGAATAGTTCAATCGGCACTTTTTGTGTATGATATTATCAATGGTTCTATTGATTGCCCTGATTTTCTTTATATGGTACCGTTTGATATACCTCCTAGAAATCTTAGGTTGGCCAAGCTACTTGATGTACCCTTCCATAGGACTAATTATGCACGTAATGGTACTTTAACGCGAACCTTTGTTCAGCTCAATGAGATTAACTTCAATTTACAAAAAGTTTCTCAATCTCTTATTGAATTCGGCACTGAGAAATCTGAGTTTAAACTCCTACTTTTTAGTGTAAAAAAATAAACTGTAAGTTAATTTTGTATATATTTAGGTTTTACACATACTTTATTGTTAATTTAGATATTTATACAATATAATTATAGGTATTCTGTTATCTTAGTCTGTAAGGATTTTTTGTCCATATACTGAAATAAATAAATAATTTCGTTTTTAAGTGAAATAAATTTTAGCTTAAAATAATTAGATATTGTATAACATAAAAATCAACTAAAAATTATATTAAAAAATTAAACGATTAGTTTTTTTTATTTCTACGTGATATAGGTAAATTTAAATGAAGTAATTTTATTTTTATGAATGTAAAATATTTGAATATAGCACCATGTGTACAAATCTGTGGACTTTTGACAAAACAACCTCTTTCAAAAACTGCAATTTTACAGGAGAACGAAAAAACTGATAAAATATCTAGTAACATTGATTTTGAAATATTGGGTGAAAAAGTGAAAGTGTAGTATTAAATTTAAATACTAAATTGAAGTGAAGATATGAATAATTCTATTCTAATGCCAAAAGATTTTCAGAAAAATCAAGACTAAAAAGATAGGATGTTTTGTCGAAATTGTTTTCAACAAAAAAAATAACTTACATTACACAAGTTGTTTTGTTAAAATGGTTTTAAACACAAACGTGATTCATATTTTGCGCTTATCTCAAGCCAAGTAAGTTACATATTTTCAAAATTTCAGTTTTGATAAAACAACTTCTTTGAAGAGAAGTTGTTTTGTTAAAACAAAATGTATATATGCAAAAAAATATTAAATACAATTTAGATGTTTTGTCAAAAGGATATAACAATTTTATTTCTTGCATTTTAGAAAATGTTTAAACTCTTTCAGATAAGATATTTTATCAAATATTTTTTCCAAATATAATGAAAGAAGTTGATTTGCCAAGAACTGTAGATTTTTAACCAAATGGCGTAGAAATGCAAGGATCACACAAAAAGAACCATCTTGAAAATTTATATTTAATATAAAAATCTTGCAAAAATGTCTTATTTCGAGAGAAGTTGTTTTATCAAAAGCCCACAGAAATGTATATATGTATATTAGAATGGCCGTTAGTTGTATGGAGAATTTTTATTTTTCGATTTCTTCTACTCTCACCCCCAAATCGGTTCAGTTGTATGTAAAAAAAAATACAAAAAAAATTTAGGGGGTGTGTCCGGCCCTCAAAGTTGGCCTTCAAGTCAATTTTTCAATATAATTTTTTGCATTTGACTATCTTTTTAAAAAACCATTTTACAAGAATATGACATATGAAAATATTTTAGCTCTTCAAGTCAACAACATTAGTCTCAGAGAAAGTTTTTTGCTAAAATTAATATTTTAGAAAATAATGAGGAAAATAGCCAACAAAATACAAAAAATGTTATGTAACAAAATTATATTTATGTACATGGAAATTTTTTATTTCAAGCATGTACAATATGTATATTAAATTATTTCATACATAAGATATAGTCAAAAGAAAACTGAACCAAAAAAAAACAAAATTACCTTGAATATATAGGCTTGTGGGCTAACTTTGAGGGCCGGACGCACCCCCTAAAACAAATACCACAGCTTATCGGTATAAAATTTTTTGTATTTCTTTTTACATAAAACCGATTTGAGGGGCAAAAGAAATCAAAAAAAAATTAGTATGGCCACCCTAATGTATATACTTCAACGTCAGGTGCTTATTATATCGCTGCCGCTTTCAAAATAATGAAGTTGCTGGATACAGAACGACAATTTCAGCTAGCGGTTTTCAGTCGTGCAGCCTGCTGCGATAAATGTGTTTAATGCATTACAGGCATTAAAATTAAGAATGTTTATTTATTCTGAGATAAGTAAAAAAATCCTCATTATGGGTCTTATAAATATATAATAGTATTTTTAAGACCTTTAGATTAAATACTTTAACACCAATATCTTCCACTGACATCTTACACGAAAAATTTTAACACTATTATGTAATGGCAACACATTGTTCCAATACACCATTAAATTCGACGAGTATTACTGTTACACAAATACAGTTATTTATACTGTTAATAACATTACATGCATTTAGAAGTTCGTAACGCTCTCTTACTGTTAAGCGAAAAAACATGATTCCATTAAATTTTAGTAACTAAAAGCTGAAGAAATTCCCATATGGAATAAGCATGCAAAGAGCACAAATAACACAAGCACACACAAAACTTCCATTGTAAACAGAAAATAAATTAAAAAAAAATAGAAATAAAAGAAGATAAAAAACGTGCCCATATTTCCAATGAAGTCATTGGGTTCGAATGTTGCCACAGTTGATGCAGTTTATCAGCTGCGTTTGCAGTGCTCAGACGTATCTTTCCGATTGTTCGAAAAATAATTTTAAATTCCTAAAGTAAACGGTTCTAATAATTTTGCTTGTGAAGTGCCTTAAACTATTAAAGAAAAATAAGTGTCTTAGTAAAACGTTTTAAGATTTGTGTGTAGAATTTATTTAAAACTACAAAATATATACATATTTTTGTCATCGCAAAACATAATATATAAATTTATTAAAATTTCTAAACTAAAGTAATAACAAATCATAAAAAATTGGTGCATATTAACGAAATACATACGAGTACATACATACAAAATACATATACATATAAATAAATATTAATGCATTATAAAATAAAACAAAAGTGATTACAATTTTTATATAAATTTTTTATTATTAATGAAATTATCTGTAATTTAAAAAAAATTTAAATATAAAAAAAAATTATTGAAAAACATTAAATGTGCTTTTGAGCAGATTTGAAGTGGTAATAAATGACTTGTGCAAACTGTGTTTTCAAAAATAAATTTTAACTTGGATTAACAGCCAAAACAAAATTTATTCAAAACAAAACTAAAACTTATCCAAAGGTAAATAATTATTTTTACAGTCAAAAGCAAAATGTGCAAATTTAAAAAAAAAAAAATCATAAAAACAAAATAAAATATTTAATTGAAAACTAATTAAAGCATTTTTTTTTAATTGACTTGCATACACACATGATATGTACACACATACTTATGTATATGTACATTTGTGCATATACAGTGGCACACATCGAAAATCGGACAAGACATTTATAATTTATATTTTAAATACCGCGTTAAATATTGTTTCAACTTTTTTTTATACATTTTATTAAATTTTTAACATTTGAAGATATTAACTAAATCTTAAAAAACTTTAAATGCAAGTTACCAAAAATTTTAGAAAAATATACTCCACACTGAAAGTAAATCTAAGCAAATATGTATGCAATAACGAAAGTTTTATTTTTTATTTTTTTTTTTTTTTGTATTAAAAGTAGTCAGCTGTATTTTCGGTTTCATTGTATGAAATTTTTTTAAATTTAAGAACGAAAAATCGTCATTCAAAATTTTTTGAGAGGGAAAACACAACGTGAAATCGAAAAAAATCTTTAACAAAAGCAAATCAATAGTGGTATAACTAAGTAGGATTTTAGCTAAAATTGTTAAAAAAAAAAACTGTTTCGGAAAATAACTTTATAAAGAAACGATAAAACGATAAGAGGAGTGCTAACTAAACACAATAATAATGGCCGAGTTGGATGAAAGAAGCCATGTAATACTGAGAAAAATAAAAATAATCCTTGAAAATTTTTGCGAGAGAGCGTTTCTAAGGATTTTTTTAATTTACGAGTATTTTGAAGTGCTGTAAAATATATATAGCGCATAATGTTGGGTTTGGGTAGTTCAACATTTTACACATACATACATACTTTTTACAACAAGAAAGTAAATTTAATTTATTTTGACTTCGATTGTTAACGTTGTATAATGAAGAATTTTATCAAAAGAACGTTTAAAAAATGGTAAAAAAGCAGGCTTCATTTGTCCGAAATTTGCACTTTGTAGAAGTCTTATGGCTAAGATCATGTATTTTGACATTCTGAGAGCTCATGGCAAACATACAAGTGTCATTAAAATACCTACGCATAGCCCATATTCCAAATGTAGTCGAGCATTTATGGAACTCGAACATCGAATGCGATAGCCGATGGCCTTAGTAGCTAGTGCTTCTACCCCTCTTATATTGTTATTGTATTTATCTATAATATCAATATAAATAAATAAATAAATAAATAACATCGAATGCAAAATAGGTTGCGCACCAATAAATACCAACTTAAAGTTGTATTACAATACAACAATGCAACGAAATAAGTTCTTGTTTATACGAACAGAATTAGTTGAGTGTATTTTGTAAAAACTACAAGATGTACATAATCAAAAAGGATAAACAACAACTAAATGGATTTACATGATATATTATATTTACTATATGTGACCGGGTCTATGAGAAGGTGGCTTATGACTCAAAAACGAAAACTACCGAGAAACTGACGAAATGCATTTAACAGCTGATTTCTCGAAATTTTGTTTTTGAGCCATAACCCACCCACCTTTTCATAGACCGGGTCACATGTATCTATATTATATTATCTGCCCGACTTTCAGAGTCATCAAAGCTTATACTATAAACTTTATAAGTTCATTTGAAGCTTTTGCTATTATTTCGATAGTTGTAAAGCTGCAGCACTTAACTTTTGCTTTTTTATATTAGGTACAAGTACTCAATTCACAAGCCATATTTTACGAATATATTTTTCAGTTGTATTTGAAAACACAATTTCAAACAAAATATCTCAGAACAAAAACAAATAAAATAAATAATACAACAAGGATTATGAATTCAGCAAATACCTATGAGGGCTTAAGCACACGGGGTTCAAGCGCCTTTTTTAAATCAAGTTTACTCATGGAGTTTACAGGTATATTTCCGAAAAATTCTGAACCATAAGTGGTAAAAGTGCAATTTTCATCCAGTGGCGAGATATGGAAAGCAATTTTTGCACTTCTCATTAAAAAGCCTGTTACGCTTGGGACACAAGCGGTTTAAGTGATCATATATCACCGCCTTGTGCTCCAAGCGTAACAAGTATTTTAACTAGAATAAACAAAAACAGAACCAGTACCAAAGACCTACTAAAGGTATATTGTTAGCACATTGTGCGTGGGTTTCTTGTACGTGTTGAGCGTCTTGGTATTCGTGTTTGTGTCGTGTCGTATTGGAAAAATTCGACACGCGCCCATCTCTACTCTAATCCCCTCATATGTATGTTTATACAATATACATATGTTTTTAGAAATATCTCGGAAAAACTTTATTTGTACAACGTGACCGACTCTTGATACTGTATATTACAATAAGGGGACGGAGTTTAATTATATATTTATTTCACAAAAAATGTTCTAAAAAATATTTGCTGAAATAAAATATGCAAAAACTTCTTTTGAGCAACTTTTACAGAAGTGTGTTTTGTAAGGGGAAAAAATTACATGCATGGTAAGCAATAATAAATATTTAATTTACGTATGTACATTCTTAAGGCCTTATTTATAAAAATTATTGCTGCTTAATAAGAAAATAGGTATGGAAATCTGTTTTATAAACCAATAAGCATTTGAATTGTCTCGAAATCTAGTACTTACGAGATTTCGAGTTAAATCTTGCTGCTTTATACCAGATTTTCTATACAAAACGAAATATATTGTGTTAGTAGATTTGTAGAAAATCCAATCAAAATATTATATTTTTATTTATTTTTTACTAACCTGTACAACATATTCATAAAAAAGATAAGTAAATTAGCTAGGGTCTGCTTAAATGGTGCTTGAATCAGCTACATTGCAGTTGTTTAGTTGTAGTTTTAGAAATTTTTCAGTTATAGGGCATTTACATCAGCACAAAATCTAGCATATTTTGATTAAAATCTTTATGAAAACCTATACCGTTTACACCAGCTTTTTTTGAAATTTATCAAGATTTTTTTTATCCAAAATAAAACCCATCAACTGATTTGTTTCCAAAACTACAACCAAACAACTGCTTTGTAGCCAATTCACACACTTTTTTAAGCAGACCGTAGCTAATTCACTCACCTTTTGTTGAATAAATTAAAACATTAGATTTTTATTACATTTCCTACAAATCTACTAAACAATTAGATTTCGTTTTGTATTTGAAATCTGGACAAAAAAAGCAGCTTGATTTAGGTAAAAATTTCGAAAGTACTAGATTTCGAGACAGTGTAAATGCACTATTAATGGGTTTTGTTTTGGATGAAAATCTTAATAAATTTCAAAAAAAAAAAAGTTGGTGTAAACGGTAAAGATTTTCATAAGGATTTTAATTAAAATCTGCTAGATTTTGTGCAGGTGTAAGTGTCTTATGAAAATTTTAAATTCATTTTGTTATTTAAAAACAAATAACCTAATTATAGTGGGGAATTACCGCAAAATTAGTGCTCTAAAATATGTGTAGAGTGTAGAAGTCACGATATGAGTGACGGATAAAATTGCTATATCCAATCAATTGTGGTAATTCCAATATATCTGTGGCGAAAAGGAAAAAGTGTTTAAGTCGAGATAAGCTAATTTTGAGTTAATGGTAGATCCGTAATCTGCATATTTGAAAGTATCCCTGGTCAAAAACTGAGTTAATTTGTGCGATTTTTCAAGAAGTTATAGCAAAATTAATTGCGGCTTATCTTTTTAAGACTTCTAATCTCATTTGGAATAATAGCTTAATTTAGCTTATACTTTAGAATATTTCAACTTAAATGTATTATTTACAGTGTGTAGAACGATGTTTGTATAAAAAAAATAAAGATTAACAGAGAATTTTCCAATTTACATGTAAAAGAAATAAATTTCTGAAAATCGACTTGAACGCTTTAAAGTGCTCTCCTGCAAAACAGTAAAATATGACTTAAGTACTTTTTCCTTATTGCCACAGATATAATGTTAGCAATTTTTTTTAACTGATTCGATAAATTTCCTTGCAATTTTTCACTCTCTTCGGAACATATATGCCTTACTTTTGAGCTACGAACCCGACTGTATATCACAGAAAAATAATTTAGCGTTCAAAAAATAAATTTTTTTTTTTATTATAATTGCAACATTATTGGGTATAAATAGTTTATCAAAGCTGAAAAAACGCAATCTCAAAAACGCTTTGTATATGCCTATCTAAAGTATTCGAACTAATAAAAAATTTAATATAAACTTTTTATAAATTCGCACATATTTAAATAACACATATTAGCACAACAAAATCAGACTTTTCCCCCTAAAATATAAACAGAGATATGATTAAGAAAGTTGGGAAACAAGAAGAATTCATTAACTACATAACTTAATACGTTTTTTGTTTCTCCTATTAAATTATGAATATATTACTTAGAGCATTTTGCCTTCCAGTTGACGATACATCGTTTTAGCTTAGCACAGAAGGGTTTTAGGTATAGAGGTAGTGTCTATAGAAAATGTATGATGTATTTGCCACATTATAAGCCAACAACTTGTTAAAAAAAATTATGTAAACCACTCAAATTTCTTATGATTTATATAAAAATTGTATATTGTATATTGACTGTATTGATGGCTTGATTTTGTAAATAAAACAAACATTTTTCGTTTGGGAATTTACACTGAAATAACAATAAATAAATTTCAAGACTTATATTTCTTGTCAATAAAAGTTCCCAACCGAAAATTTGTATTTAATTAAAAAAGCAGGCAGCAGCGCAAGCATTTTTCTATTGAACCTTCCCCTAAGAATATTTTTACATAAATTCTTCCATCTGTTTCGTTTATAGATTTTTTTATACCACGCAACATAATTAAATTAAAAAGGGGGATTTGAGGAATTTAATGTATTATGTCATCTTAGTGTGCTTTGTAGAAACTAAGACATTATGAGTTTGTATGTCGAAATGTATAGTTTTTTATAAAGAATGTATGAATATGTACATATGTATGTATGTATGTAAAAAATATTTTCCAACCATTAGTTTGACCTTGACATAGTTTAATATCGAGAACAGCGCTTTATTAATCTGCAGATAAAGTTATTACAAATAAATATTAAGTTTCTTTTAAATGATTTACTGCAGCATTTAATGTAATCTATTATGAAAATCATATTATAAGTATAAAACAAACATATTTACTGTTTATTTGTTGAAAAGCAAAAACATATTTCGTTTTACAATTTACACCGGAAATGAAACATGTGTATGTATATTAGGGTGGCTCAATAAATTTGTTTTTTTTTTTGTATCGACTTCTAATAGCGCAAATATGTTGTATGTTTGCCTGGGTTAGACCCCTGTAAAATACAAGACTCATACAACTAATAAAAGGTTATCATATTAGGTTTAAAATCTAAGAAAGTCGTTGAAAAATATATCCGTTTATCACAAAGACAATTTTCTCCTGCGTATATGTACTTATAAATGGCAATATAAGGTAACCCAAACAATAGCAGGAGTTTTTGAGTGACCAACGTGGGGCGAGAAAGATGCCTAAGGGAGGAATAGATTGAGTTCTTACAACTAGATTGCAAAAAAGAGCAGGCCTAGAACCAAAGACAGAAAAAAACGTAAATAAAAGTCACAAAAAAATTAACTCAAAACAGCAGGACTAGGATTTATCTGTAAGTAATTCCAGTTCTTCCTGTGATGATTTTTAGGGTTCCGTACACCAAAGGTGAAAATGGAACCCTATTGTTTTCGCTACGCTGTCCGTCTGTCCGTCTGTCCGTCTGTCCGTCTGTCCGTCCGTCACAGGGTATTTTCTCGAGAACCGTAAGAGCTACGGACCTGAAATTTGGACACAGTATGTAGACCCTTGGCCGCTACAACAACAAATACATGAGAGTTGGAAATTAAAGGGTGTGCCAAAACGAGCAACGAAAAATGTTAAAATCCCATGTAATATACATACAATTGTATGTATATGCACTTGAAATTTGTAAAGTTAGTGTATTTTTATACAGACTACAACAATTAACACTAAAATTTAAAAAATTTTAATTAAAGGGTGTACCATCAGTTAATGTAATTTCGACTATGTAATTTTGATAACTTGCTGTATCTTGGAAACCGTAAGAGCAAACTTCTTGAAATTTTCAAAAACGGTAAAACAAAAAAATCTCAAAATTATAAAATCGCCAAACCAAAAAAAATCGCCAAAATCAAAAAAAATCGCCAAAACGAAAAAAAAGCACCAAATTAAAAAAAAATTTCTAAATCGAAAATAAATCGCGGAAAATCGCCAAATTAAAAAAATCGCCAAAATTAAAAAAATTGCCAAAATGAAAAAAAAATCGCCAAAATGAAAAAAATCGCAAAAAATAAATACCCAAAATGAAAAAAATCGCCAAAATTAAAAAAAAATCGCCAAAATTTAAAAAATCGCGAAAACGAGAAAAAAGCGAAAAACAATAAAAAAAATTATTTCAGCTGAAAAAACGTAACAAACACTGTATTAAAAAAAATGCTCAAAGCCCAACGTACGGAACCCTTCGTGCGCGAGTCAAAGTCGCACTTTACTGAATTTTTTTAATTTACCTTCCACGTCAAAGATGAAAGAAAAAAAAAAGAGGAAACAAAAAAAGTTTATCTATATGATTTTATCAGGCTAAAGTTCGTACCGCTTTTAAAGACAAATTACATGTGATAATTATTAAGTCCCAGTTCACACCAGTCAAGTCTTATTGATAAACTTATTACTTTTTCTTCTTTGAACTATCTACGGTGTTCACACAATGCGAGTCTTATTTTTAAGCACATATTTTTTATGCATAGTTTTGTGTATGCATGTATGCTTTTTTTAAAATTACGAATGAGAAAGCAAAACGTATCGACAGTACATGAAGCTCAGTACTCGTTTCTTTTCCCCTCGTCTCTCTCGCCTATAAACTAGCAAACTTAAAAATAAGAATCTCTTCGTCTGAACACTGACTAATGAACAAATAACACCAAAGTTTGTTGTAAATATTCTGACTAACAACACGTAGTAGAACGGAACAACTAGCTGTTTTCGAAGGCCACTACACCTTCATCATCAGCGTTATTTTGTGTTTGGCCCAATTTAAGTGGTGTCAGTTGATGTAGATTTCTGCTTCATATACGCAGCCATTATTGCTAATGGAATATGTGAATTGTTTTGATTCATCTTATTTCAATTTGCTGAAAGCTTTTTTTGTAATGAAAGCACAATTTTACCATCTCTAAATTTACAACAGTCTTGTCATTGTCGTTTGTTCTTTACTAATTATGAACATGTTAGTTAATTAACTTATTTTTTGTTCTACTTAAGACAAACTTTTTTGGTTTGTTACTACTAAGTTTACTTATTATATTTCGAAAACAGATAGTTGTTCCGTTCAACTATGTGTTTGTCAGAATATTTACAACTAACTTTGATGTTATTTGTTCATTAATACTTATCACATGTAATTTGGCTTACAAGGCTATATGAACTTTAGCCTGATAAAACCATAAATATAGAAAGAAATTAAGTAAAATTAATAGTCATGGGCCTGTAGCGAAAATTAATAAATAAACTTAAGTTTGTCTTAAATAGAACAAAAATAAGCAAATTAACTAACATGTTCATAAAAATTTTAGTTTGCCTATGTTGTCAAAAACTTTGTGACCTTTATGGTGTTTCTGATAGAGCAGCTGCTGTTAATGATTCTTCTATATTGGAAGATATAGCTCCTGGCAGTGAACCAATTGATAAATCAAAAATACGACGAGAAAGAAAAAAGTACGTAAATAATTTATTCAAAACCCGAAGCAGCTTTATACTATGATGGGCGAAAAGATAAGACGCAATTTTGACACAAGTAACTGCTTTGAAATTATAAATTGGAATCAAAAGTGTTCCGATCCACCAGTTCATCGAAACATCACCACTGAAGAAATAAATGCGCCAGTTGGGTGTCAAGAAAGTGACAATCTAATTTTTGCAAAAGCTGCCATGTCATACTTAGGCAGTGGAACGAACTGTGAAAAAAGTGTCAGAAGCATACATAACTTTATGAGATAAAAAAAATCGAGAGAAGATTTAAGACAGCTGAAACTTGAATCAAGACGACAGATGCTCAGATGTGACAGTAAAAAAGATTTTGTGACCAAAAAATAACTAATATAATTTCATAATTTTTTTGTTTGATGTTTTATTTTTTTAAGTTTAATTAAAAATGTTTTAATTTAATAATAATTGATTGTCAATAAAATATTAAAGTTTAAAAAATTGCTTTGTTTCAAAAATACTTCTTATGAGTTTCGGCTATTAGATTAGACTTTTTTTAATTTTTTTTTAGTAATTTTTATTTTTTTTAACGTAAGACAAAAAATATTGTGATTAGAATATGATTCGAGACCTATTATTTTTACTCATATACCAGTGACCCACCCTAATGTACATACATATATATGTATATTGTTGTACTGTACATATATATACATATATATTGTTGTACATGATTAACCCAAAAGATTACTGAGCAGTCTGCTCTAGTTTTTTTCAATTCAACGATTACTAAGTTAATACATAATTTTTAAAAGAATTTTTTAGCATTTGCTTAAAAGCCACACAAACCTAAAAATTTGATTTTAAAATATCAAAGAACTTGTAACTGTAAAATTTTTTAATTTTATAACGTTTTGTAACAAACAAAAAGATTCCCTGAAGAAGCTACACTACGGAAAAATTAAAATAAATATTTATAAAAAAGTGACCTCAAGCTTGAATATGCTGAATACACATATAAATGTTCCCTTTACTTGAAAGTACTCTAAGTGATGTGTTTCGAAATAACAAATAAATTTTTAAAAAACTTGAATAAATATTAAAAAAAAATAAAAACTTTAATGCCCTAATTCGACGATTGTATCGTCTTGTCTATGGACGAAAAAAAGAAGAATTTTGATTCTTTAAAACAATTATTATTTATTGTCTATGCTAGAAGGTTCGTGTATTTGCTTTATGATTTTGCTCCAAACATTATATCCAACACATATTTTTTCATGTATTTTTCAAACTATTGTATAATACTTTAATTAAATTTTTATGTTTTAAAAACATGGCAATATAATTTATATTTTTCATTACCAAGGACAACAACCATTTTTGAAGAAAATAATTTACAGAATTCAAATACAAGAACTCAGAAGCATTTTCAAACCAAAAAAAACATCCTAAATCTTCTTACTGAATTAGAGCATAAATTAAAATGTTGCATATCTAATAAAAATACTTTTTTATTTGTTAAAATGTAATCTACTAAATATCTCGACCAAAGAAATATATGACTTAGACCACTTTCATAACTAAAGGCACAAATATAAAATAAAGCCGAAAAAAGGTGTTCAACTATCTCACAAATGAAATTTTTCCTTGTGCTGCATTTTTACTCGCGTGTTTTTGCATTTCTTAAGGATGTTTTTTTTTTTACTATTTTCTCACATTAAGATAAGATATTTTTTAATTAACATTTAATTAGTATAATAAGGAAAAGAGTAGGACTCTGTAGTATTTCATAAAAATATTTATTTTACTAGCTCTGAACAAAAATATTAAGAAAATATCCTGTTAAAATAATATCCTTCCAAATGCTTGAATGTCTTCGCTTAAAAAATAATTTTAAAATTTTATGTTGTAGCCTTAAGTGTCCTAAAGACGATCAAATTAACTTATCAATCATATAAATAATCTAAAATTCTTTAACCAACAATATTCATCAAATCTTGCTTCGATTCATTCCCAGACATCATTCTTCTACTTCCATCCTGAGCTCTAAAGAAGCCGTCCTGTTGCTCATGAGTGTACACTTTGCCAGAAGCTGCTGTTACTTGTTTCACATACCTCTCTATTGGCTGTCCATGACATGGCCACCTTGGAACTTGCATTGGCTCTTCAACAAATCTTCTTGTTTCTTATATTTTAAGTTAACACGTAAGTGAAGGCTCCTATGTTTTTACTTTATCTGACCAGTCTTTTAGTTCTAAAACGGAAGTTGCTTTTACATAAATTTACTACAGGTGTTGACCTAGGCCGGACAGATAGATATCCTACCTCCTTAATTCAGTTATACTTTGGAGCCCTGCAATCCTTTCTTCTTTGTCTTCCGATCATAAAAGTATCTGAAGGACGATTTCACTAAATGGGAACCACGATGAACGTTGGATTGCTGAAAATCAATATCGGCTACTGCTTTCTTTTGTTATCTGAGGAGCTTTAATTGAAGAAGAATGTGGCGAGGTTCTGTCACTCAAGAGGAGTTCTAAACCAGCAAGGATAATAAACGCCGATAATGAATTCCATAAGAAGTTATAACGTCTTCAAGTTATTGCCTTTAAGGCCATGTTTTGAAACCCATATGCCACAAATCCTATTTCCAGTTGTTAACCCCCTAGAGTGGCTTACTGGATAGTGCCAGATAAGTTGGAAGTATAACCATCCTTATGGCTTGAATTATACGGTAACCATTAGCCTGATCTGCAGTTAGATCTTTGACAATATCGTTACTCAACGGATGCAAAGGCTCCGGTAAAAATAATCTGATAAATGAGGGATTGATTTCAAGTTCAGTTGCAGTATCGAGCATGTTGTTTATCGTTCCACTCCACTTGTTGTTAGATAAAGTTCTCCCATCCAACTCTGTGATCAAGTGCCGCAAAGGTAGCTCATTACTGTGAAGAGAACAAACAAGCCAGATAAGTTTACGAGTTAGTTTTGCCTCAAGCCAATGCATGACTCTTACTTGCCAACTAGTTCGTACATTTTTTTCGGCTACACGTGCGCGTTGTCGACAATGATTGATGAAAATCAAAAAATGTTGATTTCAATGCACTGTGCAACAGTAAATAATCCGCACGGTCTTGACAGTATATATTCGATAGTACTACTAAAGAATAGTAAAACTCTAAAACCCAGTTTGACAATGACCAATCTTTTTTTATGTGCCTCCAAGGATTTCGAAAATCTGTGCATCCTCAAAAAATGGTGTCATCAATTTTTGGCCAACAGCTAATTCAGACTTAGCGCTACTGCTTAGCTATATAAAACAATAAGATAGCTAAGAGTATACCGAGCAAATCTTGCTAACATCTTATCCAAAAACAATAAATACAATTCCAATAAGATTGGATTCTACTCGTATAACACCCCCGACTCACTACTCATATACATATCAATGTTCCATGGTCTGTATTAAAAAAGGAAATAATAGAAACCAAGGCGGATTCATACCAAGTCATTTCGATGTGCAACTCTGCATACTCATTTGGTATATTTGTTAGTGTTAAATTGCCTGCTCTCACAAAAGTTTTGCTCTGATTTGACACAGGAGAAATTAACAGCTGTTCACCATATTCAGAGTCGACATCAGCTGTAGTCAATTCGACTTAGTAGAAGCACATATTCCTTCGTGTAGGGGCATCATAATGCTGGCCACAGACGGAGGAACTTGTTAAGAAACATATGTTTCTACACTCAGGGAAAAGCTGCAACTTAAAAATACGAACGCGTCACATTACTTCAATGATTTTCAATATAACAGAAAATGTATGGTGAGATAGTCAAAAATAAATACAATTAATAAATTAATACTGGAAACTAATGTTTTTCGATATTGAAATAAGAAATTTGAACACGACTAGACTTTCGTTAATGTTTTTTATTAATTCAATATATTTTTTATAGATTCTAATAGCGTAGACAGACGACAGCGTTAATTTGCATTAAAAGCTAACTAATGTGAATTAAAAATTTACCCTGACAGACGACAGTATTTGCATTAAGTAAATGGTCGGTTAGTTATTGGTTTGCGGTACAGGATATTCAAAATACATTATTATTGCAGCAAACCAATAACCAACCGATGATTTGTTTTATCCAAAACAAACCACATTAACTGAATGTACTCGTAGCCAAGTCGCACACCTTTTCAAGCAGTCCGTATCTAATTCACTCATCAACCAGTATTTGATTGATTGTTGACGGTGCTGCCATATTGAAATAGGTAAATTCAGTATTAATTCACTTTCATTTAGTGCATTTACTTCAAATCAAATGCGCATTGGCATGGGGATAATTCACAAGTTAATTTGAATTAATAGCGTAGACAGACGACAGCGTTAATTTGCATTAAAAGCTCACTAATGCGAATTAAAAATTTACCCTGACAGACGACAGTATTTGCATTAAGTAAATCGTCGGTTGGTTATTGGTTAGCGGCACAGTATATTCAAAATACATTATGATTGCAGCAAACCAATAACCAACCGATGATTTGTTTTATCCAAAACAAACCCCATTAACTGAATGTACTCGTAGCCAAGTCGCACACCTTTTCAAGCAGTCCGTATCTAATTCACTCATCAACCAGTATTTGATTGATTATTGACGGTGTTGCCATATTGAAATAGGTAAATTCAGTATTAATTCACTTTCATTTAGTGCATTTACTTCAAATCAAATGCGCATTGGCATGGGGATAATTCACAAGTTAATTTGAATTAAGGCAGTTAATGCAAATTAATGCTGCCGTCTGTCTATGCTATAAGCTGTTTTTCCCTGGCTGTACCGTTTGCTTTTATTAATAAGGACGATGGAAAAACAAGAAAACAATTCTGTTTTATCTATTGAATTTGACATTTTTAACTTCGAATGTACTAGATTTCGCTGACGTACGAATGCAGAACTGATTTTTTTTTTCTATTATAATCGTTCCTATTACACTTGAATTTGTCTACCTTTATATTATTGTTACATGGTTATACCGAAAGTTGTCACAGCCAGCTGACAGCCGATTTTCAGCCACCGCCGATGGTTTTTTATGAGCCAGCTGCCGCCGACAAAATCGATTAGCACAGGTCTCTGAACTGCACACAGCGAACTCAAAACAATTCAAATTTGTTGCTTCAAATATTCATGTTAAGTTAATCTTTCGACATCATTCTTTACTCCACTGAACACATAATTATATATATATATATATAGAACATCAATCAACAAATATCATAAAATTTCATGAAAAATTTCAAGTGTGAATTCGGTATAAGTAAGAGAGCCATCTCATATGTGAGGAGTTTCTGAGATGACTCATTTATACTTATGCCCTAATTCAGTAAGAAGATTTAGGACGTTTAAGAGTTCTTATTTTTGAATTCGTGTATTTGAGTTCTTGTTTTTGAATTCTCTAATAGGGCATTTACATCAGCACAAAATCTAGCATATTTTGATTAAAATCTTTATGAAAATCTATACCGTTTATACCAGCTTTTTTTGAAATTTATCAAGATTTTTTTTATCCAAAATAAAACTCATCAACTGATTTGTTTCCAAAACTACAACCAAACAACTACATTGTAGCCAATTCACACACTTTTTTAAGCAGACCGTAGCTAATTCACTCACATTTTGTTGAACAGTATAGTAAAGAATAAATAAAAACATTAGATTTTTATTAGCTTTCCTACAAATCTATTGAAAAATTAGACTTCGTTTTGTATGGGAAATCTGGAAAAAAGCAGCTTGATTTAGCTCGAAATCTCAAAAGTACTAGATTTCCAGACAGTGTAAATGCACTATAAAGTATTATACAATAGTTTGAAAAATATATGAAAAAATATGTGTTGGATATAATGTTTGGCACAAAATCATAGAGCAAATACACAAACCTACTAGCAAAGACAATAAATAATTATTGTTTTAAAGAATCACAACTGCGGCTATTTTCTTCCATAGACAAGACGATATAATCGTCGAACAGAATTAGAGCATTAGTTTCTCTACTAAATTCTCTACAAAATATTTTACGGTAACATTTTCTACAAATCATAAAAGATTCAAATTTATATAAGTTTCAATAACGAAAATCCGAGATTCGGTTGAACATTAAAAAATACAACTAGATTCGGCCAGAAATCCTAAAACATACTCGAATTTTTTGTTTGTTTCATATTTAGCCCAAAGCTGACTCATTTCACTCACACCAAATAGTTGGCGATTATTTTCCCTATTGAATCTTTCAAAAATTTAAGCAATAAAATTTTTTTATATATATTTTTTTTTTTTTGCTAAATAGTGTTTTATCGCTTTATGATCATAATAGCGCAAAATAAAAACTAAACACATAAATGCTTTTTTATGGCCTGCAAGACCTGGCTACTTGCCACATTTGTTGTATTTTATTATTGTTATTGCAGTTTTTTGGATTGCGGGTGTTGAGACAAAACCACGATTTTCAAATTATAAAATACGCAAAAACGTATTTGTTCGGTACATTGACTTTAACAGCGAACGAAAACATAAGTTTCAAACAAAAAGAAACATAAACGTTTAAACAGTGTTAGACTTTAAAAATTTGCTAATGGTGTTTCCTTTATTGTTGCTACAGACAACAATTTATCATTATGAAATCAAAGAAAAATTTTAAAATTAACTTTTTATTTTCAAGCAAAAAAAAAAAAGGTTAAGGTTTAAAGGCAAAAATGAATTTTGCATGTAAATCGTATTGACATTGAAAGTGAAATGATTGTTGTGGTGAGAAAATCATTATTAAACAACAGATTAAAATACCGGTACTAAATGATTTATTTTATTTGAATGTGCTTAAATATCTTCCGCGGTATTGTGAGTTTAATTAATATCAAATAAATTTTTGCTGTTTAATTTTTAATTGAAGGAAATTATCTAATCAGAAATTGCAATACAATTCATGTAATTTATATTAATTCTTTCAATTAGAATAAGAGAAAAAACTATTTTAATTTCCTTGAATCAATCAAAAAGTTAAAGTTTGCATCTATATATGCGTAGTCACAGAACAAAACGCGACTTTTCGATTATTTCAAAATGTTGGAAAATCAAAGATTATTTCCTTCACCCGATTATTTTATAGCATGAACTTAGAATATATAACAAGTTCGTATCAATAAATGTTAACGATGTACGAAATAAAAGGACTTTTAATATGCAAAGAAAACATATTTTTCCAATAGGCAAAAATAAATCCTTTTCAGAAACAGAAAAAGAAATCATTGAGAAAAATGCTTCCGTAAACATAACGTTATTTTTTAATTTTTTGGATGTGTAAGTTTTACTTTAATTTTGCAATCCAATTTTGACACCAATTGTTACGTTTTTAGATTTAAAAATTTTTTTTTATGTTCGAATTCGAATTCGAGTCCTTTTCGAATCCTTCGCTGAAGTAAAATAATAATTCATAAGATCATTTTCGAGTCGAAAATTATGGTTCATTCGGTAGAAAATGATACCCTAGTCGCAACTTTTCTAAAAGCGTATTTTATGACTCGTGCTTCTGATCAATTTAGACTCATTTTCGAGTCAGTTTGTGGTAGTACTTACAATCGCTTGCGAAATAATGAATCAACAGTCACATTTCGAGCATATGCATGATCAATTTATGATTGCGTACATTCTGTACATTTTGTTTTTTTAAACAAATCACTTTCTAAACATTTCTGGGAATAATTTTGAAGTCTTATTTTAAGCGCAGAACTGTCAAATTAGTTTTTTATCATCAAAGATAGTCGAGAAATACTCAGTTTGGTAAAACAATCCCAGCTAGCATTTGGGTGATCATTTTTTGCAGAAATATCTTATATGATTCTCTTTCGATTAATTTTCATGATTAAAAACTGATTTATCACTTGGGTGATTGAAAACGGATCCCAGCTAGCATTTTAGTTATTAGTTTTTTTAGATATCTCTTATATGATTCTCTTCAGATCACCTTTAATGATTAATCACTTGATTGAAAAAGGATTTACTTATGATTCATCTTCATCATCAAATATTGATTTCTTGAAAATAGTGGAACAAAATGTAAAGAAACCGCAAAAAGGTGATTTAATGATACATGCAATTTCCCAGCTAGCATTTTGCATTACAATCGAATCTTATCGAATCTTTTCCGAATCAGTTTGACTGGAAAAATAACCGCATATGAGCTCATTTTTCGATCATAAATGATACTCTCGTTGTGAAAAAATGGTACTCTACAGGTGAATCATACCAAAAAATCATTTATGATACGATTTGCTGATTACTTTTTAAGAAATTTTCTGGTAATATTAAATTATCAAATCACCTTTTTGCGGTTTCTTTGCATTTTGTTCCTACATTTTCAAAAAATCCTTATTTGATCATATAGATGAATCGTAAGTGAATCCTTTTTCAATCACCCAAGTGATTAATCATCAAAAATGATCGGGGCAGAATCATATAGCATTTGGGTGATAATTATTAGCAGAAATCTCTTATATGATTCTCCTCAGATCACTTTTGATGATTAAAAACTGATTTATCCCTTGGGTAATTGAAAAATGATTCACTTATGATTCATCTATATGATCAAATAATAATTTCTTGAAAATAGAGGAACAAAATGCAAAGAAACCGCAAAAGGGTGATTTAATGATTTAATACTACCAGAAACTTACTCAAAAACTAATCAGCAAATCGTATCACAAATGATCCCTTGATATGATTTATCTGTAGGGTACCATTTTCTCACAACGAGAGTATCATTTATGATCGAAAAATGAGCTCACATGAGGTTATTTTTCGCATCAAGCTGATTCGGAAAAGATTCGCTTATGATACAAAATCATAACTGGGATCCCAGCTAGCATTTGGGTCATTATTTTTTGCAAATATTTCTTATATGATTCACTCAGATCAGAGTGTGTGTGTATATGTGCGTCAACGGATGGGACCAATTCACCGCATTCGAGAGATATCGTCCACTTAGATGTCGTAAAAAGTGAGTCGCTTCGGTTCGGTTTTCACAAAACTGCTTTTATTGAACACCTTTTAAACTACTCATGGGATCAAGTTCGAAATTTCTAACAGGCCTATTGGTGCCAATTTTGCTAAAAACGTTGACGAAATATTTTGAAAAAAAACCTTTTTTCTAACTTCAAAAGTATTTGTCAAATCAATTTTAAATATTAACTTATTTTTATAGAACTTTTAACCCGTTTCGCAAATTGGAAAAAAGTGTGTAGCATAGCGAGAAGTTTGAGGAAGTTTCAGACCTGTAAGTTCAATTAATTTCCATATTTTTTTAATTTAAAATATGTTATTTAAAAACTCTTAAAATAAAACAAATTATCACAGATAATTTATGAAAAGCATAAAAGGTCGTAAGTTTTAGACAAATTACAGCCAATTTAAATCTAACTTTTCCATCAGTCACACTCGCAATTGTATAAAACAATGTTCGTTAAATAATTCTGAAACTCATAAGCTTACAAATAAAATTCGCATAACACAATAAACAAATTATAAAATTTTTTATAAGCCAAAATAATAAGAAAATAATTTATTTTGAAAAAAAAAACTGTTTAATAACTTAAAACAATAATAATTTTTTTGTTTATAATACTAGTTAGTTATTTTAACTAGTTGTTCTTGATGAGTTCCAGTTATAAAATTTAATTATGTACATACGAGTATGTATAAAAATTTAACACACATATGCTAATAAATGAACAATTTAAGTAATTATATGCAAATTATAAACTAATTCTTTTTCCTCAGCACTTGCATACAACGTACCTTCTTACATGTACGAGGGCGGTTCGGAAACTTCTTAGCCTAGCAGAAAAAGCGCGGTATAAACAGAAAAAATTTAAGTGTTTTGGAAACTTCCATCTCTGCTATGAACACATGTTAAATTTTGTTTCGATCTGGCAACTCCTTCATATAGAAACAGGTGTTCACAAAAGACGCATCCGCGATTTTTTAACAATGGAAAAATTAGAAATGCGTGGTGTCATTAAATATTTACATAAAAAAGGTTTATCGGGACAAGAAATTCATAATGATATGGTGAATGTGTTAGGTGAAAGTGCTCCTTCATATGCAACAGTAAAAAATTGGGTTGCTGAATTTAAACGTGGTCGTACAAGCATTGAAGATGAACCATGTAGTGGACGTCCAAAAACAGCAACAACAACAGAAATTGTAGCCAAAGTGCATGATATGGTATTAAATGATCGCCGAATAAAAGTGCGTGAAATAGCTAATATCATGGGCATCTCAAATGATTGAGTCCATTTAATTTTACATGAAGAACTACAGATGAAAAAGCTTTCTGCAAGATGGGTGCCGCATTTGTTAACAGTCGACCAAAAACGCATAAGAATGAACATTTCTCAAGCTTGTTTGGATCGTTTTAAGCGAAATAAAATGGATATGAAGCGTCGTTTTATAACTGTTGATGAGACATGGATCCACCACTATACTCCAGAGACAAAAGAACAATCCAAACAAGGGACTGAAGCTGGAGGAATTGCCCCAAAGAAGGCAAAAACAATTCAATCGGCTGGTAAGGTTATGGCAACGGTTTTTTGGGACTTCAAAGGCATTTTATTGATTAACTATCTGCAAAAGGGTAAAACAATAAATTCAGAGTACTATTGCAACCTTTTGGATCAATTAAATGTACAAATTCGAGAAAAACGTCCAGGCTTACAACACAAAAAAATAATTTTTCATCAAGACAACGCACCAGCGCACAAGAGTGTTTTAACAATGGCTAAAATCAACGAATTAAAGTACGAGTTGCTTGACCACCCCACCTTTTATTCTCCTGATTTGGCTCCCAGTGACTTTTACCTGTTCCCAAATCTAAAAAAATTCCTTGCTTGCAAGCGTTTTACCTCAAATGAAGATGCAATTAAAGTTGTAAACCACTATTTTGAAGACCTTGAGGAAAACTATTTTAATCAAGGGATAGAATTGCTAGAAAAGCGTTGGACTAAGTGTATTGAAGTTTCAGGAGATTATATTGAAAAATAAAAATATTTTTGAAAAACTACCTATTCTCTTTCATTGATAGGCTAAGAAGTTTCCGAACCGCCCTCGCAGAAGTAATTCCATATAAGAAAATTAATTGTTCTGGTATAATGTTGCCTCGACCTAATTACGTCTAGATATTGCTCAAAATTCCAAAGCTTAAGAGCTTTATTGTTTTTTCTTTGTTTCTTACAAAAAAGATAATTTAGGGAAGTAAAACCAAGAAATAGCTATAATGTGATTTGTGAAGAAACAGCCAGCCAGCCACACACTCATCTAAAGATACTTTATGAAGATAAGCAGTAACACTGCACTCACTCACTGTTGTAATTCAAAGCAAAATGTGGGTCACAAGACTAATTAGATTATATCAACTTAAAGTGCCTTCTAGAGTTAAATAGTCGTACTTCATTAAAAAAAAATAAAAGATTTCTTTCTTAACTTTTGCATCTGGGTGAATATAATATTTAAAAGTATGTGGGGTGAGAAAAATACAAACATGATTTTCTTTGAATTATTGATTAGAATTTTGAAATTGTAAATAAAAAATTTGTATATAAAAAATATACAATAAAAATCATAAGCCTTTGAAATAAAGATTTTGCAGCAATGCTAATAGAATATAAAAGTATCTAAAAGTATTTAAAAGTGATTGGAAATTTTTACAGATAATAAATGAATTATTATTAGATTATAAAAAAAATATAAATTTTGAGATGATTTCTTCTAACTTCATACATTTCATGATCTTGTGAAAATCATATTAATTCAAAAAGGCCAGCCTTGTTTTATTTATGGCACATTGGGGAAAAATCAGACAAAAAATTTCAATTTAATAGAAAATACACTAAGCAATAATTCTATGCTTTCTATGCATAGACACAGAAAAAAAAATTACCAACATTTTTTTTAATAGAAAAATACATTTTTGTTTCTTAATTATTAATTTTTAAATAATATTCAATTACATATTAATTCAGTCAATAATTCGATACATTGGAATGAAATATATTTTAAACTTTTTAAGCTTTTTAGCTTGTAAAGGTGTGGTCAAACTTGACAAACATTTGTCCAAAAAAAAAGCGTAATCAGCAGGGAAACCGCAAATATGCAAACACATATTTTTTCTTGTGTGATGTTTAAATGCAGATATAAGATATTTATCCGTTTCAGAACTTTTTATGAATTTTGGTTAGTGCACATTTTTGCATATTTTACAATTTAGAGCATATTTTTGCATATATCAGTTTTGCACGCATTATTTTAGCATAATTTCTATTTTTTAGAGCATAATTTACGCCTTTAGGGCATATTTTGATATTTTATAGAATTTTTTTATTCCAATTTTATGTGTTGGTCTAAATTTTTGGCCATCAATTTCATGTAGTGTATGCATGTTTCTTTTATGTTACGCAGTTATTACGGACGTTTAGTTTCAATAAAAATCGGTTTTGCTACTGTGACGGACTCTGCCCCGAGTCCGAGACATTGAACGAACATTGTCAATGTATGTATATATTTAGTTGTGATAGGCAACGATTTTTATTTCAAAATCTGAATTGTAAATAAAAATCTGTTCTTATTCTCCAAAGTACAGTTCCAAAGTTTTAATTCTGATATCGTGATCTCTTTTGAAATTGAAGTTAAATTTTTACCAGAGTATCTTAAAAAAATAAAATTGTATTATTTGCTTTTTTAGTCAAAATTTGTAGGGCAATTTTGATTTAACGTGCACTTCAAACCTAAGTAATTACTTTAAGTAAGGCAAAGAATAACTTTCTTTTTTAATTGTTTTTGTTTATTTAATTCTTGTCTTATTTTATATGCAAATGTTGTTAAATTTTTTAATAAAAAAAAATATTTTTATTTACAAAGAAACCAATCTATTTTATTTTTAAGAGCATATTTTTGATTTTTAGTGCATATGTTCAAGTTTTTAGTGCATATTGTATGCGCTTAAATCACTTTTTTTAGAGCATATTTCTGGTTTTCCTGGTAATCAGTAATCTTTTGATTCAGACACGTGTATGTTAAGTTTAATAGTTCCCAATAATATTGTATTTTATAACTTTGCCTATTTGTTATATATGAAACTAATTAACTTAATATACATGTGTCTGAAGCAAAAATTATTTATTAGTATTTAGTGGTTATGGTTTTTTGGGCAAATGTTTGTCAAGTTTGACCATACCATTATTATTTTTTTTTTAATTTTTTATACAAAGATATTCACGCCTATTATTATTATAGTGAAACCTCTCATAACGGACACCTCCAATAACCGGACAAGTTTTGTATATCCAACACGATCATAAGTTTTTCCATACAAAATGCACTCCCATAACTGGACACTCTAATAACCAAACGCTAAATTTTTAATAATATCGCTCTAAATACCGCTCATAAGCGGACAGAAACGATGAAACACGACAACAAGAGTTGCATTTAAATAGAAGGTCTTTCCCTATTCATCTCTGATTTATATTTGTATTAGTGTCAATGACATTGATGATTCCCCGGTTAGTGTAAATATAAATACTGATGCTTTGCAGGTGACAAATAAATTGCTGTTTATTTGAAGAAGTCGTTTGCTTAGTTGAGGCCCCAAAATGGCACAGGAAAAAAATTGTTTTTATTATTAAAAGAAAACAATTTTATGGTGCGTGAAATCGCGAAGATGTACAGTTTCTTGTGTATTTTAGCAAAACATATTGCTACATTGCTTATAAAAACTGCTCGTTTGCTATAGACGACTTTGTTGCATTCCAACAAATTATTTTGAAACCCAACAGCTGATATTATAATACCAATCTAAGTTGAAACAGTCTACTCTTAATATAATTTTTCAACTACAATAAACTACCAAAAAAAAAAAAGTGTACCTCTCTCATAAGCGAACACCCCTAATAACCTGGCAGCAAAACCGCGACGGTGAGTATCCACTTATGAGAGGTTTCACTGTATATTGATTTATTCCTTTGAAATATTTTCCCCGTTTCGAAAATTGCATTTATAAAAAAGTTTCTGTAGAAATGTTTCCTCTTGCTTTCATACCCCTTACACGGAAATTTTACTTTACAAAGTTTTACAACAGCTGAGAGAAAGCGAGAGGCAGGAATACTTTCTCTTTCTGTCATAGCTGAATTAAAAAATTTCCGTATGTAAAAATATTTTGATGGAGATTTTTTAATATTTCCTTTGGAGTTTTTTAGACAATTTTTGCAAGTGAACTGCGGGGCGAATTGCGCACTCGATACCGAATAAAATTTGAAAACAAAAATATTTCAATGGAATTGATAAGGAAATATTTTAAAATTTCGATCGATTTGGAGTGCCGTAATTTTTTCATTGACTGAATACTAAGCATAATTTAAATTTTGTCTTTAAATTTAAATATTAACATGGGTGTTGATAAGTGATTGATAAAGTTAATTTTCTCATACAAAATTCCTACTTTAAACCAACATTAGCTTTAAGAATCGTTTATGAATTCCGAAGTAAAAGTCATAAATATTTATGTATAACTTAATAATTCGGGTATTTAATGGGTAGTCTTAAAACTATATGTTTTAAAATAATAACACGAAAAAATATGACTGCTATGAGCAACTTGTCATAATTTATAATTATAAATAATTGTGGTATTCAAATGTTATTCATAAATTAACACGTGTTAAAGTAATAACACGAAAAAATATAAATGTTGCAAGCAACCCCTCATAATTTACAATTATAAATATTGTACTTATTTGTATTTTAGTTTTAGGATCTTTGTACATTGCTTACTCTCTCTCTCTCTCTCTCTCTCTCTCTCTCTCTCTCTCAATTCCTTTGGTAAACTCTCATGCATTTCTACAAACAATAAACATAGCTGAGAAAGTCTTATTACTTTATGACCTTTTTATTTGAGCAACAACAAAAATTTTTTTAAGTTATGTTAAAATGTTAAGACATTATGACACTTAGGACACTGGTGTGAATACCCCCATTGTATTTATTCGTATTTTCGCTTTACTAGCTTTGTATCCTGTTACCTCTCTCTCTTTTTTTTTATTAATTTCATTGCTAACCTACCTCCCTCATTCCTACGTGAAGTTATGACAAAACAATAAACCTAGCTCAAAAAGTCTTATTATCTTATGACATTTTTTGTTTGTGGCATAATATTAGTTTTTTTTTTAATCTATGCTAAAATATGCGCAATAAGACATTATGGCACTCAAGACTACCATTTGAATTCTACATATATTCACGATTGCTTACAATAATTCTCTGCATTAACTAGTTGCATGGAATATGAACCTTTCTGCTTCACATTTAGTAAATTTTATGACGGTAAAGGGTGTTTTTATAGAGGTATACAACTTAAAGTTGACAACACTTTGTTAAGTCTCATTAGGCTGTTATCGCTTTTAAGCACTACTATAATAATTATTTGAATGATTTATATAGATAAAAGCAGAGCAGTTAAATTTCGATTACGATTGGTAATCAATTAGATTACATTTTAAAAAGAATTGTAATGATTATATAACTGCCTTCAAAAGAATTTCTGATAAATAATTGATTACGATTACTAATAATCGAAAAGTAATCTGAATTAATTAAAATTACTAAAAATAATCAAAGAGAATCAAAAGTAATCAAAAAGTAAACCGACTACTTTCAAAGATTACTTTTGATTCTTAATAAACAATTAAAATTAATCAAAAGTAATCCTTAGAAGTAATCGGATTATTTTTTGATTACTTTTGATTATTTTTGATTATTTTTAGTAATTTTAAGTAATTCAGATTACTTTTCCATTATTAGTAACCGCAATCAATTAGTAATCGTGCGAAACTAAATATAATCGTAATTTAATCATTACTTCACCTTCAAAAAAAAGTAATCAAATTAGTAATCATTACAATTACAAATCATTACGTAACAGCTATGGATGAAATACCGAAGAATATTTATTTGACATAAAGTCTTTATTTATTTACTATGAAAATTTGAAACTCGTCATTCCAAAAGCGGCAACGAAATGCATATAGACAATTGCTTAACCATAAAAACAAGCCAAATTTTTAAATTGAATGATTTACCGCAAATTTAATAAAGAATCTCTTTATATAGTAAACCTGATGCAACTAATTAAATTTTCTTCTATATATACATAACTAGTACAAAGTGTCTTACTTTCTCCTACTCACTCACTACTGTTTATTTGAAGAAAGCGATACTGTTGAGCAATAGATTATATATTTCATTTTCACATCCGCACAAAGAGTTCAACTTAGATTATTTTGAATTTTGCTTAATTTGTTTTAGTTTTCAGCACGAAGGATATCTGCAGAAATAAATTCATAGAACATTTTAATTAATACATAAATAAATTGTCTGCAATTTTACAAAAAAATAAAAAAAACTAACATGAAATCTAAACAAACTACACATTAAAAGTTTAAAGAAAAACAATAAATATTGTTTTTACATCTTTCCGGTCAGTGCAAAAAAAAAGAAGCACTTCAACAGCAAACGCAACAAAAAAAGAAGTAGAAGTGTGTTTGTATGTATTATGGAAATTCATATGCATACTAGAGATGGGATTATGAGTAACTAGGCACTTTGCACCATTTATTGTACCGCATCACAAATAGAGTAGAGTTATTATACATTGAGTTCAATCGAAAATTGATTTGTTCGGCTAAGTATAGGATCACACGATTGCCGCCGCAATGCACCTACTACTAGCTTTTTTTTCGATCCCAATCGGGTTATTTCATAATTTATTGGCTTACATGGCAAACACCATAAGCATGAAAAGCCATTCTTATGGAGGACAATGCCGCCCCTCAGAAATCTCTATTACTTGCCTTTGAATTAAAAAGAAAGGAAGTGTCTGAGGACACCGGGTTATAGCTATGCTGCTTAGCTATATAAAACAAACTTAATATGTAAAATAACAACGCAATAAAATTATATTATATGATGATGTCAAATTCGCCGAAAATATTTCAAAACGTTTCCATTTATTTCCCATTATTTTCTTTTCTATCGGCGCACAGAGGAGTATTGGAGCCAAAAAGGTGGCCAATACTATTTTTTTTAAATTTCGATTCCCTGTGAAAAGCTATTGAGTGTCCCTAGATCAATGAAACTTGGCAGAAATATGTCTAATGCACGTTATTTCTAGCCATAGATATCTATTAGTGTGCAGATATCTATCGTGTAAGTTAAATTTTATAAAAGCAAACGCGTAGGTAAAAACCTTTTATAGATATAATGGGCATAACTACCATAACCCGGTGTGCTTTGCTACTCCTCCCCTCCCCTCCTAACTAAACTAGATATTAACACTAGAGTTTGAGAGACAAACGACAAATAAATATGACTAAGCTCCCTTGATTTAACTGCATGATTACTTAAAACAATAAGTGATCACGTAAAATTTGTCGTTCGTTATATGGCCAATGCCCATCTCCAATTTATAAAAGCAAGTATGCCAAACACTTGTACCGGATAGGCAGGCAGACAGACTGCTTCTTGTTGTTGCTTGTTTGTACGTGTTTATTTTTTATTTGTTTAATTTTTTTTTTTGTTATTGGTTTTTGGTAGTTGAGGCTTTTATTTTAGCCAATGTTGAAATTACACAAATTCAAAACACAAATCTAGCATTAATGTTAACAAATTCGAAAACAGCATGTATTTAAATGAATATTGTGTACATTTCGTTCGGTCGCCCCACAATGACTTCAAACAGCATTTGCACGAAGAAACCAAATAATTTTGAAATGTGCTTGAGCGGAAGAGCAGCAAGTGACAAGAACAAAAATATTAACATATTTATTCATGTACAGCTGGTGTTGCAGTATGGTTTTGTGGTGAAACACAATTCCATAATGCAAATTGTTGTCCAGTGCACAGTGGGATATTTAGAAAAAAAGACATTCATTCAGATTTTTTTTTTTTTTTTTTTTTTTTTTTATAAGCTTTATAACATTTTCGCATTGATATTGATATTAGTTTAGATTTTAATCTGCAAATTTCACATCCAATTTTTGTTTTAAAGATTAAATGACAAATGATAATATATAAATTTCACATCCAATTTTTGTTTTAAATATTAAATGACAAACGATAATATAATATACAATGTTTTCAAGTTCTAGTTTAAAAGTATCTAATCATGTTTAAAAATATATTTAGAAAAATTTAAGAAACAGCGCTAATTTCCACTAAATAAATATATTTGACAAGATAACTTAAATGTACATTTTGCACTGTTTTACATAATTTAAATAATGCAAAATAGTACACAGAGAAAACAGTGCCTACTAAATACCTCATAACATAGAACAAAATTAACAAGAAATCTCTATGGTTTTTTTTCAATAAGGAAATCTTATTAATTTCATAGAGAAAACCTTTTTGAAAAAATCAAGAAGAAATCTTGAAGTTTTTATGATGTTATCTTATTGATTTTTTCAATAAAAAAATAAACAAATAATGGGTCTTTATTCTCTGTACTTATGTATTTTCATTTAAATTCTATACCATATACATATGTATGTATGTATGTAGTATGTTGTAGATGTTATTTATTTATACATACATAGACAATAGGTTATATTCTTAACTAACTTACTCACCAAGTATTGAACCAGCAAGCTTCTACCTGATAGACAAGCACTCTACCCAATATGCTAACAAGCAGCCTGAATAACCATTGAAATTATTGTGCAAACATTCTTATACAAAAATGAAAAAGATCATGAAAAAAATTGTCTGTATGTCTATTTATAGATATGAAATAACAAGACATCTCATAAAATCAAGAATATTTCCTTATTAAAAAAATCAATAGGATGCTTTACACATAATCATATAGAAACCTACTAAAATCAAGAAGAAAACCTTATTGAAAAAATCAATAAGGCAACCTAATAAAATCAAAAAGAAAACCTTTTTAAAAAAATCAAGAAAGCAACCTAATAAAATCAATAAGAAATCCCTATAGTTTACTATTTATAAGAAAAACTAATAGAATCAAGAAGTTTTTCTCTATGGATTGTTTTTTTGGTGCCAAAAATAACGAAAATTGAGTAAAAAAAAGTTGTGAATTATAAGATTTCTTCTTGATTTTATGTGGTTTTCTTCTTGATAAAATTAATAAGATTTACCACATAAAAACAATAAGGAATCTCTATGAAAAAATCTTCGCTTCTTTCTGCTGTGATACCTTTTAGACTAAAAACGTTTCATAGAGAAAAAATCTTCTTGATTCTATTAGGCAGTTTTTTCTCTGTGTATTAAGCCAAGGCATATATAAAAAAAATTAATTAACCAACAAAAAGATTCCAGGAAACAGGAAATGATACCAACAGATAAAATATACATATGTACATAGCTACTGGAAATATAATGTATTAAACCCATTGCACAATAAATGATAAGCCGTCACAACTCAAAAAACAAAATGGTGTGCTATATAATATAATTTCTTACAAACTGACCCACAATTCAGAAAGAAACCTGACACAAACTGCGAGTGGTGGTCAACCACTTTCGGTTAAATTAGCAATTTTTCAGGAAACCCCTAAAACTCACAAATAGCAGAATTCTAAATTTAAGTCTAGTTCCACAAATCAGAGCAACGAAATGAAAAACTGTCTTTAAATAAAATAAAGCACAAAATTACAAAGAACAGCACAAAAATATATAAACTACAAAAGTAAATAAATATTTTCAATTTAATCGTAAGCGAGGAAAATTAAGATTTTCAAGATAATGTTTTTTTGCAATACTCAATTATCGAGCCTTATTTTTCAATTTAATTGCAAGCCACAAAAATTTTAGTTTTCAGGAGTTTTTTTACAATATTGATATATCTTTAACATACGTAAATTGCCCGTAACTTAAAAGTTACCACACAATTTTAGCATTTTGGTAATTCTGAACACACAATTTTAATTCCAACCCAAAAGTGAATTTTTAGGCTACATGGTTAAATCAAAAATTGGGCTCGATATATATATATATATATATATATATATATATATATATATATATATATATATATATATATATATATATATATATATATATATATATAAATATAATGATTGTTTTTAACAATTCTTAAAATAAAACATTCAAATAGATTAATTTAAAAGAAAATTTATTTGTTTAATTTCAAATCATAAAAAATTATTTATTCGCTGTTATTGTGAGTGGCGTACTTCGACTTCGACTACGACGATTTTGTAATAGATTAAAGAAGTGCTCAATAGTTTTTCTTTAATCTAGTAACAAACTGTTATAGTCGTATTTGAAATACGCCAACCACGGTAAGGCAGATTGACTATTTTTTAAATTTACGTTTACTTGAATAATGATAGTGGGAAGAAATTTTACATAGAATTGTTCACGTTTCTCTTTGTTTTATTTTTAGTCCAACTTGTCAGCTGAACGCAAGCCAACTTTTTGGCGGTAAGCTAGCGAACGAAGGCGGTTATGTTGTTCAAAAGGTTAAAATTAAAAAATCAAAAAACTCAAAAAAGCTAAAACAAAAATTTCTAGGCTAAATAAAAAATGCTATTCATATTTTCCTGCTAATGGCTGGATTTTCGTTTTGATCACTGTTAAAATGACATTCTTACTCAATTTATTCTGCCATAACTATATATGACTTTATTTACGATACAGTGTGGTGCAAGTATTTCCTTATATTCCAATTAGTTGACATATAAGGCAAATTAGGCTTATTATTAATAACCTTATTTCAGTGAGCTGACGAAAATCGTTACATTGTGCCCATAGTGTGATCCAGGCTTAAAACTTTCTGGTCGATTGTTTTGAACTTCAATTAATATTTCAACATTCATCCTATAAACTTTTTATTTCAAGTATTTTTTTCACAATCTACTTTTTCAGCATTGAAATTTTTATGAAAAATTGTATTATTGAATTTCTAATCGCTATGAACCATTTGCTTTGCGTATACTCCATAAAAAGATAGCTGTTGCTCTTAAAAGTATGCTACATTTTTCGTATGACAATTTTGCCACGTATGCTAAATGGTAGTGTTTACAAATTACTCATACGTACTGAGTTGAATAAATTATTCATAATCTCACCACTTCGCTACATGACATTGCGGAAAGAGTAACTCGGAAAAGTATGCTACAATTTTTATATAACAATTATACATATGCATTCTGTGTTAATAGAGAGTGTTTGCAAATTACTCATACGCACTACATTATAATCTTTAAAAATATATTTGCAAAGTATGCTACAATTTTCGCCTTAGATACAATTTTGCAATGTATGTTGAGTTTTTGCAAATACATACATATGTACTCAAAAACGTTCTGATATGGTAAAACCTCGATCCTTTCTCTAAAAATATATGTATGTATGTATGTATGTATATATGTATGTATTATTAATCAAAATATGTAAAATAAAAAAAATTAAATAAAATAGAATAGAATAAAATAAAATAATATTCAATAAAAATAAAATAAAATAAAAAATTAAATTAAATAAAATAATATAAAATAAACTAAAATAAAATAAAATAAAATAAAATAAAATAAAATAAAATAAAATAAAATAAAATAAAATAATATAAAATAAACTAAAATAAAATAGAATAAACTAAAATAAAACAATATAAAATAATATAAAATAAAATTAATTTAAATATGCAAAGCACCCCATACACGTTTCAGTTCAATTGTCAATTGAGTCTTTCAATCGAATTAATTCTTGCCCACACACTTCATAAACTGACTTGAAAAATTTTCATTCAACTGTCAAATTTAAATTTTTTTTTCACAATTACAAATTTAAAAATTAAAAACTTCTATTGCTTTCATTTATTGATTTTTAGGGTTCCGCACACCAAAGCTGAAAAGGAACCCTCTTGTTTTCGATACGCGGTCCGTCTGTCCGTCCGTATGTCACAGGATATTTTCTCCAGAATCGTAAGAGCCACGGATCTGAAATTTGGACAAAGTACGTAGAGCTTTGGCCGCTACAACAACAAAATCATGAGAGTTAAAAATTAAAGGGTGTTCCAAAGCGAGCAACGTAAAATTTTAAAATCCCATGTAATATACATACAATTGTATGTATATACACTTTAAATTTGTAAAGTTAGTGTATGTATTTTTATACAGACTACAAGAATTAACACTAAAATTTAAAAACTCTAAATTAAGGGGTCTTTTATCAGTTAATATAATTTTGACTACGTAATTTGGACAACTTGCTGTATCTTGGAAACCGTAAGAGCCAAACTCTTGAAATTTTCAAAAACGGCAAAACAAAAAAAAATTCCAAAACTATAAAATCGCCAAGCCGAAAAAAATCGCCAAAAAACCAAAAAAAAAAACGCCAAAACGAAAAAAGCGCCAAATTAAAAAAAAATTAAAACTAAAATAAATCGCGAAAAACCGAAAAAATCGCAAAAATGAACAAAGTCGCCAAAAACCGAAAAAATCGCCAAAACGAGAAAAAACGACATATCTAAAAATATCGTTTAAACTGAAAAAAATGCCAATTAAAAGAAATGCTGGAAACCAAACGTACGGAACCCAATATAATGAAATTAAATATAATTTTAAAAATACATAATTTTTTTTTATACAAAGTAAAGCTGCAAACATAAATTTTGACAGCTAATCAAGAGACTCAAGCACACACACCAAAATCGAATTGAAAGATTTACTAGTCAACATGAAAAATCAAAATTTTTTATTTTTCTTCAACCAACTCGACAACTGATAAGCTAATCAATTGACAGATCAATACACGCTTTCATTTGGACAACAACCGACGCAATTGAAAATTTAATTGAATCGTGTATGGGGTGCTTAACATTTAAGAAATTTGTTATTCGACATATTGTAAGAAGTTTATTTTTATTTGAAATTTATTTGCTGGTGGTTCAGCGTTGTCTATGTGCATTTCATTGTAGCCGTAACAAATCATCAGTAGACTTCATCCACTCATTTTGAACAGTCGCAAACCTCTTATCTTATGCACAGGCTATCCAGAACTATTTGTATAAGTTTCTAAGCCTAGTACGCTTATTATTATTTGTGAATTCTCAAATAGTTTTTGAAAGTCTGTGCATAAGATAAGATGTTTGTGACTGTTCAAAATGTATGGATGAAGTCTACTGATGATTTGTTATAGCTACAATGAAATGCATATAGACAACGCTGTCCCACCAGCACATAAATTTCAAATTTAATAGACAGATTTTGTAAAAAATTTCGTTTCTAAACGTTTCAAATTTGTATGAAAAATAACGAAAATTCGTTTCAAAAAATATTTTTTCCATAGAAATTTCAAAACGAAAAAAACGTTTCTATTTACAAAATTTGCCTTTAAATATATGCATAAATATATATAAAATGAAACAAATTATGCAAATTAAAATAAATGCAAGTACTACTTAATATTAATCACAAAACAGAGTTTAGACTCTGCAAAACAGTTGAAGCTTTGATTAGACGTGCTATAGCCATAATGTCATAGCCATAACCAATCCAATATTCAATTGGTTTCTATGGCAATGGATATGGCGAGTCACATATAAATAAATACAGTGTTGCCCATAAGTTTGATTCGAACAGCTGTTTTCTATGGTTATGGTTATGTCACCTTTGGGGACTAATTTCTTACCCCTTTAATCTTATTATTGATAATTTTATTATGGAAAATATGCAAATCACAAATACAAACACATAGATAACGTATCAACGCTTAGTGTTAAATTTTTAAAAATCAGGCCCTGAAACCACTTGATATTTTTTCATACATTTCATGTTGTTTAATTTAGTTATACAAAATTTAAGAAAATTGTTTTAGTAATTATTCTTTTTATGCATTCTCAAAAACACTTCCTAAATGAAGTTTCATGCTTGACAAGGCATTAAGTCTAAAAATATAAATAAATAAGCTAAAGCTAACAGCTCCGTTATCTCTTAGCGCTTAAAGTTGGCAATGGAAAATTCAAATATTTATGTAACTGTGCGTTTTAACAATAAATAGCTTCTTTATTGTACGAATAACAAAACTTTAAAAGAAATAATATGTGCGATTCATTATCGCCAACAAATGTCGGAACATTATTATTACTCTTGCCATTCACATTTTGTTGTCTTTGTTTGCCTGTGTGTGATTTTTTTTTTCTTTCTTACAACTGTTCGTCCCAACAAATGTCTAAGTAAACGTCATTTTAACCGATAGTATAGACAATTTGTGGCATTCGATAGGCGGTAGCTAATGTATTGCATAATAGTATTGAAAAACACGAAGTAGCAAATTGGAAAATTTTAAAGAAAGAAAGTTCAAAGAACTTTTTCACATTTTGGTAATGCGTTTAGACAAGACAATTGAATTTCAGTGATTGGATTTCAGTAGCGCATAGTAAATTCAAATAACAAATGCTTTTATGATAGATACATTTTTAGATTGCTTATTTACTACGGGAACATATAAACATAAATTTTTATTGAATATTGCTGTATTTGCAGACGCATTTGTGATTTTGTGCACGCAGATCAAGAGTTATGACTAATATACACACAGTTTTTTTTTTCTTCCTATTATGATGACGCATATACATATCAATACTTTATTTTTGCGTGCTGCAATTTTATTTTATGCTTATAGTTAGAAAAAATTAAATGCATATGTCCAAAAATTGTCTTTATGAAATAATTAAGTTAGGATAAGATTTGTAGCCTTATAGTGTTTTCACACTGCAAGTTAAAACCTGGTTTTAATGTTAAAACCATAAACAGCTGATTTTGCATTCACACTGCAAGTTTGTTAAATTCAGGTTTTAACTCACAGACTGTCTAATAACTTTGCTCAAAATAAAATAAATCTCCTGCAGAAATGCGTGTGTTTGTTGCTGTATTTTTGTCTGCTTTTTATAACACTTATTTGACAAACTGTACAACGGTTTTTGTTTGTATGAAAAACTAAGAAACTTTACAATGCGCTCTATAATGGAAATTATTGTATATTTTGTAAGTTAATATTTTGGCGAGTCGTAATTTAACTCTGGGTGGGAGAACACCTTTTTCGCGTCGTCGTAGTTATTTTTTAAATGCGGCCAGGCATTTTGTTGTTGTCTTGCCTTCGAGAATTTTGCGGCTGTCGCATTGTTAGTGTTTTTTTCCTTGATTAACCGTAATTAATTGCGGTTCTTTCTGGAATTTTTCATTGGCATATGCAATCGTTTTATTGTGTATTATGTATACATATGTATTATGTATAACTGTTTGTGATTTGTTACACTTTTGATGTTTTTTTCTACGGCTTTTACTGCGACTTATATATAACCAAACTTTTTGATGGCTTTCGTGACACTACAAGAAATTTAATGAAACTTAACCAATTGTTGAAGACTCTGGTGGAGACCAAATAGAATACTCAATTTAAGAGCAATTTGTTGGAGAACCTGGTGGAGACCAAATAGAACACTCAAATGTGCCGTACTTATCTGACAAAAGGAATTTGATATAACTTTTTAATACTTGGAGACTGACATTTCATATTGGAAGGAACTGGTGGAGACTGAATTAAAAGCATTTTGTTGAAGAACCTGGTGGAGTACCATATATAACTCAAATGTGAAGAATACTAACTGGTGGAGACCATTTTTTGTTGAAGAACCTGGTGGAGTACCATATATAACTCAAACTCGAAGAAGACTAACTGGTGGAGACCATTTATACTCTAGGAGTGGACTCTTGGATTCTCTACTTCCTACGTGAAGGCGTGGGTCGAATGGGGCCTTGAGAAAGCTTCTATTTGTTGTAGAACCTGGCACTTTGCTCTAAGTAGCTAGCCAAATTATACTAAACCCCAAAAAAAAAAAGTTAATATTTTAAAATTATGGCACTAGTAATACAAAGTAAAGAAGTGCTTGGAAATCAAGTTATTGTATATAAAAAATTCACAAATAAATCACAAAATAAAACTTTTTTATCGGTGGATCGATATGCCATATCGTTTATTTTCACTTTCCAGATGTCAATGAAAATGTTTTTGTTGTTGTCCTTTCAAAAAACTTATTTTTCCTTAATTTTTTACTTATTGTTGCTGCTGCATCCACTTTTAAGTTGAAAATCTTGCCAGCGACATCTCTTGTTATTCACTGGCATAAACATTATCAGCTGCTTCCGGTCATTTTAACTTGGCAGCACTGAATTTACCATAAGAAAACAGGGTTGTTTTCATAAGGCCCACTTAAAACCAATTCAAAAATGGTTTTAAGTTGGATTAAACAAAAACAATTTGTATGGTAAAACCAGGTTTTAACAGTTGGTTTTAACATTAAAACCAACTTTTATTAAAACCAATTCAGTGTGAAAACACTATTAAGGAGCCAAATTTTAAAGGAATGCTCACTAATTAGACAAATATTAGAAGAATGCAACAGCATGCGGTTTTAGTGGGAGGCTTCCCCTTTACCACCAGCGTTTACGCACATATTTAATCAAATGTGTGTAGCGGTGTCTGTTGATGTAAAACTTATTTCCACAAGATATAATATAAAAGGAATTCCAGAATTCTTTTTAGTATAATGCGTTCTGAAACTTACTCCAAAATTAGTCATTTTGAAGGTTTAGGACTAATTTTTATTGCAAGTGTGCTCTAGTCAAAATTTATATGGAAAATTTTAATTTAACATTCACTTCAAACCCAACTGTAGAAAGGCAATGGTCGCGGAATTAAGAAAGATAATACTAGTTATTTAAAATCATGATTATTCCGTCGGATTTTATTTCTTATATAAAATAATTTTCTAGAGAAAAAACTCCTCCAATCATTTCAAACTGAGATTTATCAGGTCACAGCCTTCTTATAACCATTCTGAGCAGGAATAATATTTTCCATTGTCTACAAATAATTAATAAATATTTTTAAGATCAACATTCTTGTGGGAACCCCACATTTTTTAATTAATAAATTGTATAATTTTGAATAATAACAAGAAATAAATAAAAAAAATTGTATTGTGATCACACTCGTCTAACAGTTTCAACACTTTTTCAAATAATTAATATTATGTTTTGAATAATAACAAAAAATTTTAATATCATGGTCACACCCGTCTCAGATGTGTTTTGGATTATTGTGAGCACCTGCCTTTAGTTCATTGACTCACGTGCATGGGGCCGTCTAACCACCGCCCCCATGGACCCTTAGGAAGCACCATGTGACTTACCAAGAACACATAGGTTGCCATCTTTGACACATACTCGTAGTTATTTCTGTACTACGAGCAAGTACCTTGCTGAGATCCTTAGAGCTATTTAAACTCTTGCTGCTAAAGCATTGTCAAAGCAGCTTCTGTTGTATGGCAACAGCACCTAGAATAGGGTCTGGCTGAACTCAAAGATAATTAATCACCATTAACCGGGACAGATCAACCACTAATCAGTGCTCAACGTCATCCATTTATTCCTGTGGTGGCATAGCAAGCTACATCCTTTTATAGATATGTGCACATCCGTTGCTCTGTTATTTCAGGGATTGGGTAGTAACACATAAATTTTATGGATAAAAAGCCAAAGGCACGCCTTCAATAAAAGCTATTTTACCCCGCCTAGGGTTATCGGGATTGCCACAACACGTAACCTACTAGTACATCCCCATGGAGGAGGTCACACCCGTCACGGTGGGACTACCCAATTTTTAAAGTTTTAAGGATTTTACAACTTTTTTCAAGTTGGAAAGTGTTGGATGTTGCAAAAATTTTGTTTTTTTTTTAATTTTCTCCATATAGAAAAAATTGCTAAGTTTGTAAAAAAAAATCTCTTAATAAACCCGAAAATCATGGATATTTAACGATGCATTTCACTGAGTTTCTACCGTTAAATAGGTTACTGGATTTCATGCTTTTTTCATTTTTTTTTAATTTTTTTAATTTTTGAAAATAAGTAAAATTTTATAAAAAAATGTGGATTTTTTTCGTGTTTTCGTTTTTCGGGAGCACCACGAATTTTCTCAAGCTTGGATCTTGTTTTAGCAGCATTCCCTTACACTCTGCTCTATATTCTGCTTTCAGTCAAACAGATCACTTCGTAATTCTCAATTTCAACGTAAAACATACTAAAGTATGTCTAATTAATAAAATTCAACAAAAAAATATATTATATCAAAACCATGTACCCTTAACTTTCCTTCATGTATTTTTTACAGCCTGAAACTTTAATTTTATATTTTCTGTATTTGGATCGCTTGCCATATATGTTAATAAGAAACATATAAAATATTTTTTTTTATTGCTGGCTATGAATTTCTAATATTAAAAACTCTGGAACGAAAATATAATGGAATAAAATAACAACAACACCAACAAACATATCAGACGCAACAGCGTTAGTCCTCAAAAGTATTAAAGACTTTTGTCGCAAGAACTCGAAATGCATTAAGCATACTGATGAATCAACAAAAATTTGCTCGTATGAACACTTGAGTATAAAACCAAATGAATTTTACATTTTGTATTATGCACGTATGCATTTGAAGAAATAAAAGAAATATAATATACGAAGTCAGGCGCCTAAGTACCTATATTTAAGCTAACGCATATAAAAAAGCAATGTGAGAGTTGGACCCGCACACATAGGGCTGGTATCACTGTCCTATTTTCTAAATTTAAATTGTTCTTCCAGAACGCTTCAACGCTTCGTGCACGAAAGCGATGTAAATAAACAATAGCTTACTTCGTTTACATTGAACTTGTGTGAGTATTTCGTGCATTATATATTATATATGATATATTATATATTATATATTATATATTATATATTATATATTATATATATATATTATATATTATTATTATATTATATATTATATATTATATATTATATATTATATATTATATATTATATATTATATATTATATATTATATATTATATATTATATATTATATATTATATATTATATATTATATATTATATATTATATATTATATATTATATATTATATATTATATATTATATATTATATATTATATATTATATATTATATATTATATATTATATATTATATATTATATATTATATTATATATTATATATTATATATTATATATTATATATTATATATTATATATTATATATTATATATTATATATTATATATTATATATTATATATTATATATTATATATTATATATTATATATTATATTATATATTATATATTATATATTATATATTATATTTTATATATTATATATTATATATTACATATTATATATTATATATTATATTTTACACGTTGTATATTATATATTATATATTATATGTTGTATATTATATATTATATATTATATATTATATATTATATATTATATATTATATATTATATTATATATTATATATTATATATTATATATTATATATTATATATTATATATTATATATTATATATTATATATTATATATTATATATTATATATTATATATTATATATTATATATTATGTATTATATATTATATATTACATATTATATATTATATATTATATATTATATTTTACATGTTGTATATTATATATTATATATTATATGTTGTATATTATATATTATATATTATATATTATATATTATATATTATATATTATATATTATATATTATATATTATATATATATTATATATTATCTTTCTACTGTACGTGTGTATGTCACTGAACTCCTCCTAAACGGCTGGACCGATTTGAATGAATTTTTTTGTATGCGCTCTGGATGGTTTAGATTCACAAATCAGCCCGACAGATGGCGCTGCAGTCAGAATCTAGGTTATGTACTATATACTGCAACCAAACGGCTAGGTCGAATCGAATGAATTTTTGTGCAGGCATTCAAGTGAAGTAAGACAACGTTTGCCGCGCTCAACTAGTATATATACAAATATATTTTAATCACGAATTGGAAACATTGAATCTGTTTCTAGTCAAGTTTTTAAAGAATTTCGTTGTATAAATTTGCATATATCAGCATTATGCTGTAGACTTAGTCATAATATAAAAATAGAATAGTTTATGCTGAATAAGCTGTAGATTTTGTGTATGGTACTTTTCCAAATTATTTTTGTTAACTGCCTAATTAATTTAATTTTTTCAGTCTAGTTTAAGTATGCCAAAATTTAACTTAAAACAGTATTACTTTTAAGTCTGCCTATATATTTTGCACAGCCACATTTATTTAGTGCATTCCCTGTATTCGAACATCGACTCCAAAACTCTTAACATGACTTTGAATAGATGGTGTCATGATAATGGCCATGATTTATGAGAATTTTCTTAACAAAACAAACCAAACAACTGCAAAATAAAACAACATATCTCAACAATACACAAAGAACACTATAAAATAAAATCGTAAAAACCACTTAGAATATTTTTGCATCTGCAAAACAAGATTTTTAGAAATAAGAAGAGTGCAAAAAAAAACAAATAAACAGCAAAAATTTTACAATAACAAACTTAACAGAACTATAATAATGAAATAATTTGCATTTGTTTCATTTGTTCCCCCTTTTTTTTAGTAAATGAATTATTTAATTGGTTGAATAAGTAAACATTTCTGCATTTAATGTTTGATTTCCGGTCGCTTTGATAAAGTTGAAGAGTCTTTGAAAATGTGCAGACGTTAAAACAATTAAACAATTCAATTGAAATAGGGTTTTTATTTGTTTGGAGTCCAAACCACTTACGTGGTATACGCCAGCCACTACCTAAATGGTGGAAGTTTATTGTTATTGTTACTTCTTTCTTTTTGTGTTTTTTTTTTCTTTTTTATATGTTATGCCCTACACTACCAGTGGAAATAGTATAAAAATTGTGTAATTGGTCTCTTCATATAACTCCTAAGCAATTTAAGAAGTGTATCCTTAAAACCCGAACTTAAATACTTCTTTTCTATCTTTTGTGGGAAATTAAAATTTGTAATCCTACCAAAGCTAAATATTTTATTTCTGTACCACTGTGCATCGTAAAAAAATATCCTAATTGAAGTGTAATCCATGGTCGTGATTATCTAGATTGCCCCATAGTGCAACGAATTACATTATTTTACCAGAAAGACTTCCACTCTGAGGTCATACACCGCATTCATTTTTATTTAAAATCTAAATTTGATTCCGCTATACTTCTTATGTATTTGCTTATTATACCCTTCACCAAAAATGAAAAGGGATATGTATAGGTTTGTCATTGCGTGTGTAATTTTTACAATATTCATGAGACCCATAAGTTTATTCTGGGTCCTTATGAATAGGGAAGACGAATAAGCGATGTCCGTCCGTTTGCCGGAGGTGATAGAATCTTGAACTGGTTTATCAGGAATCGTGCAAAATAGAATGGTATTGGAAATCAGCAAAATCAAAAGGACGCTATCAGAGCTGGAAAACTTATTTTTTTTTGCATTATGAAAGTACCAGCTAAAACTTTTTTTTTTTTTTTGTTAAATAAACCTATTTTATGTTTCAGTAAAAATGAATCGGTATTCAAGATAAAAACTAAAATAAAAAGACGATTCCAGGGTTGGAGAATTGGAATTTTTTGCAAAAATTTCCTTTTACAGAAAGAAATAGATTGAAAAATCAAAAACCATAATTCCAGGGTTGGAAAATTTAAACTTATGTTGTTGTATAAAAGTAACTAGGTAAAATTAAATTTTTCTTTTTCTTTATAAATTTAATATAAGTTATGTTTAACAAATAAATTGATTGTTAGCCAAATGCACAAAAATAAAAGCACAGCTCCAGAGCTGGAAAAAATATAAAAACAATTATAAAAGTAACTAATTAAAACAATTTTATTAAATATATTTTCCAATTTAGGAAGAAATAAATTAATATTTAAGCTCAGAAAAATAAAAAATATGGTTTCAGGGTTGGAAAACTTAAACTTTTTTCTATAAAAAAGTAACTAACTAAAACAAATTTTTGGTATTTTTTTTGGAATTTTTAAAATTAAGTTTAACATTTGTAAATTTGTTCAATGTATTTAAAAAAAATATTTGCTGAATATGTAAAATACTAAGTTGAACGTATAAAGGGTACACGTCAGGCAGGCGACTCGTCTAGAAAATGTAGAAAATGTATATAAAAATCACTCAAGAAATTAGTGCATTTCATATACATTTTTTACTCAAGTAGACCGTCCGTGTTGTAGAAACAGGGGTAATGTGCAGTTTCTAAAGGTCAGTTAGGCGACTCGTCTAAAAAATTTATATGAAAGTAACTCAAAAATATGAGCGATTTCCATATAAATTTTATGCTCACGTCGCACAGTGTCGTGAGTTCATATAACGAGCGGCCAAAAATAGAAGGGGTTATCCTAAAGAATTGAAATTTGGAACACACGCTTTAATTTGTAAAATATAATCACACATAAAATTTGGCCATTTAATTTTCAAGGATTCCTATCCTTCCCGTATATCCTGATATAAAAAATTACCATAACAGAGATAAAAATAATTGTAACTCAATGAAGTTGTGTAAAGACACTAATTTTAACATATTTAATGCTTCGTAAAAATTTCGGTCAATTCAGAGAAAGGATACGCATACCTCAAAAGTGTCCTTTTTCAAAAATGTGAAACAAAAACATTCTCTTCACTTATAGTGAGTTAAATGTTTAACTAGACGCAATATAGACAATAGACACCTACAATTTGGACATTTAAATGTAAAGGACTAATGTCCTTCCCAAATGTCCTTGAAGTAAATAATATACTGAAAATATACAAATTATAACTTGAAAAATATTGTAAAAATAAATTGTAAAGGGGGAAAAGGTGGACAAGAATACAAAAAATTTGCAATCTAGTTACTCGTAGAAATATAATGTAAAAGTATGAAAAATATATTTTTATATATTTTTTTTCTATAGACCACTTAACTCCTACTTTTTTCATCCACATATGTTTTTCTTTCCATTTACATTATAAGCAACGACACATAGCATATGAGTTACAAAATATAGAAAAAATATATAGTAACCATATTATAACAATATTCCCCTTATGTTTTATTGGAAGTTGTAGTGCAATATCTAAAAAAAAATTTAATTAACCTATTAAAGTTTGCATGTGTCCGTACCATATTTATAAATAGTTGAATACTGGCTTAAAACCGTTGCATTTGAATCGTCAAAACTCTTTAAAAATAAACCTTTTTTAAAAAATTCCTTTTTATTTTACTTAATTAGAATATTGCACATGCAACAAAGTAATTTGTTCGTTTTAATTTAAAACAAATTTTTTTTATTTTTGGCCACCTTCGCGACAGTGTGCGTCGTCCGTCTGGGTTCTAGAAACAGGGGGTAAATTTTGTGTTTGTGAATCGTACCCCTTACATACATTTATAAATCAGTGATATTTTTGAAAAAGTTAAATTTTTTTATAAAAAGCTTTTTCATATGTAAGTTAAGCTATTGTAGAAAAGAAGTTTGCAGTATTAATTATAAGTTATTTTACTTATATATGCTTGTAGGTGCAAGATGTTGGAAAATACCATACGTAGGATTTAAAAATTAATAAATTATCTTTTATTCACATGGAATAAGACACAAATGACCTTGAAAGCTCGAAAATTATATAGCATAAAGAAAAATAAGAACTTTACATAAACATATTCTATATCTGTGGCCATAAGGAAAAAGTGCTAAGGTCATATTTTACTAATTTGCAGGAGAGTCCTTTTAAGCTTTCAAGTCGATTTTCAGAAATTTATTTCTTTTACAGTTAAATTGAAAACTTCTCTGTTAACCTTTATTTTTTAAAACAAACATCGTTCTACACACTATAAGATATATATTTAAGTTGAAATATACCAAAGTATAACCTAAATTAATATATTATTCCAAATAAGAGTAGAAGTCCAAAAAAGATAGGTCGCAAGTCATAGTGCTATAGCTTCCGGAAAAATTACACAAGTTAATTGAGATTTTCACCAGGGGTACTTTCGAATATGCAGATTATGGAAGTACACCATTAACCCAAAATCAGCTTAGCTCGTCTTAAACATTTTTCCCTTTTGGCCACAGTTATATTAGGAAGACCTTTAACTAAGAGTTTTTATTATATTTGTTCAAATTTGATATGAAATAATTGAAACATAAGCATGGGTACATGTCAGTCTTACGAAGCTTATTGTGCTCTTTTTATTTTAATTCAGATTCTCTCACTATAAATAAGACTAGACCAGAAATTAATGATTTATTTTTTCAAAACACCAATATAGTTGTTTGTATGTACTACTGGATTTACATACATACTCCATAGGTACATCAGTAAAGGGTATTTAAGATTCGGCACAGCAGCCGAATATAGCACTCTTAACTATTTCTTTTATTTATTTTTTTTCTTAGATTTATACATACATACATGCATACACATAATGAACCTCGTATATAAAATGCTCTTATCACATTGTTGAAATTATTTTTTTTTATTTGTCATTTCTGAATATAGAAAAACATATTTCTTTTGAGATCTGTTTTGTGCAAGCATTGGCAAATAGGGGAATAATAAACAAACCTAGAACTATAAATAAAAACCATATGCCCTTGTTAATAAACAAACATCGAAATAATGAGTTATTTAAGCAGTTGCTACAATTAAAAATTATTATACATAAATAGAAATTATAAGCCAGACTATAATTGTTTGCTTGCAGAGTTTATACGATGGCATTTTTTAAACAGTCAATCACCTTTATGTAATTTTAAGTGATTTGAAAACTTTACACACACTTCACGGTACATACATATATATATATATATATATATATATATATATATATATATTTATGTACATGTTAGTATATATTGTATTAGAGCTCGTATACTTATGGGCCCATTTCATTAGAAAATGTATAAACTGCAATTCGATTGCAATAGAGTAAAAGTTTTAATAAAAGAAATAAATATGGCTTAGGGTAATTTTCACTTAAACAAGTAAGAGTGCTATATTCGGCCGTGCCGAATCTTATATACCCTTTACCAACGTACATACATATATATATTATACAGCCACATACATACATATTTGTTTTGTGAAAAAATTTATAATTTTTTTAAAGTTTCCATCTTTGGAGCTGTAATTTTAATTTTTCAAATTTCATACGCCAAACTTTTCTTTCAGAAGCATAAAATATATTCAATTTATAAAGAAAAAGAAAAAAATGTTTAGACCTATTTAATTTTACATAACACAAAAAGTGTGAGTTTTCCAACCCTGGAGTCATAGTTTTGCATTTTTCTGATTATTGATACCAATCTAGTTCTTTAAAAAATACATAAAATATGTTAAGTGAACAAAGCAAAAACGAAATAAGGAAAAACTTAGTTTCATTTAATTCCTTTAATATTGAAAAATTCAGTAAAGTGCGACTTTGAATTGCGCACGAAAGGTAGGCTTTTTTTGCTTTTTTGAATTTTTTTTTTTCAGTTTAAACGATTTTTTCAGTTTTGTCGCTTTTTTCTCGTTTTGGCGATTTTTTCTGTTTTTGGAAGTTTTTTTTCATTTTGGCGATTTTTTTCTGTTTTTGGGCTTTTCTTCATTTTGGAGATTTTTCTCATTTTGACGATTTATTTTTTCAATTTTGCGATTTTTTTCTTTTTTTGGGTCTTTTTTTTATTTAGGCGATTTTTTTTTTCTTTTTTTTTTTGTTTTTTTTCACTTTAACTATTTTTTTCTGTTTTTTGGGGTTTTTTTTGTTTGGCGATTTTTTTCATTTTGGCGATTTTTTCTGTTTTTTATGTTTTTTTTTTTTCGTTTTTGCGATTTTTTTCATTTTGGCGATTTTTTTTATTTTGGCGATTTTTTTTCATTTAGCAATTTTTTCGTTTTATGCGATTTATTTTAGTCTTAGAAATTTTTTTTTAATTTGGTGCCTTTTCCGTTTTGGCGATTTTTTTTTTTGGTTTTTAGCGATTTTTTTCGGTTTGGCGATTTTATAATTTTTTGTTTTTTAGTTTTACCGTTTTTGAAAATTTCAAGAGTTTTGCTTTTACGGTTTCCAAGATACAGCAAGTTGTCAAAATTGCATAGTCAAAATTGCATTAACTGATGGAACACCCTTTAATTTAAATTTTTGGAAATTTTAGTGTTAATTTTTGTAGTCTGTATAAAAATACACTAACCTTAGAAATTTCAAGTGTATATACATACAATTGTATGTATATTACATGTGATTTTAACATTTTTCGTTGCTCGTTTTGGAACACCCTTTAATTTCCGATTCTCATGTATTTGTCGTTGTAGCGGCTAAAGGTATACACAATGTGTTCAAATTTCAGGTCTGTAGCTCTTACGGTCCTCGAGAAAATACTAATATAGTTTTAGACATAGTTAATTTTACATAACACAAAAAGTTAAAGTTTTCCAACCCTGGAAACGTCTTTTTAATTTTTTTAATATTTTTTTAATTTAAAATACCAATTTTAGTCGTATTGAAGTGTAAAATAAGTTTATTTATTAAAAAAAATAAAAATTTGTTTTCGGTAGTTACTTTTATATGGCAAAATAAAGTTTAAGTTTTCGAGCTCTGCAATCGTCTGCTCGATTTTGCTGAATTCCAATACCAATCTATTTTGGAAATATATTTTATAGCTGATCATATATAAAAAAAATCTAGATCTTTCTAAAACATGAAATATGTTCAACTAAAAACAAAAATTAATTTTGGTTATTTATTACCAAAACGAAATATTTTTCGATTTCCAACCCTGAAACCATAATTTTGATTTTTTTTTTGTTTTAATACTAATTTCTATATTTCTAAAATATAGAATACATTTAATTACCAAAGAAATAATTCGTTTTATTGAATTATTTTTAAATTTTCCAGATCTGCTGCAATTTTTTTGTTTTTCTAATTTTTATGGCGAACTATTCTTTTCTAAAATGTAAACTATATATAATTTGTAAACAAAGAGAGGAAATTAATTTGACCTAGTTACTTTTATATAAAAAAAATAAATTGTCCAACCCTGGAATCATCCTTTTAAATTTTTCTGATTCCTAATACCAATCTAAGAGTTCTTACAAAAAAAAATAATATATAAAGTATGTTAAGTGAAGAAAAGAAAAAAATAAATAAAAAAGATTAGTTTTATTTAGTTACTTTAATATCAGTTTCCATCTCTGGAGCTGTGGTTTTTATTTTTTTTTTTTTGTTTTTTATTACCAAACTTTTCTTTCCAAAACATAAATTTATAAAGAAAAATTATTAGACCTAGCTACTTTTATGTATCACAAAAAGTGTAAGTTTCCCAACCCTGGAATCATCCTTTTAGATTTTTCTGGTTTCTTACACCAATCTGTTAATTTTAAGAATATAGTATATGTTTAATTTTTAGAGAAAAAAGAAAAATTAATTTTAGTAGGTCACTTTTATATAACAAAAAAAAAGTTTAAGTTTTCCAGCCCTGGAAACGTCTTTTTCATTTTTTTTTATTTTATTTTTTTTTTGTTTTAAATACCAATTTTATTTGTACCGAAATATAAAATCAGTTTATTTAACAAAAAATAAAAATTAGTTTAAGCTAGTTACTTGTATATGGCTAAATAAAGTTTAAGTCTTCCAGCTCTGAAACCGTCTGCTTTTTGTGGTATACAGTTTCTTCCTGAATGTTGTCCTTTAGTTGCTGCAAGATTTGAGGCTTGTTCACATAAACTTTTCCTTTGAGACAGCCTCACCGTTCAAGTGTAAATGCGCTTCGTCGGTCACTAAAACCCAGTAAAAAAAATTGGAAGTCATTCTAAAGGAAGTACATTTTCATTGCTTCCAAAAAATCGATATTTTTAATTTGCCAATAATTAGCAGAAAACCAAGTAGAAGTTTATTTTAGTCATACAAAACCTTGTAATTCCTCTCTAGTTTTAGAAATTACTCACCAGAATTTTTAAAAAATCGATTTTTTTTAAGAAACTTATGAACTAAATTTGGTCTAAAATTTTAAAGTTATTTGCTTAAATTTACATTAAATTACTGTTTCGCGTTTAAATTCCTATAAAAAGAAACTAATTGTTAAAATAGGTAACTATTAGCCATTTTTCCTAGATGAAAATATTATCATAGAACACAAAAAAGTACATTTTTCTTAAAATCGCTTCCAATTCGGTGACCAGGCGGCGAAAAAGAGAACTTCTTGCAATGACAACCCCATGTAAAAATCATTAGATCGGATCGAAATTTGCACTACTTCCAGATCGCAAACTCTACATTTTCATGACTTTTTTTGAGTGTATTTTTTTACTGGGATATATTAAGGCGATCTGCCAGTTCGAGATTTACCCGTGCGTCTTGAACCTGCAACAGTCCTGAATTCAGTAAAATTATCCACCAACGTACGAATCATTGGACCGGTTGGAGCAGTTCTTACACCATAAAATGTTCTGTATGCACGTTGAGTATTAATGATTATATTCAAGGAATAGAAAAACAATTTTAGATCTTTGCGCACTTATACAGCGTTCCATTACATTATTATATCGTATACATATTCCCCAAGTCCGGAGATAGAAAAAATTTTTTTTTCAAATATCTACAAGCAAAGAAGTTACAATTTGTTTAAATCATATAGTTACTTTAGCCGCACCCTGTATATACATGTGTATTAATGTACGTACTTGGGTATGTATGTATTTATGAATTTTTTCATTCAAATCTATACATTTATGTTCACAATGAATGTACATATGTATGCATGTATGAATGTAAACTTTACATAAATTCACGCCGCACAGTGTGATCTTTTCATATAAAGAGCGGCCAAAAATAGAAAGAGTTATTGCTAACATGTTTTAATTGGTAAAATGTAAACAAATATAAAATTTTAAAAATTTCTGTGCAATTATTCGCATCCTTCCCATATATCCTGAAATTAAAAAATGTCATAAAGTATAGAAAAAAAAGTTCGAGCTTCATGAAACTTTGTATATTTTTTTTTAATTTTATACACTAAAAGGTTTGGCCAAGTTTTATCAATAGCGGAGAAAAAATTTCTTTGTTCGAAAAATTAAAAAAAATAAGTGAAAACTGTTTAATTAAATTCCACACACGAATCACATATAATAAGCTTAATGGAATAAATTTTCGAAAGTATATGAATGGTACATATTCTTAAAGTTATACATATGTAGGTTTTATTGAAACCAAAACACCGCCACTTATTGTTGTAAATTTCATTTTGGATTTTGTTCGAAATAATACAGATCATAAAAAATATAATGGAAAATTTAATGTTTCAGTTTCAAGCCAATCGTGATTTTTATGTTAAAATTTTTATTTGGATCGATGGTTTTTCCTGCAAGAGCTTGCTATTTTTACTTTCAATCGTCTTATGTTTTGTTCTCCCAACTAAATTTCTACATATTTTTTTAAGTTTTGTGTAACATCTTCCTGTAGAAAATTTTTTACTTCAAACCTGAGCTGACAATAAAAAAAATGCCATAAGTTGAAAAGTTGCAATTTGGAGCACCTAAAGTTATATTTTTTTAATTATACGTACTTGTAGTAATTAAATTATATAAAAAGTTCTGCGGGATATATCGAGACGTTTTTTAAGCTTATGGCAAAGATTGTGATTTTGCATAAAAATTATTTTTGTTTTGTTATTGTCTTTATTGTTACGGTATTCCTATTGTCATCAATATTTCAAATAAAAAATAGCGTTATTGCCATATTGAAATCATATTAGACTAACTAATTTAGTAAAAAAAATATTGCATCAATGTAATTTACTTTTTTAGACCTTTCAAACACATGCAAATTTTTCTTATTAAAAAAAAAATATTGAACTTGTTTACAAACTGCAACTTTGACGATCTATAACTTCGGCTAAAAATAAAATTTTTATTTAATTTTTTTGTCATTTTCTCAGTCAGGATGTATACTATTAAATAGCATCAAAATATTTTCGGGTTTCAAGCATTCCATTATACTGTTTTTGGCCGCCTCGCAACACTGTGCGCCGTCGCTACTCTGTGTAGTTATATGCAAAAAGCTTTCTGAATGTGTTAAAAGTCTTTTGAAATATTAAATTAATTGTTTATACAAACTTCAAGAAAAACACGCTTGAGACTGCAATTGCATTTAAAAGAAACACACATGAAATAATATTTCATGTAGTCATTTTTAATTTGTACTCGTAGACGTATTTGTTATTAATTGCTTCGAGTAAAATTTTTGTTTGTAGGGATGCCAACACTTTAGGAAAGATGTGAGCAAGTATTAATTACTTTAATGTTAAATAGAAAAACCAGTCCTGTTGACATTAATCGATTATCAAAAAAAATTTTTTGTTTTAATAGTTTTCAAAATACTTGACCACAAACGGCTTTTTTAATTGAACTTTCAGCAAGCTTTCAATACGACTTCATACGAAGTGGAAAATGTGCACTTAGTGTTACTTTGTTGCTCTTATACGAACGATTTCCAATTAATTTTTTTCTGGTATTTCTATTTGCCATAAATATCTGAATATAATAAAATAATAAGCAATATGTGAATTACTGGTAACCCTGCGTTTGACTTAAACACCAACTTTTCAACCTTTGAAGAAAAACACATTCAAATTGCATTTGTTCCAAAACTTTTTGTTTTTGTTTTCCGTTCAGCATGCTAAATATGTAGCAGTGATCGGCAATGAATCGTTTTTTCGCTATTCATACTGATACCTCTTTTCCACACGCAAAGTTTACTTTGCAAAGTCTTAATTCAGCTGTCTGAAAGACAGTCTCTTTCTGTCTTTCTTCCAGCTGATTTAAGTCTTTGCAAAGTAAACTTTCCGTGTGGAAAAGGGGTATAACTCATTAAATTTTAAATATAAGTGAGTGGACATCATTTAAACTCAACTACTCTGATTAACGCATACTCACGATGACATTGATGTATAATACTGCTAGCCACCGAGAGAATCACGAGAGATGCTAGGAACACAATTGGGACGAACGACGAATTTCGTCTACATCGACGAATTAGTCGATAAGAGTTCGCTGCGAAAATTCGTCATGTGAAGCACAACAACGACGAATTTACTCAGCGAATTCCTCTCTTATATTTAATAAAGTTGGTTGTTGTGTGTACAAAGACATAGAGAGAGAGAGAAAAAATTGTACAAATTAGAAATAAATCTATCTCAGAATTCGTCACGCACGACGAATTTCGTTGTACGGCGGTGTTGTGTTCATTCTCATATGCACAAATGTGTTTTATTTTTTATGACGAAAATTCGCACCGAAAAATTCGTCGTTCGACCCAGTTGTGTTCCTAGAAAAAAAAATATATAAGCGTATGTGTATTCATTTGTATAAGAAGACGATTGATGTTCGGCACTATGGTGCTGCTTTGGGCAGGCTGGATTTATAAGTATAGGTTGAAATAAATATGAATATCGACATCATAGTCATACCACACTCACACTCATAAATCACCTCAGTTTGATTTCTAATTTTAGGAAAATACTTACACTACTCACATTGATTCAGCTCACTCAACCCATACATGTATGTTGATTTAAAAGTTTAGTCACTAAACAGTTTGCAAGTATTATACAAATGTAGTAAATAGGGTTGCTTTTCAATTCCTGCAAAAGAAAGGAACAGAGAAACCCATAACCTCATAATGAGAACTTTAGTGTTCGTATGCGAAGTTCGCATTGTGAATGATAATTATTTTGCATCGTCCATAGGCATTGAATTAAGGAGAGTCGACATCACCAACGTCATAAATGTTGCTAAGTATGAGTTCGATGCGCACTTCAAACTTTCGATTGAATATGATTCATAGACAACATTGTAATAAGTATGAGTGCGCATCAATACAAGAAATTATAAGTCATGATTCAACTCTACTCACTCTTTCACTACTCATTGCTGTTCTCTGATGTATGTACATATGTATGTATGAATGTATGTTTTCTTAAAATAACAGACATGCTAGTTTATTTAGGTTCATTTTTCATTACATGTTCACATTCTCTTTAGCGTATAAACATGTACTCGTATGTCCCAAATCTGTCAAAATTTTTTTAAATACTTTTTATTGATTTACAGTTTTTTTCTTAAAGTACTTTTTAAACTTTTGTTGAAGGTTTTCTTGATTTTGTAAACTTACATATAAAATGTATTTTATAATGTTTTAAATAAAATAACTATTGTTGTTTTCGAGAAACTAAATAACGAAAAAAAAAATGTTTAAACTCTAAGTAAATGATGCTGTCATCAGATTGAGTGTCAATGAATTACAATAATGAAAACACAAATTAACATTAAATAATTTATAATTAATGGGTAACAATGTTTAACAAGGGCATTCAGCTCTTATATTTTATGTTATTATTTTGTTGTTTCGCTTCTAATAGAAACATTTAGGGCCGTTTCAATCAATACAAACACTTTTTTGCAATGAACACAAGCTCTCCAAAAATAAACATTATATAAGTAGAATTTTTTCAATACAATTTTGACAAGCTCCAAAAATTGTGTCTATAAATGATGATTTTTCAAATGACTTGTAATAACCAATGGCATCAGTCACTGGCAATGACAAAGACAAAAATCTGTGAAAGCAATGAACTGCCGATAATAAAACCAAACAATGTAAGAGATAAAAAAAACTTGAACTACATATAAATTAAATTTGACACTATAAATGACCAATCAAGCGTTACGCACAAATAATGGGTTTGGTCTTTCCTTTAATCTAACTCAAAACTTTTTTCCATTTCAATAAATTTATTGTTGCAATGACGCATAAGACAATGTATGGGTGGGCTCTGCATTAAAATATAAAATAAATATGTAAATGGAAATAAAGTGACATAAAATTATGAACTCTAAAGTTTGTTTTATTCGATATCTGCTAAAAAGCCACCTGCAGATGCATTTTGATGTCATACAAATGTTTTTAAATGCATTTTTTTCTACACACATATATTCATAAAGACAAAACAAATTATATTATATTTAGCAAACATTTAGTTTTTAATTTGCAAAAAATTAATAATGGATTTTTATATAATTTAAAATGTGTTTTTTTGTTTGTTTATTTGTAGGCTTTAATTTGGTGTCAAGGATGGCCTCTAGTAACACCGATTGGCGAAGTTATACTTCATTTGGGGGGCCTTGATGACGAACAAGTTAAACCTGCAGAAATTTATCTGTGCGTTAAGACAGGTAAGAGAATATTCATAGAATAATTAGCTGCACAGTGGGCTGGTAAAAAAAATGTTTAGTGTTTTATTTTTGGGATATAATAATACAATTTAAATTTAACATTTATTAACGCACTAATAATTCTAAATTATTATTTTATTGTTTATTAAAAATACGTTGAAATTTATTATTGTGGGGTTTAGCTGGATCCTATGAGCATTTCAATGTTGCTAATGCAACAGTGGATTAATTTTTGGAACTTTGTGCACAAAACTGTACAGACGATTTTCAGGTCTTACAATATTATCAGATCTGGCAATCTGCTGACAATACGAGTATATGGACAAGCAAAAATTTCGGGCACAAGAAAGACTGTCAGTTCACGCGGTCATATTCAATTTGTCAAAAAATCTTACAATTTATTGTCAGTCAATTGTATGGCAATGAATATGTCATACAACATCTGTCTGACAACATCGTCTAAAAATTGTCAGTTCACTTGGTTGACAAGAACTGTCAGATTTGTTGTTATGCGTTTGCAGACGACACTCGTCAATTATCAATATTTTTTTTTGTGTTGCATAAATGTAAGAAGTGAAAATATAAATTGTTATGAACCTTAAAGAATTAAATGATTTTGCCTGCATGTGTTTTATTATATTTTTGCACTTTCCTATTTCTTTAGAAACAACTGTCTGCAGTGTTGCCAATAGAAAGAGTTCTCTTTCAATGATGGCATTGTCAGATGCATAAACTTCGCACATCTGACCATAACAAAATGTCAGAAAATTTAATGTCAGCTGGTAATGTTCCAGAGGACTAACAATGGTTTTGTGGCAACGTTGTCAAAAAAATCATTTTTAATTCACACGGTTGTAGGAACTTCTTAGCACATTTTACTGAAAATATTGTAAGATCTGACTGTACAAAGTTTAAGTTATATTTGCGTTAATTTAATATTTTAAATTGAGCTTGAGCAAGAGGATGGCGTTGGCTGAAGTAGTTAGCACCTTGACTACAAAACCGAAGGTCTTGAGTTTAAGCCCGGTCTGCGATAGCTATAAAACAACAGCACCATACATATTTCTAACTTGCATTAGCGTCCATTTGTATCAATTAATGTAGGAAACTTCAAGTGATGAAGGCATAGACGCTGGTTATTAGTCACTGAACTACACCGGCTTCAGCAGATACTAATCCAAATGTAAGATCAGAGCACCCTCCTTATTCGGCATTGTGTAGCAGAATCATCGGCAAAGTAAAATAATTGATAAAATGGCTACTAAACACAGTTTTAAAAAATTAATGCGCCTCATTGACACCAGAGGCGCTGCAAGACTGCATTATTAGAAACGTACAAAAAAGCAGAGCTGTAAAAGAATGAATCTTTCCTCTATATCTTCTTCACCACTTGTCTTCTCTATAACTAGCCCTTTCTTAAAGAAGGTAACACCTAGTAATACTAGTACGCATTCATTGCGTACTATTTACTTCTTTTTATTAAAAAAAATACATAAAAATAATAAAAGAATTGTTACCTGGGACGAGCATTTAAGCAATTTTCCATCGACAAATCTTTGCAAAAACATTAGACAAAAAAATTTTTATTAACATATTTTAAACTTTTTAATTTTTGCGACATATTTTTCACTACTTTGTTTGAAATGCTTTTTTTCTTTTATTTTATCTTGATGTCATATCATAGTGCAACCTAAGTACTAGTTAAATCATTGAAATCGTTTGATTATTATTAAAGTTTTAATTTTCTTAAAGAAAATTTTAGTGAGTGAAATTTGCACAGGATATAATACACGATCTGTAACCTTGACTCACTGCGCGACATCTTTGCCAACAATATCATGACAAAATATTTTCTTAGATCTAGATATGCCAAACTTTAAAGTGACATATTTTTCTTCTGAAGGGGTTTTGCTTTAATTTTTAACAATTTTCCGTCATGCCACTTCAAATTTGCTTTTGCTCCATCTTCAGTGTTCTCTTGAAAATCGTTCCAAATCAAGTTTTGATAGTATCATTTTTACTGCAACTCCAGTTAGAAAATAATTCTAGCCTCCAGCTGAAAGAAGCGTCATGAAAAGTTGGCCTGAAGTTTGAATCCATACAATGGAATACTTCCACGCAAAAAAAAAATTAAAACAAGGTATTGTACCTTCAGATAAGAGATAACATAATCTTAATTCGAGCTGAGCTTTTCTAGAAAAAAAAGACCAACTTTACATTTAAAAATGGTTTCATTAATCACTGAGTATAGTTCGGAAGTACGAGTGATTAGCCCATAGCATCCCATACAACTGCATACATTCCCCATAAAAGATTAAAATATTGTAATTATATCATATCTTTGTTCATGAAAAATACCATCACATTTTTCCCCCGGGCACCATTGTTGTTAAAAGACTACATGAAACATGTACAGCGACAAAAAGTATACACCAATTAAGGTTTTCACTTACGAATTTAATTGTATTAGTTAATTTGAGTGGAAAAACTTAATTGATACTATCAAATTGCTTATAGGTGAAAATTTAATTAATTTTTTTAATTTATATTACAAATATTTTAATTAATACGAATATTACGAAATTATTCATATTACACTTTTGTGTGTATGTATATAAGAAAAAGTTATAAAGTGACCCTGATCCAGGTATTAAATAAATAATAAAATTTATTACTGACGCTGAAATCAGCCCACTGTGAGATACTCGTGTTGTAATAAAACAGTAATCAAGAACACAGAATGATAATATTAATATATTTATATTTTTTTTTTAATTTTTAGTCGAAACGAATAAAGAACCTCAATTGTATGCTATTTGGCGTACGCCAACAGTTCACCCTTTAATCAACACTTTAGCTACAGCTGCTGCCAGAGCAACAGCAACAAACAATATAGCCACAGCAGTAAGCTTAGAATCAGGGTCAACTTTGAAAAGTTGTCAACTTGATTACCAAGATCACACATTGTACCTGAGCACATTAACACTCGAAATGTTAAGTGACGATTTGCCGCAACTCTTACAAAACCTTTTGTTGGGTGTGGAGAATAGTCTGGAGCGTTTAACGTTCAATCAATTGTCACAAATACCGTTCAGCGATAGCAATACTGGTTGTGCGAGTAATAATTCAAGTAACGCCACAGCAGCGGCCACAGGCACAACTCCATCACTGAAAGATGCTAAAAATCATTATGGTGCAATTAGCGGTAGGCAGCAAATACAAAATTCTCCGAAATGTGCTTTAAGACGCAGTGAATTAATTACCAAAAATAAATTACACAACAACAAATACATGCTGAGACGTTTGACCAATCGTCAAGATAGCATGAACTCAACATCGTCGGGCAACAGCAGTGCCAGTGGTTTAAGCAGCGCCTCCAGCGATAGCGATTCTTTTGCCAAAAGTCATTTAAACACCAACAATAACAGAAACATAAAAATAAACAGCCTTTGCAGCAACAATAACAATAATAATAGTAGCCATAATGTAATAACTACAACAGCAATAACAGCAACAGCAGCCACAACAACAACAAATACAACAACAGCAATACCAGAAACTGAAACCAAAACTAATGAACTGAATTCACCTGCCTTGCCAAGATTTTGTTTGGGTAATTCGTTTCCTCACATTGACAGTGACGAAGAGAATACCGAAGATAAACGCAATTCATTAACTGATGGTAAGTGTTAAGTACGTCAAAGATGATTTATATGAAATGTTATCTTAATGCTACAGCCACAAAATCTCAATTTTTAAAAGACAAATGATTTCTTTTATTATCATTAAATAGAAGAAAAGTAGAGATTGAAAAGTGGGATTAACGCTTTTGACTGAAAAAAAGAAGAGATGTGCCTTATGACACCCGGTTATAGCTATGCTGCTTAGCTATGTATATAAAACAAACTTAATGTGTTAAGTTAAATGATGATGGCAAGTTCACCGCATATATTTCAAAATATTTGCATTTATGTCCCATTAGTTTCTTTCCTAGCGGCATACGATTAAACTAAGGTATTGTTGGTGGCCGGTGGCGGTTCTCTGGTTTGTGCTCATGTGCAAAACCAAATTGAGCAATCCTTTTCATTGTTTTTGTTCTGTGTTTGTCTCACTCACTTTAAAGAACGAAACAAAACAAAATCAAACAATTTGTTTCGTTTATTTTCATACTCTGGTTTTAAGTATAAAGAAATCAAAACAAAAATAAATTTATAACTGTAATAGTGTCGATTATTTTCGTTACTCCTGGTGCCTAATTCCTGCATTCGTGATCGAAATCGCATTCGAATAGTAATTAATTTCGATAGCATGAAATTTTCTGATAATTTCACTCGATACCAAGCGTATCCAGTTTTTGTTTCAGTGTTGAAAAAATAGCAAATAAATTCATTTCACTACACTGAATAAATTGTAAGCAAAAACATATGTTTGTATGTATGTTCCAGTGCAAAAACATATGTATATACGTACATACATACATACGTACATATATACAAAATAAAAGAAAGGAATACATATATGGGCATTTCTCCGAGAAATTTCACTTCTTTGTCGAGTGAGACAGCAAGCAATTAACCTTGTATTTCTGAACAACGTGACTTAAAATTTTACCTAACTGGGACTGGGACAGTCAGCATGTGGAAGATTGTTTCACCAAACTGACTCTTTTTCGACTGCCTTAGATGATCAAAAATTGATTTATCATCTCTGCGTTTAAAATAAGGCTCGAAAATGATTCCCAGAAATACTTAGAAAGTGATTTGTTTAAAAAATAAAAACAAACAGCAAGCTCGTGCAGTAAAATCAAAAAAATAAAAATTAAATTAAAAAATAAATTTAAAACAAAAAAAAGTGATAGTAATACCACAAACTGTCTCGAAAGTGAGTCGAAATTGATCAGAAACGCGAGTCATAAAAGACTCTTTTAGAAGACTCCCGGCTAGGGTACCATTTTCTCCCGAATGAACAGTCATTTTCGACTCGAAAACGAGCGCATAAATGCTTATTTTAATCGCGCGGAGGAGTCGAAAAAGACTCGAATATGATCATTAATTTCATAAAATGCTGACTGGGGTAGAACTGCTGACGACCTACACAAATATATAAGGAACTAAAAAAAATTTTTAATTTAAATTCAACTAGAAATTCTTTATGTTTGTATTTTTTATACGTACATACATACATATGTATATACACACAGATATAAATAACCGTATAAACATTTGGAAGATATATTACCAAGAAGATATAAATACAATAACTTATTTTTATCATTTAGGAGAAAATCATCAAAGCAATACTTTTTTGATATTAAAATATTTTCATTTCAGTAAAACTTTTTGAATGAACAGTTCAAAATGTATTAACTATTTATTTTTTCCTTTAACAAGTTATTTTGTGTTACTAAAATGCTGCATTTTATTCAGCCTGGTGATTTATCACAAACATTTAATTCGAAATGAAAACAATCAGAAAATTTTCAAAACATTAGCTCAGGAAATTCCTTTTAATACTAAAAAACGGATGACTCCTGTGATGATAAATTGAATTTAGTTGACCATAAAAAGTTGCTTTAAATTTAAATTAATGGTAGTTTTATAGACATATGCATATATACATATATATTTTTCTTCTTCAGATAATTTAGCAAAATTGTACTTTGAGAGATAATCTATCGTTAGAAATAATTTATCTTCCTAAAGATAATCTGGCAATATCATAAATTATTCAATTTGATGATTATCTAGCAATATCACAGTTTTATCGTCTAGAAGTATTGCATTCATATTTCTTTGAAGTATCGCCCTAAGCGCACAAGCTCTCCCGAAGGGATTTCGAATCATTTTCGTATTACTTTGCTTGTAGGGAAATATTAAATATTTTAATATTGTAGTTAAATTTTCTTTTCCTTCCATTTTTCTATGTTAAACGTTATTTCGAACGCCTTTTTGCTTGCGAGTAAAAAAACGAACGGTTGCATTCGAATTACTGCTTGTTATCGAATGCTGTCATTACAAATTTCGATACGAGTTATTCGAAATGGAATGAGAAAATGCGAAAAGTTAAAAAACTCGCACGTTCGAGTAATAATACGCTCGCAATCGAGTGAGGGAATTAGGCCACTGTATCGCGCAATAAATAGCATAGCTATAATAATAAAACCAAATAATTCTTTTTACTACAGATATTCAACGAAATCTGCTCATGGAATCATTAAATTACAGAATAACAACGCAGTTAGTTAATCAAGAAAATGAACTTACAAGGACAATTTCCGTATTTATGCTTAACAATCAAAATAAAACTTAAAAAACTAGATTAGTTTCAAATGAACGTCATAATACTTGCCAAGATAAAATTCTTTCTACAAAAAATTTAGGGACTAATTTTGTAAAACGCAACGCCAAGCTTTAATAAATCTTGTATGTATTTTGTTTTTATGATTTAAATTTTTTCCATACAAAATATGTCAACTTGTTAAGTAATTGTAGATAAGTGGCAGCAAAATTCGTCGCTTTTTTTTTTTGTTTGTCAGAAAAAGTTAATAAGTAATTTCAGAAAAAGTAACTTTTAATATTTAGCAACAGAAAAACACAGTACAGAAAAACATCAAGTAAAAACTAATGGGGACTTAACTAGTTTAGAAGTCGAAGTCGTCTAGTAAGCTTAACATTAAAAAAAAATTGTCTTTTCCAGCAATTGCCAAAGAAAAAATGTCAGAATCGTTTGACCTTGCAGATCATCCCATAAACTTCCCGCAAAGCTATTGATTTTAGTCAAATTTACGGCATACGATAAACTTTTTAACCCTTAACTAAATAAATTATCTAAATATCTAAGATCGACTTGAAGAAGACTTTTGAAGTTATTAGGAAAAACGAATCCCTCGAAGTTTTTCGCCAACGATATCTCTCCCACGAATTACCAGATTTTAGTAAAATCTAAGAAAAATAGTTTCGTGAAAATTTTAAATTCGAAACATTTCTAACCGAATCAATTCACTATCTTACGCTTAATCTAAATGAGCTCAACTTCAACATCTTATGAATGTGGCGAATTTGCTTGCGATCAGTTTACACGTTCTTAGAATGCACTCCCAAGACCTCAAAACATCGATATGTGATGAAAACTTCATTTTGGAAAATTGGAATAAAATCCTTAACCTTATATTACGGGAAGTTAAAAATACTTGTTTGCATTGGCTTAAATAACACTGTGCTAGCATTGAATTGCCTATCATTTAGCAGGTCTGCATCACTGTGCTCGAGTTCGAAACTTTTTTGTTTGAATCCAATGGTGTTAAGCTTTTTTTTTAGTTTAATTCTTGTTTAAAAAATAAATAAGATTGAATGAAAGCTTGCTTAAGAGTACCTATAAATCGAAAATGTTCCTATTCATTCATTTTTATGTCAATTAAAACAACATATCGAGCCATAACCGCTAAAATAGCTTACGCGACACATTTTTCGGACTTCGTTACTTTGATGAAAATCGACTATTTAAGATCGTAAATACGAGGGCGGTTCGGAAACTTCTTAGCCTAGCACAAAAAGCGCGGTATAAACAGAAAAAAGTTAAGTGTTTTGGAAACTTCCATCTCTGCTATGAACACATGTTCAATTTTGTTTCGATTTGGCAACTCCTTCATATAGAAACAGGTGTTCACAAAGACGCATCCGCGATTTTTTAACAATGGAAAAATTAGAAATGCGTGGTGTCATTAAATATTTACATAAAAAAGGTTTATCGGGACAAGAAATTCATAATGATATGGTGAATGTGTTAGGTGAAAGTGCTCCTTCATATGCAACAGTAAAAAATTGGGTTGCTGAATTTAAACGTGGTCTTACAAGCATTGAAGATCAACCACGTAGTGGACGTCCAAAAACAGCAACAACAACAGAAATTGTAGCCAAAGTGCATGATATGGTATTAAATGATCGACGAATAAAAGCGCGTGAAATAGCAAATATCATGGGCATCTCAAATGATCGAGTCCATTTAATTTTGCATGAAGAACTACAGATGAAAAAGCTTTCTGCAAGATGGGTGCCGCATTTGTTAACAGTCGACCAAAAACGCATAAGAATGAAAATTTCTCAAGCTTGTTTGGATCGTTTTAAGCGAAATAAAATTAATTTTAAGCCTCGTTTCATAACTGTTGATGAGACATGGATCCACCACTATACTCCAGAGACAAAAGAACAATCCAAACAATGGACTGAAGCTGGAGGAATTGCCCCAAAGAAGGCAAAAACAATTCAATCGGCTGGTAATGTTATGGCAACGGTTTTTGGGACTTCAAAGGTATTTTATTGATTGACTATCTGCAAAAGGGTAAAACAATAAATTCAGAGTACTATTGCAACCTTTTGGATCAATTAAATGTACAAATTCGAGAAAAACGTCCTGGCTTACAACACAAAAAAATAATTTTTCATCAAGATAACGCACCAGCTCACAAGAGTGTTTTAACAATGGCTAAAATCAACGAATTAAAGTACGAGTTGCTTGACCACCCACCTTATTCTCCTGATTTGGCTCCCAGTGACTTTTACCTGTTCCCAAATCTAAAAAAATTCCTTGCTGGCAAGCGTTTTACCTCAAATGAAGACGCAATTAAAGTTGTAAACCACTATTTTGAAGACCTTGAGAAAAACTATTTTAATCAAGGGATAGAATTGCTAGAAAAGCGTTGGACTAAGTGTATTGAAGTTTCAGTAGATTATATTGAAAAATAAAAATATTTTTGAAAAACTAACTATTCTCTTTCATTGATAGGCTAAGAAGTTTCCGAACCGCCCTCGTAATCGATTTTGGTCACGATATTATGGATGAACATGAATCCTAAAGAATTTTTTGAAAACAAATATTGCAAAAAAATTTTCAATAATTTTCTTTTCAATCGATATATGTATGTATATCGTTATAAAGGTTAATAAATAATAGAAAACTCGGAAAATTGCGATTTTTAGGTAATTTTAACCAAGTCTTCAATCTTAATTATTTTTTAAACAAGAGCTAACACAAAAAAACGCTTAACTCCATTGGATTCGACGTACTCGAATTAAGTTCACCCACCTTGTTTCCGGCTTGTTACAAAAAAAGTTTCGAGTTCGAGCACAGTGTAATAATATTGAAAGCTGAATAGGTGTGCCTGTTGTGTGTGTGAAGGCTTTGTAGAAAAACGCTCAAAGCCAAAGCGCCAAGCAAAATTGTATTACACAATATCTTCAAAAGTCTTGAAGTTGTTGAATTTTTTTAGTATTAATATACTCTTTTATCTGCTTGCTTTCAAAAACATAAAATTTACCGATTTCATCTTGATTTTCGAAAATGGAGTTTCTTATCACATCGCGGAGTTTTTGAGGTGATTGGAGTATATTCTAACAATTGCCGGTTGTCTTTATAGATGTAAGTTACGAAAAAAAAACAAATCAATATATATGTATATATAATATATAATAACAATATATAATATATAATAATAATATATAATATATAATAATAATATATAATATATATTATATATATAGGTATATGTGACGCGCAAAATAGAAGGGACCTAAGGGTAAAAATCGGTTTTGTTCAGGAGAGCCATTTTAAAGATTTAAATACGTGTATCTTTGGTGTACCATCGCTGAGCGTGTTGGTATTGGTCTCATTTGAAAGCCACACATCTTATGTCGTCAGGAACGTGTTGGTCAACCTTGAAAACGCGCGTAGGTCGTCCCTACCTCTTGTTTTGTGTAGTTGGTTTTTACTGTTTTCTACCTAGCGCGCTGTTTCCATGAGTTTGATATTAATTTTGCTCGCATTTTTTCGAATCCAGGTTTATTTTCTGAAATTATGAATTGTTAATTATAACAAATACTCATTTATCATTCTTTTAAATCGTGAATATCACTCTGTTAGTACGAAAATTTTTTCACATAATCTTAGAATCGTCGACTTCAATTTCATAAAACGCGCATATATATCTTTGGGAGGGAACACTTTTGGGGCATGGGATCAGTCTCATTCGATGCTCAGATGTTGTCCACATCAAAAAAAAAACAAAGTGAAAATTGATTTTTTTATCATTAGGTCCCTTTCTCTATGCGCTGTCACATATATTAAATTTCACAGCACTTGAACTGTCTTATTGATTTTGCTGATTTTCAACACCAGCGTTGCCTGTGTGCTTCGGAAATGGCTTATTATATATATGTAGGCATATATTGTGGAAATTATATATGCAATGACAAATCTACCATTTTTATTGAAGGGCATAAAAATCAATTCGAAACTTATAAGCTGCCTATTTATATTGCAAAGTGTCTGTCCAGACTTGCAATTTTTGTTGCAGCAATTCTTGAATATGTGTGAGAGTGGTGAAATAGAAATATATACTTTTTGTACTCCTCTCTCGCTCTTTTGCACTCAAAAATAAGAAGTTGCTGCAATAAAAAATGCAAGTCTGCACTGGGACAAACTAAAAGAAATTTGTGTGCTTTGATTTCCTTCTATAAATTGACAGTAAATAAATGAAATATATTTTATATACACATATGTACAAATATACAATTTTCATTTGCTTTACACCATATTTTTGGTTTATTTTATAAGTCTAAGCTAGTTTAATAAAATTCCAACTTCAATAAACTTAAATATGATTGTTTTTTTATATTGTGTACGTTTACTTGCAGATCAATTGGAAAGTGAAATTATACCGCCAAATTTAATTACCGATTTACCCGAAAAACTACTTTTATCTGGCATCTATTTACCTGGTAAGTTGATTTTATTTTATGTTCCTCTTATGTATCAGTTACACATTTAACCCCAACAAAAAAACTTTCTTCAGGTTGTATTTTATTCTCAGACACACCTTCATTCGAAACGCCTTAAAGCAGTCAAGCTTGTGGTCTTGTAGCTGGAGCGCTACAGTTGCTACAGTGGCTACTTTTTGGCTGCTATGACACAGTTCTAGTTACTTTCACTTGTTTAAATTTATTATCAAAATCACTGCTCCATTAAGAATTTATATAGCAAAAATAAAAAGAAAAACAAACCTGTGCAAAATTGTTAACATTTGCGTTAATTGATTTGAATTTGCAAACCCGATTTACGCGCAACATAAATTAAAATATATATGTATATATTTTTCATGCAGTCATTAGCAGTCTTTTTCATTGCCCGCACACCCCTTCTTAACAACAAGGCCAATGTTGGTTGACCATTGATTGTCATCTTCAATAATGATGTCTGTTATTTGAAACACACCTTGCGGTTGACATCTTTTCTCGCTCTATTCTGTTGTCTGTTAGTATCGCAATACTTGAGACTAGAGTGTATAAATATAAAAATTGATTGCAAATATGTAAATTAAGATTTAATTAAAATTAACTTGCATAGGCTAAAGTCATATTGGCGAAAAGAATTTCTCTTTAGCGTGTTTAGCATTTTAGTGTTCATATACTATAAGTTGTCATACGAAGCGAGTGTTGTTGGGGCTTAATGCATCATATTCATACGAAATATTCGTATGTAATGGGTGTTTTTTATTGAGGTATAGAACTTTAAGTTGGCATCACTTTTTTAACTGGCGGCCATTTTGTCAGCTGTCAAGTGATTAATATTTAGTTTGGTTTGCCATTTCATCATGAACAGGTTGACAAAAGAACAACGCTTGCAAATCGTGCAAATTTATTTCGAAAATAATGGTTCAGTTCGCGAAGTTTACCGCAAGCTCCGTCCATTTTATGGTCGACATAATCGTCCATCAGAGCAATTAATTCGGTTAACCATGGATCGTTTTCGCACTACGTTTACTCTATGTGATAATACGCATCCGCAGAGACGTCGAACAGTGCGCACCGAAGAAACAATTGCCGCTGTAGAGCAAAGTGTTGAAGAGGACCCGAATGAATCGATTCGCCACCGTGCACAGCAATTGGAGCTGATAACCGACTATTTTGTTCCCGAATTGGATGGCATGAATGTGGATGAGTTGTGGTTCCAACAAGACGGCGCTACATGCCACACAGCGCACGTCACAATCGATTTATTGAAGGAAACATTCGATGAGCGCATAATTTTGCGGAATGGACCTGTCAATTGGCCACCAAGATCGTGTGATTTGACACCATTGGACTATTTTCTTTGGGGATATGTGAAGTCGCTCGTCTACGGCAACAAACCAGAAACGTTAGGGGACTTGGAAGCCAACATTCGTGGCGTTATTGCCAACATACGGCCCCATATGCTCGAAAAAGTGGTTGAAAATTGGACCTGTAGAATTGGCTTTGTTCGAGCCAGCCGCGGCGGCCACATGCCCGAAATCATATTTAAACATTAATGGCATAAAATTATCCTTCCAATAAAGCCAAATTGATGGACATTAAAACGATTTTCTTGTGTTTTATTTCAATTCGAAGTTCTATACCTCTAAAAAACACCCTGTATATGTTAGACCACATATTAAGATGATAATACTAACTAGCGACTATTAATTAAAAATTTATGCGATTTAATTACAGGAACTGTTGATTTAAAAGGAAATCCGTTAGTTACAGTCGATGCCGAAAGTGTGCTGGCTGCTGGCCTGAATTGCTATGAGATAGCAAATTTGCTTCTGTACTACAGTACGATACCAGTAGATGGGTAAGTAAATTTAATAAATAATTTATATTAACTATTAAGACTTTACAGAAGAAGTGCACAAGTCATAAAGTTTTATCTATGGATGAAATAATTTAGAAAAATATGCTTGCAAATCAATTTATATCAAACTTGCTTCTATTCTTGATGATCAAGTTGTGTGTTATACGTAAAGAGTGTTTAAAAGCAAAATCTTAATCATGGAACTGCGATGTTAATAAAAATAAATATAAAAAAAGCAATGTGAGTCCGATCACAGGGGAGATGTGTAAACATCTAGTAATGAAATTATTTTTTCATATTGGCTTATGGTAACTAAAATAAGATATATAAAATTTTGACTACTGTATTTAAAAATCTATGGCAGACTGCATCTATAGTAGTGGAATTATTAGTTGTGGGGGTTTTTGAAGAATTAATCATATGCAAGCGGAAAACGTCAAATAAAAATTTTGATAAAGCTTGCGACTATGGGTTTGCAAAATTTGTATTAAAATCTCCACCCATAATAATTGGCATGAGATGGAGGTTGTTACCCAACTGTCATGCTTCAGTGCAAGGCAACAGTACACAATGAAGATGTGTTATAATATAATATTATAAATTCTTTATAAAGGCTATATATCTTTTAAACAAATATTTGACATTTAAAACGCTCTTTTATTTAAAAGTTGATATTTATTTTATTTATTTTATATTTTTCAACTGTTTAACAAAATTATCCCCACTGGCAACACTTCACAAGTAATTTCTATTAAAATTAACATTGCTCCTGAAGGTATGCTTTAAAATTCGGTTGAGTGTATTTCTATGGAGCTGTTAAGTTTCTCTGTACTTCTTGTTGTCTGTATGATTACACTAATACACTCATACATAGCTCACACCGATTTGATAACGCTTTACGATTGGTTAAGGATTACCTCACACATCTTACTCAAAATTTGAAATTGTATTGTAAAAAAGATTTGTACCCCTAGTGTATAGATATTTACACATCAAAATAAAAATATACTAAAAAAAGAAGAGAGGTGTCCTAGGACACCCAGTTATAGCTATGCTGCTTAGCTATATAAAAGAAATTGTATGTGTGCAAAAACAATGCAATAGTTAATAATGACGCAAATATTTCAAAACATTTCTGTTTATTTTCCATTATTTTCTTTTCTAGCTGCATACGATTAATGTATTATTTGATACCGGCGGTGACTGTTAGCCGGCTAACAGTGGATAGACTTCGTTCTCTGGTTTGTGCGTTATCATTGCTTTTGTTTTGTTTTTGTTTCACTCACTTCAGAGAACGAAATACAACAAAATCAAACATTTGGTTTCGTTTATTTTGTACAAAGAAATCAAAACAAAAATAAATTTATAACTGTAATAGTGTCGATTATTTTTGTTACGACAATCGTGTTCTAACTCCCGTATCGCACCATAAAGAGCATAGCTTCCATAAATATTATGATAGTTCTGCACCATTGATTTCACTAATGAAAAGGTACTTTTTAAGTATTGCTTTAGTAACAATAGACAAAACAACAGCTATAAAGAAATATTAAGTCGACTTCTATATGAAAAGTGTGCTGTGACACCATCGACTTTTGTGTAAGAAAAGCTTATTTTTTCATAAGAAAAATTTGCGGTAAGACATTTAACTTTTTTACAAGATAAGTGTGATGAGTAAGGAAATAACATTTCTGCTCTAATACGCATTCAATATGCACTAAAAACGTGGAAATATGCACTAAAATAAAAAAATTTTTATTGAATCGTCAAAAGTTGGATAATATACTAAAATTTTATATAGTTAGTATTGTGTAATAAGAAGAACTTTGGAAATAACAATTAAACCTGGAAAAATATTAATAAAAAATTTGACGAACATATTTGATTAAGCATATTCAAATTAAAAAAATATATAAAGTGTCAAAATATGCCCCAAAAACGTTAAATATGCTCTAAAAATCGAAAAAATTCTAAAAAAAATATGCATATACGGCTGAAATATGCAAAATAATATTTTAAAGGGAAAAATATGCAAAAATATGCACTAACAAATCAAATCAAAAAGTTCTGAAACGGATAAGTATCTTATCTCCGCATTAAGACGCCACACAAGAAAAAAATATGCAATTGCATATTTGCAATTTTCCTTGTCAAGTTTTCTATGGGAAAAGTGTACCCTGACAAAGCTGACTTTTCTCCCAGAAAAGTGTGCTACAAAACAAACAACTAACTTTTTCACAAGAAATGTATGCTGTGATATCATCGATGTTTCTATAAAAATGTATGCTGAATTTTCTATAAGAAAAGTGTGCTGTAACATAGTCAACTCTTTTTCTAAGAAAATAATGCCGTGAGATTTTTACTTTTTTTATTGCTAAACAGTCGACTTTCTTATATGAAAAAAGTGCTGTAATACAATTGAAAGTTTGCTATAATACAGTCAACTTTTCTATAAGAAACCCACAGTGTGCCATTGCCAACTATCCTTTAAGAAAGGTGTGCTGTGGCGTTTTGATCTTCTCTATAAGAAAAATACTTTGTACATTCAACTTTTTTATAAGAAATGAATATCATACTGTGATACTATCAAACTTTTCTATAAGCAAAGGGTGCTGTAACAGAGTCAACTTTTGTATAAGAAAAGTGTGCCATTATACTGTATTCTTTTCTGTAAGAAAAAATTTTTTATAAAAATATTTTCTAAAAGAAAAATTTTCTATAAGAAAAATTTCCTATGACACAGTCGACCTTATGTAAGAAAAGTATGGTGTAATACAATCAACTTTTCTATTAGAAATATATTCTGTAATACTATCAACTTTTCTAAACGAAAAGTGTGCTATGACATAATTGACTTTTTATACGGAGAGTCGGCTGTAAATATTAAATATTTCTTAGAGAAAAGCGTGCTGTTTATTGTCAACTTTTCTATGAGAAAAGTTTGCTGTAAATTAATCGACTTTTCTTTAAGAAAAGTATATTGTTACGCAGTGAACTTTTCTAAAAGAGAAAAGTGTGTTGTTTCTGTAATAAGGCTCTTCTATAAGGAAAGTTTGCTTTGTAAGAGTTGTTTTTTTCTATAAGAAAAGTTTGCAGTAGGAAAGTCGACTTTTCTAAGTATAAGAAAAGTATTATATGAGGAAGCAGAATTGCATTTGATAATTATTAAGGAACAAACTTCATCAAAACGAATTGTAAATATTTTGAGAAACACTAGCAGAACGGAACAACATACTTTTTTCGAAAGCCACCACAGCATATAATATACACAGAAGTGTAAAAAGTGACAGTAAAAAATTCTCGAATTAGGTTTTTTAAAATTCGTGGAGAAAAGAGACAACTATCGCGTATTTGTTATTGTAGTGAATTACTACTTACCAATTAACATAGCTAATAAAACACGTTGAAATTTTATTGCACTAAAAGGAAGAATGGAATCAAACCAGCTGACAAAATTTCGCGAAGAGCCATGTCCCATGATGTCGACAGAAAACATAGATGGCTGCGATGAGCCCAACTGCGCTATAGTGAGAACCCTCTGACCTCGCCTAAGCTCCCATAGGACGAAAAACCTCATCAACTTCACTAGAAAGCATTTGAGGAACCTCGTGACAACTTTAACCGGTCACTGCGATTTCGGAACCCATGCTAAGCATGTGGGTCTCCCTTGTAATGACTACTGCTTCAGTTGCCATGATGAGGAAGAAGAGAAAAGTATCTTGCATCACCTCTGCTGTTCTCCCACTTTGGAGGATCTCCGTCTGCACCCCCTTGGTAGACTATTTTTCAGAAGTTATAGAATATAGAGATCCGCTTGTGTAGGGATAACAGGATGTTTACGTACTAGTCCTTCGGAGGCTCTGAATGCTATACTTAACCTTATTCCGATGACCTCAAGTAGTGCGGCAATATTAGCGGCATTTAGCAAGTGGATATCAATGCCTTATGGTCATGCCTGAATCCTCGGTCTACTACCCCCTAGGCTGAGGAGATCTACTGATTACATGGTGCCACATCTGGACTTTGATAAAGTATTTAAAGTTCTGATTCCATCCAGGTGATAATGGAAGGGAGTCACAATAATAACAGAATACGACGTCAGGACATACACTGATGGATCAAGAATTGCCTGCGGTGTCGGCCCGAGGTCTTTTCGGACGATCTTGGTTTATAAAGCTCCTTTCGTCTCCCTAATGAAGCCACAGTATTTCAGGCTGAAATTCTAGCGGTAAGGGAAGCGACTAGAGTGCTAATTGATAGGAAGGTACAGGTATAACGTTTGTATCTTTGTCGACAGCCAAGCAGCGCTTCTATCGCTAAGATCACATATCACTTCGTCTATTCTAGTCGGGCAGTGTAAAAGTTTGCTATCTAGGCAGGCTAATCTCACCCTCATCTGGTTTCCAGCATATAGCAATTTTTTAGGTAACAAACGGGCGGACGAGCTGGCTAGAGCGGGCTCTACTATAAATGCCTCCAATGCTGAATCGGTAGCCACGCCGTTTGGTGCTATTAAAAGCGGTATATTCAAGCGATATCTCTGTAAGGCCGAAGATAGATGGCGCAACATAGTCATGTGCAAGGTTGCTAAGAAGGTGTGGCCTTACTACAATGATAGACGCTCAATAAAATTAACAAATAGGAACCGTAGGGACATCTCGAGGCTCGTTGCAGTCATGATGGGGCACTGGACGGTCGGCAGACATGCTAGTAGGATAGGTTCCTATAATGAGTTCTGCCGAAGTTGTCGAGAAGAAAGTAAAGAAGAAACAATCTTCCATCTCTCGAGACACAAATTTTTAGGAAGTCATGTACTAGACGATCTTTCAGACTTATCTGACATTGGGTTGAGTGATCTTATCAGATATCTCAACGCGACGGGTTGGATCTAGTAACGATCACCGTATCAGAATACTTAGATACGCTTCTACATAGGTTGACACCGGTGAGTGTAGTGGTCCGTTTAAAAAAGAATCATCTAGATTCTACTTGAATGCCTGCGTGTAGTTAGCAGCCACGTACACCAACCACCCAATCATTCAGCAGCCTATCCGAGTTATCGGAAATAGGACTCAGAAATTCGAGCCTTTATAGTAGGAACAGTGGCTGGCCGCTGATTCCTCCTATACAATTATTGAGCCACTTTCACCTCCTTTATAAAAACTATTATCTCTTTTCAACATCACCCTTTCCACAATCAATCTCTCCCACTCTCACTCTATCGCTCTTTATCTTCTCTTCTTAAAATTCTTTAAGAAATGTTTAGATCAGGTAAGATATTCGATTATATAGGATAAAGTTCGTATGGTATTACATAAGTATGTAGTGTCCGTACGGAACCCTTTGTATCCAATTCAAAGTCGCACTTCACTGAATTTACGAGTATTTAGATTTGTTGCGAAAAATGTACTTATATAATTTTTTTTACCCAAAATATCTATCTAAAAACTCATGAACTTATTACTCCGCTCTCATATTTCCCAGCTTTAGGCTATTCTGCCAAACCAAATAACTAAATATGAAGCAAATAAATTCTTCATGATCAATATATTTTTCTATTCTAATCTATTACTCGTACAATAAATGCATAAGAGCTATTTTTTTTTGTCTATTATACATGAAATGATTTGCTTTGGCCAGAAGATGTATGCATGCCAAATAAAAGTTCAACACTATAATGAACAAAATGTGTTATAAAAATGTCAGAAATGTTGTAACACGTCTTTCTTTTATGATAAAAGAAAAAGCAAAATCCAATGTTAAATACAGAGAATTTAATGGTGATTTGTAGTTTTTTTCTTCTTAGTATTTATGCAGTGACTTAACATGCCTTTAGTATGGATCATATTTAAATTCAATTTCATGCCAAAGTAAAAAATTTTAAATGGAGCCGACAGACAGTGATTTGTAGAGCTGAAATAGCAATTAAAAAAAAATATGAAAAATAAAAATAGGAAAAATTGGCAACCCAAATATATTTATTTATATAAATTCCTTTAATTCAGTGTGGAGCGTAGGGCCATTATGGTTTCAGTAATCGTTTGAAATTCGTTGGAGATAAGTGATTGGCCCAGGTCACTTAGTATAGTAGGAGGGCTGCTGCAGTGCTGATATTATATCCTGTGGTCCTCTAGGTTTTCTTACGCAGCCAGGACTGAGATGCGTTCCTCGATATTTCCTTCTGGGAACGGAAGTAAAACAAAAGGTGTTTTTATTCACTTAAAATAAAAACAAGGTTGAGACAACCATAACCTAAGACTACCATACTATGTTTGAATTATATGGTTGTAGGCAAATCATATGTATCGTTAAGGTTAAGTCATTCTAATAAAATGGTTTTTTATAATAATATTATTGTTGCTTACTAATTGAACTATAGCTTTTGTTACAATTGTATAACAATATTAACTATACAGTAAAATTCAACCATATTGAAATGCTTTTAATTGGCAATAATATAATGATTAAGTATGTTTACGAAATATAAGAAAGTCCTCTCTAAAAAATAAAACAATTTTAAATGCAGTCTCATGTATTTAAAACTTTTTGTTTAACAAAGAAGAAAATTTTTAATATATGAAATGTCTATTGGTTTAGTGGTGCCATACAGTAACCAGTACCTGTAAAATGAAGCCAAGTCAACAAACTAGTTGAAATGAATATTATAATATATACTCTTACTTTATTACTGATACGTACATAATTATGTGGAAATAAGGGAAAAGTGCAAAAGTCATATATTTCATTATTTTGCAGGGGAGCACTTTTAAACTTTCAAGTCGCTTTTTAGAAATTAGTTTCTTTCCCATTTAAATTGGGAAATTATACCTTTACTTTTATTTTTTTTATATATTGTTTTACAGACTATATACATATATAGCACATTCAATTTAAAATATGCCAAGGAAAAAGCTCAATTATGCTGTAAGGAAAGTGAAATTTAGAGGAAGGGTGAAATTTAGAGTCCAACTCACTTGGGTCCAATACAATGATCCCTTTGTTGAAAAAAGATAGTGAGAAAGATTAATAGAGAAGGAATAGTGATCGAGAAGACATATTTTAAGGAAGAAATAGAGGAAAGCTTCATTCTTTTTGTACAACTCTGCTTTTTGCACGTTTTTTAATAATGCAGTGTTACAGCGCCTCTGATGTCAATGAGGCGTATTAAATTGTAAAACTGTGTTTAGTAGCCATATTATTGGTTATTTGACTTCGCCGATGATTCTGCTACACAATACCGACGAAGGAGGGTACTCTGATGTTACATTAGAACAGTGATGGTATCTCTTAGAAGAGCAAAAGCACATTAAGCTGTTGCAAAAAGGGTAAAAAGCGGAAAAAATACGAAAAAGAGAGTAAAAAGCACCAACACTTTTTTTTAATTTTAATACATTTAAAAAAGGAGAGTTTGGGGTGTAAAACCTCATTATATAATTTCAAGTTTTTGCCTCAAAATATTTAATATTAATTATATTAATTTTTCAAAATGTTAGTAGTTATATGATCGGCGTTAGTCATTTGGTAAGTGAAGCTTAGGCCTAGATTAGGATAAAGATGTTGCTGAAAAATCATTTACACATACAAAATGCATTAAAAGCAACACTTTTTTCTTAACTAACTTAAAAGTTTTTGCGATATTCACCCTTATTCCAGTTGTCAACATTGACAGCACGTCAATACGATACCAAAAAATTGGGACTTGGCTATCCGTTGTCTAAAACAACTGACTGCTATTGACAACCTCATCCTGTCAATTGTTGTAGGATGATTAAATATTTGTGTAAACTTTAACAAATGCTTATTGCGTACTAATGGGTGTTTTTTATTGAGGTATAGAACTTTAAGTTGGCATCACTTTTTTAACTGGCGGCCATTTTGTCAGATGTCAAGTGATTAATATTTAGTTTGGTTTGCCATTTCATCATGAACAGGTTGACAAAAGAACAACGCTTGCAAATCGTGCAAATTTATTTCGAAAATAATGGTTCAGTTCGCGAAGTTTACCGCAAGCTCCGTCCATTTTATGGTCGACATAATCGTCCATCAGAGCAATTAATTCGGTTAACCATGGATCGTTTTCGCACTACGTTTACTCTATGTGATAATACTCATCCGCAGAGACGTCGAACAGTGCGCACCGAAGAAACAATTGCCGCTGTAGAGCAAAGTGTTGAAGAGGACCCGAATGAATCGATTCGCCACCGTGCACAGCACTTTATGGAAGATTTTGAAGATTTTGAATGTGGATGAGTTGTGGTTCCAACAAGACGGCGCGACATGCCACACAGCGCACGTCACAATCGATTTATTGAAGGAAACATTCGATGAGCGCATAATTTCGCGGAATGGACCTGTCAATTGGCCACCAATATCGTGTGATTTGACACCATTGGATTATTTTCTTTGGGGATATGTGAAGTCGCTCGTCTACGCCAACAAACCAGAAACGTTAGGGGACTTGGAAGCCAACATTCGTGGCGTTATTGCCAACATACGGCCCCATATGCTCGAAAAAGTGGTTGAAAATTGGACCTGTAGAATTGGCTTTATTCGAGCCAGCCGCGGCGGCCACATGCCCGAAATCATATTTAAACATTAATGGCATAAAATTATCCTTCCAATAAAGCCAAATTGATGGACATTAAAACGATTTTCTTGTGTTTTATTTCAATTCGAAGTTCTATACCTCTAAAAAAACACCCTGTACTATCAATATTATGCAGAGAATTAATTAAAGATATATGCTGCTATTAGCGCTTAAAAGTATTTTAGGTTTGTAAAATTAAAAATATTTTTATTTTACAAAAAAGCTCCAAAATTGTTAAAAAGCACTGTAAATACCCGCTTTTTAAAAAAGGGTATTAACCAAAATTTCGCGCTTATGAAGAGGCAAAAAGCACCAAAAAATACCCGAAACGCACCAAAATACCATCACTGCATTAGAATTAGCATTCGCTGAAGCCGGTGTATTTCAGTGGCCAGTGTCTATGCCTTCATCACTTGAACTTTTCTACAACAACTGATACAAATGGACACTAATGCACATCAGAAAAATGTGTGGTGATGTTATTTTAATGACTGGGACCGAACCCAGGACCTTCGGTTTTGTAGTCAACATGATAACTACTTCAGCCAAACCCCAAATGAAGCTATTATTGCACATGAAATTATGAGTCAAAAAAATATAAGCAGCAAGTCATATCGCTACAACTTGCTGAAAAATCGCTGAAAATAATTGAGATTTTGCACAAGAGTAATTTTTAATATGAGGATTATAGAGGTGGCATTAACTCAAAATTAGCCTAGCTCGACTTAAGCACTTTTGCCTCTTTACCAAAGTATTATTGAAAACAAATTCGAATGAATCAAAGATAGATATACAAAAACAACCAAAATGAAAATCATTTACTTTTTCGAAGTTGATGTAAAAATTATGTTTCTTCCCCCTTTACATATCGCTCATTTACTCAAAGAACGTCATAACTCAAAAAATTAAATGTTTGAGTCATAGATTAATCCCCTTATCGTTATTCATGTTGTGTAAAAATTGCATACAAATGTCTTGTTTACTTAACTCTTGAAAGCAAAATAAAGTTTTCTTTTTCCTTTAAGTTATATGAGGGTGGCACTTTGACTACAAAACCGGAGTTACTGTGTTCGAGCCCGGTAAAATGAACAACACCACGCATTTTTCTGATGTGCATTACTGTCCCTTTGTATCAGTTGTTGCAGGAAAGTTCAAGTCACTGAAGTATACCGAAGTAAAATAGCCAATAAAAAAATGGCTACAAATAATAACACGCCTCATTGACACCAAAGGCGCTGCAACTCGGCATTATAACGTGAAAAAACATAGATATGTAAAAAGAATGAAGCTTTCCTCTATCTCTTTCTTCACCTGCTGACTTGTCTGTCACTATCATTTTCCTAATGAAGGTAACAGCTATAAGTAGTAGTAGGCATTGATAGTTTATTTAATTAACTTCTTTGAAAGTAATCTCCAATGAAATTAAAATACTTTCAAACTTCGCTTTATGTTACCAAGCCACCACTGTGCATATTTTACTTAAAAGCAGTTAAAATTCTATGACTGACATTTATGTCAGATCAAGTATACAGGTTGTTTGGCAACGATCAAGAACAAAAAGAAAGAGGGGCAACTTAAAGCAAACCACACATCAAAGGAGCCCTAAGCCAGACCATGCACAGCCAGGGCTTTATATTCGTTTAAATGAAGTGTGTTGCAGCCTTTGCATTTTTTTATTTTTTTTTTAAATCATACACATTTTTTTCGCTGTTGCATATCGCACATAATGTTTTGATAACACCTCTTAGCCATAAAGATGAAATGTAACTGACATTTAGTATAACTTAAAGTAAAAAGTTTTTATGTGAAATTTTTCGCTGCTTTGTGAAGAATACTTTTATGACCTATAAATTATAATGACTTAGTTGTAAAAAGGCTGTAAAACAAAATATTTTAAAATCAAGATACCATTTTTTTAAGTACATTAGTATGTATGTACATGTTTAAACAAAAAAAGAAGTATTTATATCATGGATTTTTTTCTTCTCTTGTTTCATTTAAAGCTGTGTGGTGCATAGCAACAATCCTTTAAATAGCAAGACATTATCAAATGCAGCGCAAAGATCACAACCAATAGTAAAAGCAATATCATCACTATCGCCGCCACCACAAGCACAACACCAATCATTAAATCAATTAAAAACATTACAATATGCAACAGCAAACACACAATTGTCAACGAAAACAGCGGTGACAACATCTACAAATGCCACATGTACCTCCTTAAATGACAACAATAACATCAATTGCAGGCAACAACAGCAGCAGCCACAATCGCAAACCGAACATCAGCAACAACAAATAACATTTACCATTTTAATTGCCATCGAAAAATCGCAACACCTGTGCGTAATCGATTTAATTAGCCAAAGTTTAAAACTCCTAACACGGCATATTGCGTATAGCGAAATACTTGCCATTTGTCTCGATACCAATTTAGTGCCAACATCAAATAATAACAATAATAATGTAGACTGTGACGACAGCACTGCCGTAAGCAAAAGCGAACTCAACTCTTTGGACAACTCAAAAACAATTGATTCAAATGGCAATCATTGCAGCAATAATAAAAAGGTACGTACGTACGTTCCCATCAGAATTAAAAACAAAATAAAATATACTTGAATAAAAAAATAAATTTCACGTCATTGAGCTGAGCTGAGCTGGTTCTTTTCATAACTTTATTTTCTGTTTTTTATAGCTTTATAGTTTCTAAGCACGATTTCGATTATTGAACCGATATGATAAATGACACTTATGTAACGTTTTTCATAAGAAAAATTATAAAAAGTTAAAGTTATACTTTTAGTTGATCGCATGATCGTTAGATTGGCTTTATAGAGATCATGACAAACAGTTTAACACCGTACAAAAATAACTGTCTATTAATTAGATTTTCTAACGCTTTTGATTATGACCTCAATGCAGTGGGTTTACTACAAAAGGTTAAGCACAATTAGGAGACAATTCTGTTTGCTGTTACTTTAGTTATTGTCATAAGTTATGCTCGGAACTGAAGGTTTACAAGTGGCGTGTATAAATTCAACACAATAGGTTCAAATATGACCTCGAGACACAACATTTCTCAAGTAATCTCTGTTGTGTCATAAAAATGGGCGAAATGACCTTATTCTTGTTACGGACTTTATTGTTTTTAAAATAATAAAACAAACATGTATAAAGCCTTGCAAAGACTCATAATGATACTTTCAATGACGAGCATAAAATCGTGCGCAAAGATTGCACTCACAAATCATGCATGCTCAGGGAATAATTGCATTTATGCTTAACGTGACCAGATGGTTTTAGCAAAAAGCGGGATATGATCTATCGAAAAGCGGGATTTTGATGAAAATACCGCCAAAAAGCGGGACTTCAAAATAAATATCTTTTAGAAAGCGGGTGGTAGAAAACACAGTTTTAAACAAAAAGATTTATAAACAAAAATATTTTTCTTTATAAATAAAAATAAAATGTTGTTTGTTGGTAATCGCAGCAATTAAGAACAGTTGCACCGATTTCTTTATTTTATTTTTAATTTTTCATATTTTTTTATTAAAAAAAAATTGGTCACGCCCACTTTTTTTAATTTATGTAAAATCGCAAAACGGCTGCAGCGATTTGTACAATTTTTTTTAATAATTAATTAAAAGAAATAGTATTAAGGAGTGAACAAGTGGGCGTGGCACCTCCATTAACCTTAAAAGCTGTTAATAAGAAAAAGTCGGAATAAAATAAGAAAAGTGGACATGACATCACGAATACATATTTTTTTTTTAATTTTGGAATATGTTTGCATCTAATGCAAAGGATAATTTAACAATTTTTTAATGTGCGTTGAACATGGGTTTGTGGCACTTCTCATAAATTGCAAGTTTTTTTTGTCCTCAAATATAATATAATCTTGCTGATCAGTACACTGGTCTAGACTGATGGGCTAGAAGGAGCAGTAGGCTCATTTAATTTTTTTTTTAATATCTAAGGTTGGCATGGCGCTTCCAACATAGAACCATCACTTATTTTAAGATATCTTTCAACCCAAACCAGTCGAAATTTTGAAATATTTTCTTAAGCATTAACGGCAATAACGGGAAAATTATTATAAAAAATAGTCAATAAAGAGTCACAGTCACCTCCTAAGTAAATTAAATATTAATTTATTAATGTCTTGGTATCTGCTACAAACACAAGCTTGAAATCGCGCTGATTCTGCTGATGATGGAAAATAATCACGATTGGTGAGGGGAGCTTGGCTCCCCTCAAATAGAGAACATGTTTACTTAAAAAAATATCTTGGAAACTAATGCAGTGAGAAGTTTGAAACTCATCATGACTATTTATTTTAATAATGAGAATTGTATTCTACAAAATAAGGAAGATTGAATCGCTAGCGTGGCACAATTTTTTTTTTCCTTTTAATCTCAAAAGGTATATTAATGGGGTGTAGCGAGGTACACAGGTTATTGGCTAGTTAAACATTATTGATATTTGAAAAAAGTGTTTGGAATGAATTTTTATCAGTTACATTTTAATAATAACAAAAATTAAAAATTTTTAAAAACTCCCGATGTTGCTAGAAAATATGTGATATCTTCTCATAGTTAAGAACCTTCTCGATCAAGTCACCTTTCACACAGAAAAAACTAAATCAAAGTCGGTCTAGCCGTTTGGACACGAACAGACACACAGATACACAGACACACACTACAAACTTATAACACCACTTATTTTGGTCGGGGGTTAAAAATCGATTAAAAGACTGAAAATTTCAAAACTCTAACAGGCTTGATAAAGCGGCATTGAAATTCGAGTCGAGATCAACCTGTGAAAGGCGAGATGTCAGGTCAGGTCATTTATGCTGCAACAAGTAACCCAGCAAAAATTTTGCTTACTGCAAAAAATGCAAAAAAAAATTATGTAATATCCAGTCGTAAGTATACTTACAATTTGACTGAAAAAAAGTTATAAGATTACGAGTATATAGTATAAATTGCCTACAAATATCCAAAAATTAACTCACTACTTTTTGCCTTTCCCCAGAAGAATTTTCTATTTTTTGTATACCTAGCAATTTTTCCATAATTGTCACTGGTAACAACTGGAGGGAGTTTGCCGCCCCAGTGCAGAATAAATACTTGAGGAATTGTAATAAATGAAATGCTATAAACTAATTTTAAAATGATTGATTGAATTCATCGATAAACCGCTTATGCCTGTCATACACTACACAAGTTCACTGCACAAGTCTGGCGCTGTACAGTGCGTTTGTGTAGTGTATGGGGGTGGTTGTACTATTTACGCAGTGACCTAAGTAAATACCAAAATGATTTTGATATTTGCTCAAGTTTGAAAACTGTTCAGTGAACTTGTGTAGTGTATGTTGCAAACGCTCAGTTGTGTAGTGGTTTTCTAAGAGTTCACAACAAGAAATGAGCGCAGAACAAATATTCTGGACAGAGTTCCTAGAATTATACAAATAATCACCAGCATTATGGCGAATTAAAATAAAAAAAATGCACAGTTTACTTGTATAGTGTGCGCCACAAGCTTAGTTTACGCAGTGCCAGACTTGAGCACTGAACTTGTGTAGTGTATGGCCGGCATTAGCTTGTATTCTACGGTAATCTCTTCGCATTGAATGAGTCGTGATGCAATTTAATACCAGATCTTCCAAGCCTATTTGCTGTAGAATCTGAGGAAACGTCCTTTACTTTATTTAGAATGGCGGCAGCAGTTGCAGTAGCAAGATGCATAACATGTCTTGAGTTTTATTGATATTTTCGAAGACATTCTCGTTATCATATTGGGAGCCTATTGCGGCTCAGGTAGCCGACTGTAATGAAATGTAACTGCAACGGTAGGAAACAGCTGATCGATATTATTATGTGGGAAGTGATGAAAATGATTATAGAGATGTCCGGCATTTGGACTTCTGGTGCAAACACCGAAACGTTCATCATATCAAAATCTTTACTTAAACGTTTTAAATCACATCTAATAAAACTTTTTTACTGTTATAGTTTAGAAGTTCTATGTTGTTTTTTTTTTTTTTTTTTGAGAAACTAATACAATTTTAATGATTTTTTAACTTTTTTTTCACATTGAGTCAGATTAAGCCAGTTTTAGAAAGCCTACAGTTATTCTATACTTAATATATTTATCAATACTAATTGTACTACAAACTAAATGAGAATTGCATATAATGCACAGTTCGCTGCTCGCACTATATGCTGCTTTTAATTTAAATATTTTTTAATAAATCGTAAATTTGTACTACTTTCTTACCAACTAATAAACTTATCTGCTCTTTTTTGTTTTTCAAATTGTATTTAAGCACATAACAACTTATAGAAATAATTTTTTTCTAAATGTTTAAAGTTTATTTTATATATAGAAATCGTTAATTAACTGATTAGGTAATTCGTGTTGCAAATTATAAAAATACATTAAATAAGATGTCATTAAAATATAAATCACTTATGTTGTGGTGCAGTAAGCAAGTATGTTTTATGTTTTATACAAACTTCATTGAACGCCACACGCCTTTAAAAATTACCTTGCCATGAGATGGGAAAAAGAATCGTATTAAGAAAACTTAAATTAACTTAATAAATAAATAAATGAACTGAATGAAATAGCGAAATAAATCAATGGCCATAAACTTTATTTTAAACTAACTTATTTTTTTTTTTTTTTTTTAAACGTACGTACTACATATTTTTTTTCGTTTGCTTTTTATAGAAATCACTAGCACATACTATCAAATTCATTAGTCTTGACGAAGTCACGACAAGTGTTTCGCCATCACAAACACCTAGTGGACGTCTAGGTGGCTTACACCATCATGACGCACGGAAGTGGCGCGACTTCTTTATGCAGTATGAACCATTTTACAATCAGTGCACGGGTGCAGCAAATCGTTTGGTGGCTGCCCTAAATGACATACGCCATGCTGACCTACAAGGTTTGCCAACCAGGCGTCAATTGTATGCTCAACACAGAGCCCTGAGTCGTGCACTTATGGATTCTGAATTGCATAATTTGCGCAAATGTAGTGCAGCAACCATAATACGTTTGCAGGATCTGGCAAAAGGTATCAATAGCAACAGCAGTAGCTATAATGACAGTAATAATTTCAATGGAAGTAGTGGTTATAGTGGCAATCTTAAGACCATAACAACTATTGGTAGCAGCAGCAGCAGCAGCAGTAGTAGTCTGTTAAGTCGCACTAAGATCCTGGGAAGCGGTAGCAGTAGTTATAGCTTTAATTACCAAAGCAACCAAAATCAAAGTCAGATTAGTCACAATATTTCAACAACACCAACCAAATCATCATATTCAGCAACATCACCATCATTATTATTCGCAGCAACAGCAACAGCAACATTACCACAAATCCCAACAGCAAATCCCTTCATTATTAAGTCATCATCCATTTATGCATCCAACTCACAAACTTCTACCACCACAGCTAGTCGTATAAGCGCCAACTATAACAACAGCCATAGCAGCAACCTTATCTACAATAACAGCAATAACAGTAACAACAACAATGGCAATAACAATGTTACAACAACGACCGTTGGTAACATAGATGTTGCAATTAGACTACAAAAGGTAGCATTGTTGTTCAATGAAATCGATCGTGCTGCCAAGCGTCTCGAACAACTTACCGAACAACGTCGCGAACATTTGCGCGAATTAACACGCCAACGTGCTCTCGAAGATGAAATTAATGAGGTAAGTCAGAGCGGTCGTCAAAACATTACACGTACACAGAAAGAATTTTGCTTCATAAGTCGAATGAAATAATTTCATTAAAATTTTTTCACAAATCTAATCATAATTTCACAAATCCAATGAAAATTTCATGAATATTGTGAAAGAATTTTATTGGAATTGCTTCCTTGGTATTCTGGTCTCGTAAGAATATTTTACTCGTATTGGATTTATGACAACAATATTTTCTAATTATTAAGAAACCCCTTTATATTTAAGTTATTTCATTATTTTCATGAAAATGTTTTATTGTTTCGATGAAGTTATAGCACTGCATTAATTACACTGTTAAATAATTTAATTTAATTTTTCAGTAGATTAATGTCGAAATTCATAGAATTTATGCCGAAAATTCTTTCAGTGTATTGTTGCCGTTTGCTAGACATTATTTCGCAAACATTTGATTTGTGGGTCAATTTAACTATTAATTTATCTTGTGTAATACAAATCGATATAAACATTTATTTTCTTCAATTTTAATTTACTTTGCTTGGATTTGATTGGTCTGCGTTAAAAAAAACTCATCTTTACATACTTATATGTATTGTATTATATTGCTGTTTTGTCAATGACTTATAAATGGATACGAGTATTTGTCACCTGGTTATTATTACTTTTGTTTGAAAGACATTGAATTTTTCTGGGGTAATGAGATAAATCAATTATGATACCTTGAAATTCACGATTTGTAGAATGGTTTAACTAAAAGTCTAGTTTAACTTTTGAAGCAAATGAATTGAATCGCTTAAACTTGAATCTTTGAAGCCAGTTATGTAATTCTGCTTATTTCCCATCTTAAAAGCAGGTTGTATAAAATTTTGTTATTAAAAGAATAAATATAGATACTCTTGATAAACAAATTTGTATTTCGAAAAAGATTTTTTTAGCAATACAATTTCATAAAGATAATTAATGAAAAATTCTAAATAAAAAAAACGAGAAGGTTCCTAATTCATCTGTATATTTTTCACAAGTTCACTGAACAAATCTCTAACGACTGCAAAAAAAAATATTTTGCAAAACAGTGTTCTTGGACATTATAAAATACTGTTATATGTAATATAAGCAATTACATATGGGTAATTCCAGAAAAAGGTCATCCAAAAAAAATTTTTTTTTCCTCAAAAGTTTTTGTTGTGTTTTAAGTAACAAAGCATAAATAAAGGTCTATAATTTACAAATGTAAAAGCAGTTTTAATTTTTGAAATTTTTTTACCGAAATATGGGACTAAGAAAAAATAGTTTTTTTGCTGAGCCTTTTTCTATACCCTTTACCGTCTGTAATTTTCATAATATTAATATGCGACACATAAAATATATAAATTCTGAATCCTTATGCATAGAGAAGACGAATAAGCGATGTTCGTGTGTCCGTCCGTCTGGTGTACGTGAAATCGGTTTTCCGAAGCTCCCAGAAAAGCTAGAGACTTCGGTGTTAGACTGGTGTATTAGAAGTCCGGAATATATATATATATATATATATATATATATATATATATATATATATATATATATATATATATATATATATATATATATATATATATATATATATATATATATTGGTATTGAAAATGAACAAAATCGAGCAAACGGTTTCAGAGCTGGAAAACTTGATTTTTCCATATAAAAGTAAGTAGCAAAAACTACTTTTTTTGTTAAATAAACTTTTTTATGTTTCAGCATGAACAAGATTGGTACTAAAAATAAAAGAAATAAAAAAAGCCATTTCCAGGTTTGGAAAACTTTTAACTTTTTTTGTCATACAAAAATAATCTAATAAAATTAATTTTTCCGCTTTCTCTATAAATAATACATAGCTGATATTCATAAAAGAAATAGATTGGTGGAAGATATCAAAAAAGTATGATTCCATTCCATTGATTTTTCTAATTAATTTTAGTGTTTTGGAAAAAAAAGTTTGGTATATAAAGTTAAAAAAAATAAAAACCTCAGCTCCAGAGCTGGAAAATTTGAACTTTTTTTTTGATATTAAAGTAACTTAATTAAATAATTTTTTCCTCATTTCCTTTTTTCTTTGTTCACTTAACATATTTTATATATTTTTTTAAAGAACTAGCTAGATAGGTATTTATTTTATTTATTTATTTATTTATTTATTCAAAAAATGCAATACAAGCCTAAAAGGCCAAAAATTCAAAGTATTGCATATAGTACTATAATACCTGAGATCATTATAAATTAAAATTTAATACAGAAATAACAAACAAAAATATGTAGAAAAAAATATCATATTTTACAAAAATTGATAAATTATATCTAAAATAACAAAAATATTTATAACAAATTAAAATAAATTTATTTATAAAGTTACAATTTGCAGACTGATATGGCTCCCCAGCCTAAGGTAGAAAAGTTTATATCAGAAAAAACTTATCAGAAAAACATGATCCAAAAATCAATAGCAATTCAATAGCTAAGTTAAAAGTGTAACAACAAAAGGAGCTACAAAAAGACTCAAAAATCTATCAGAGTAGGGTTTAGTTTTACCATAGTATAATGAAGAACAAAGAAAGTAAGTTAGCATCCAAAAACCAATAAGTAAAAGAAATTTATAGTCAATCAATGCAGACCAGATAGATAAGCCATAAGTTTAAGCCGAAAAACATTATTAGTATGGGAAAAAATACGAAGTTCAAGAGGCAAGTAGTTCCAGCAGCGAGCAATTTTTACCACAAAAGATCTCTCAAAAGTCAATCTGAAGATTCTAGGGATAAAAACTTGGGGATTTCGCAAAGATCTCAAAAATACAAATCTCTCACATAGTAGAGAGGGAAAACCATTCTTAATAACCCTATAGAAAAAAATCAAGTTACGATATTTAATAAAATTATCAAAAGAACAACCAAGAAAATTACAAACATACGATGATACATGATCAGAACGCTTAATATTATAAACAAACCTGACAATCATATTTACTGTCCGCCTCAATCTGTTTAACATTATTCCAGACGTAGCAGAGATGACTTCAATACAGTATAGAATCTGTGGCATAAGTAACGCATATGCTAATCTCCGCCTAATATGAGTAGGTAGATATATATTTGTAGAGTAAATCCTGCGTAGCGCACCCCAGACTTTACCAGACACTAGGTCTATATGGTAGGAAAAAGAAAGAAAATTATCAAGCATAACACCCACACATTTATGCCTAGACACAAACTCAATTAAATTATTACCAAGATAAAGATTGGGACCAGTAAAGATATATTCGGAAGGACCAAACCAGATAGCCTTTGTTTTAGTTGGATTTAAAAGAAGCGAATTATCAGATGTCCATTGTAAGATTTGGCTTAGACAGTAATTTACACTCTGTTGAAAAGATACACTAATTTTTCGAGCACCTTTAAACAGTAAAAAAATATCATCAGCAAACATGAATGTCTCACACATTTAAGAATTTGTTAGTAAATGTAGGTCATTAACATAAAGAATAAATAACAGAGGTCCAAGGACTGACCCCTGAGGAACACCAGCATGAATCCGAAGTAAACTCGAGTTTACTCCCTTAAAGCTTACAAATTGCGATCTGTCAGAGAGATAAGAAAGAATAAGCCTACAAGCAGACGATGAAAAATTAAATTGATCTCTCAGTTTTTTAACTAAGGTGACGTGACTAATTGAATTAAAAGCCTTGGATAGGTCAAGCGATATGAGAACACAAGTTTTACAAACATTTAAATTTTCTCGGATAGAGTCAGTAAGATTAAGCAACAACGACGTGGTACTAAACCCACGCCGAAAAGCAAATTGACCATCATATATATTATTATTAACGGATTCAAGTATCTGATCTTTCATCAGATGTTCAACAATCTTAGAAAGAGCAGGAAGTATGGAAATCGGTCTAATATCATCAGCATCATTAACAACTTTTGCCTTCGGTATAGGCACAACACGAGCAATTTTCCAGGAAACAGGAAATATAGACGATGTAAGAATATAATTTATAACATCTAGCAAAAAAATAGAAATTAGTGGAAACACAAGTTTAATAAATTTAAGAGGAATTCCATCAATCCCAGTAGATCCAGACTTAATTTTATTTAGTGCAGTAAGCACATCCAATTCAGTAACATTACGAAAAGAAAAAGATTCGTTGGAGTTCTCGAGAGTTGCAAGATGAAAATTGTTTGAATTATTCGAATCAAAATTACCCACAAAATCTTTATTCAGAGAATCAATATCACCATTCCACGTCATGTCACAATCATCACTGGTACACCCTGAACCACGAAGAAACTTCCATAAGCCAGCACTATCAAGAGAACAAAAAAATCTAGAAAAATATTTCCTCTTCTCTAATCTAATCACACTCTTAGCTTTGTTCCTAAACCTACAATAGTTCCTCCAGTTTTCAACAGAACGATTTGACCGGTAGAGCGAGTAAGCCATGTCCCTCAACGATCTCATGAATGAAATATTTCTAGCCTCCATCCATTTACTGTCAGTAAAGCGTAACCTCTTCCTAACAACTGGAACATAAACATATAGTCTAGATAGAATTGAAGAAAATTCAGTACATTTAAAATCAATGTCAGTATGGTTAAGAATGAGATTAGAATCAAAGTTAGAGGCACATAGATAAAGCCCATCCCAGTCTATATTTTCATAACTGCGATATTCAAAAAACTCGTGTGTCGGTGTAGAGTTGAAAGTCAGAAGAGCATAAATCAGAGCATGATCAGATATCGAAGGGCATTGAACCTGGCCAGACAGCAGTATCATAGATATATCACTCACAAGAAAAAAATCCAATAGGGAAGTAGAATCATTAGCTATATCATAACGTGTAGGTCTAGAGTTATGTACAACGGACATATTAAGACTTTGACATAAAGAACGCATTGTATGCGATTTAGCAGGATCAAATAAATTGCAGTTGAAATCACCAACGACGATAGTGTTAATACATTTGGAAAAAATTCTATTGTGACTATTTTCGAAGTCAGACAAGTTACCATAAGGCAGATACACTACGCCAAACAAAACTTTCACATTACTAAAAAGAAGTTCAATAAACAAAGATTCGTATTTTCCCACAAGAAAACCCTTAAAAACACAATTAAAGTTTAGATTCCTAGATACAAAGATACCAACTCCACCACCTCTAGACGGACGATCATTTCTACAAAAAACATAGCCAGGGATACTAACAGCTCGATTTGAGATAGAGCGATCAAGCCAAGTTTCAGAGATAGCAAATAAATCAAATGTATTATCTTTTAAAAAAGTAGAAATCTCATTAAGCTTGACTGAAGAGGCAGAAGGCCTTATACTTCGGCAGTTCAAATGACCAATCCTCAGTCTATTTTGGCTATTTACAAAGACAGTTTTTAAAAATGAATTACCACTGATTACAGGACCCATGTTATCATTAAAAGACATCAAAAAAGAAAATAAAGTAAATGATGGTGAACCAAGCCATAAGCAAATGTAAAATTAACAATCTATCAAAAAACAAAAAAATACTCATATTACCAATACTTAGGATAATTAGTATTTGTAAATTCAATAAATCAGCCAGAAAATATATAAGATTGAGAAACAAAAATAAACAAAAAAATATATAAAAAGTACACTTTTGTGAAAACTAATTTTATAGATTAAAAATTAGATTAAAAAAGGTTAATTAGTTTTATAACAAAAACAATCCATGGGAAAAGTTTTTAACAAAATAAAATAATTAAGCAAAAACTAGCACAGTTTACATATCAGAAAATTTAAATACATCCAGCTACAGAACCTTTCAGCAATTCATCACAAGCTTTCATATCATATTCGGAGGAAGATTTATCAGGCATAGTTAGAGCAGCAACTGGTTTCGCAGCATTTATCACTCTAAATTTGGAAATAACGTTATTTTGGCGAAGTCTCAAACATATAGCATTTAGCTTAGCGGCCATTGGTGAATAATGTTCATTAAGAAAGACACGTCGATCAAGTAAATGTTTAGGAATTTTTTCATCCATGACAAAATTTAATGCTTCAAGTGGATGGGTTTTAATATTTTTAAAATACTCATTCATAATACTGTCACGTAAAAATGTAGTATTAAATTTCACCAGTATAGCCTTTTTCTTGTTAATATAACATGCATGTTTTATATCACTCACAGTTAAAGGAACCTTAAAGAAATCAGCCAAATTACTCACGGTATTATAAATATTTTCAAGACAGTCAGGTAAGCCACTAATAATAATGTCCGATCGATTGAATTTCTTGTAAAGAGCATTATTTTCAACTTCCAATATCATTATTCTATTTGAAACATCAGAATTAACATCGAGTATCATCTTGTTGCACTTTCCAATATCCACCATCAATTCACTCACACAGGAAGACAATTCCTTCTTAATACCCGCCATAGCATCAACAAATGATTGCTTGATAAAATCCCGATCATCATTACTTTTAGAGATGAATTCATCAAATTTGGTATTTAGTTCATCAAACTTGCCATTTAGGTTAGAAATTTCGCCACGCAATCCGGCCGGCGATATATTACCCTTACAAGAAGCACAAATGAAGGACATTACACCAATTTCATCAATTTTATCCATATCAGCCTCAGATATGCCAGCACACGCATTATGCACCCACAAAGAACACAAGTCACATAATATACAAGGTTTAGTTCCAATAACAAGATTACAAACTCCACATTTATGCACATTTTTTTTAGGCGCCATAATGAGCAATTACGTAACAAGTGCAAAGGTGAAAAATATGTAGGTAAGTTGTAATGGCAGCAACAGCAATAACAGCAAAAAACTTATCAAATCTCAGAAAGTTTTCATTTATCTTAAATGCAGACTTAAGTTAATAAGATTTATTATTTTATTTATTCTTGCAAAAATCAAAAGTAATTAACAAAAATTCCAGCTGACTAAAAAACGTGTCTACTCAGGCATAGCGTTGCCAGACATGAGGTATAAGGAACCAGAAAAGTCTAAAAGCATGATTCAAGGATTGGGAAACTTCTCTTAAGCTGAGTGACATTCAATCCACACACACACACACAATAACAATTATAACTGAAAATAATATATCAGTTAACAACTTTTTTCTTTGATTCATTCAATTTCTTTATTGACTGAAAAAAAAATATTTTCAATAAACAGTTTTAATTATTAAAAATGCAAAAACTGTCATCACAGAATATTCAAAAGATGTTTTTATTGAATCAACGAATTTCGTATTCAAATATCAAAATCAAATAAAAAAAAATACATAAAATAAAATAAAATATTTGAAACAAATTTTTTAGTCGAAAAATAAGTCACTTAATAAAAATTGCACTAGGATAAAAAATTATAAATTTTTTTACAAAACAAATATGTATGTATGTATGTATCGTTATACTACATATGTATGTATACCTACGTCGGTGAAGGGTATATAAAATTCGGCACAGCCGAATATAGCACTACTACTTGCTTAAGTTGTGACTGTTTTTGATTAAGTGTGCGATATGTTCATATATATGTACGTATGTACGTATGTATGTATGTATATGAATGAAGTTTACATTTGCAATTAATGAAGTTTCTTTTAAGTAATATTGCTGACCTTCTTAAAAAAAGTTTTAAAATTCATTGAAGGGAACAAAAGGCGACAAGACGATAAAATCGACATTTACAAATGTCTTGAAGTTGTCATATTCACAAGATTTTCTTTAAATACTCGTACTTAGCACAGCATGACTTCATGTTGGAGTAAGAAATAAGTCAGCGACATCAAATATTAATCTAGTGTCATTTATATTGTCTTGAATGCAAACAAAAATATGTAAATGGCATCTTATTATACAACATTCATAAAATCATTAATAACATACATTCATACATACACATACATATGTATGTACTCGTATGTCACTTTAATTTTAAAATGTATCTTCATACATAAATTTGTATTCGTTTTCTCATTTAAAATATGTACATACATGTCCACGCAAAGTCGCAAGCCATTATAATCACACGCAACACTATTTAAGTAGAGAGTCTGTAATGACAAGTGTTGCCAGTTTTGTTTTCTTTAAAATTTTAAAAAATAGCGGTATTTTCAAATACACGTACACGTATCTTTATAATAAATAATGGGAAACCCCCTATTTTGCAAATATATTTTTATCTCTTTATAGAGTAACTATTCAAAATTTCAGTTTTTTTCGCAAAAATTAAGCTGCTGGCAACTCTGCTATCAGCACGTACATATCGCATGCATATCGCTCATTTACTCACAGAACATCATAAGTAAAAAATATAATTTTCGAGTTAATGTTTCAGAATTAATCCTCACAGAGATCTTCATATTGTGTAAAAATGTCATACAAATATCTTGTTTAATCTGGCAAACTAGTTTTTTTTGAGTTATGACGTTTTTTTAGTAAATGAGCGATATTTATACTACAGCTGGTGTGAATACTTAAAATGTATGTTCGTGTATTACTTAAAAAAAAATCTGCTATTAACCTTTGGCGGAATTTGTAAAAGACAAAATGTTTTTCATGGATTTTACTAATCAACGTTCGAGTGTGTGACAGTAACAAGCACGCCCTCCAATTCAATTTTAAAATATTATTAACAACCATAAGGCTTAAGGAATGTTTTTAAGTGCGTACCAGGACTTAACCTGTACAAAAATGTGCATGAGAAACAGACACATTATGTACTTTAATTTGTCTTCTTTGGTTTTCTTTTTTCTTCTTCTTCTACTTTTTTGTGACACAAGGTACAACTATTTAAGCCTATTCAACTTAACTAACAGTGGTGTCTATACTAAACCTTTGCAATTAATATTAATTAATACTCGCTCTATACAATATGAACAATTAGGTCCAAGTTCACAGTCATTACTTAACTAATAGCAATAGTTTAACCAATAGTATTTGATTCACAGCTCTTTGTTTACCATTAGCAAAACCGCCAAATATTATTGGTTAACAAATAGTTAGACAACAGCTGATTCCTTGAAAACGTTATTATTATTGTTGTTTTGTGAAAAATTTTATACACATTTGACACATACGTTATCAGTCTAGACATCTACCCCTCTGTCCACCCTACCGCCCGCACGCCTGACCGTCCGTCTATCAGTAGGTGAAATCGGTTTTCCGAAGCTCCCAGAAAAGCTAAAGACACTGGTGTGTCAGAAATGGTTCGAAATAGATTTGTATTGAAAATCAGCAAAATCAAAGAGATGGTTTCAGAGCTGGAAACCTTAAACTTTTTTTTGGCGTATAAAAGTAACCAGCTAAAACTAATTTTAATTATTTTGTTAATTATAGCTGTTTTATACTTCCGTAACAATTAAACTGGTCTTCAAAATAAAATAAAAACCAAAAAACCAAAAACCAGGGTTGGAAATTTTTAAGTTTTTGGTATATAAAAGTACCCAACTAAAAGTAATTTCTTCTTTTTCTCTATAAATTAAAAATATTTTACATTTTTATATTTAAAAAAAGTGAATTGGTAGTAAAAACTAGAAATATAATAAATACAGATCCAGAGCTGGAAAATTGTATTTTTTTATATATACAAAATTAACCAAATAAAATTAATTTTTTGCTTTTTTGATTAAATATATTCTATATTTTAGAAAGAAATAAATTAGTATTAAAAATCAAAAAAAAAATCCAGGGTTGGAAACTTATTTTTTCGGTACGCGAAAGAAACTTATAAAACTGGGTTCTAATCGTCGCATTCGATAACGAGCTGATTCGATCACGTTTTTTCAGTTTGAGATTATGGCATTCGCTATCAAACAATGTAATCATCCTTATCGGGAATAAAAGGCGAACATTTTGTTCACGTGAAATATTTCCTGTGAACAAAAAATGGTGAACAAAATTAGCAAATAGTATACTGACACAACAACAACGCAAGCATTGGCGATCACAAGTTTAGGGAAAGGGAACATATTTTACGTAAACTTTTATTCCCGAATATGGTTCGATATCGAATGCCATAACCTCAAACTGAAAAATGTGATCTAATCAAAAGCGACGATTTTTTTCTTTTTAAATTAAACATATATAGGGCAATTATGTAAAAAATTCCGCAGGAAATTTCTCCCTTTTTCCAATTAGAATTTTTTGTTTTCCCTATCATTTGCTATTAGTTGGAATTGGTCCCTGGGAGAAATTTCCTGCGGAATTTTTACATAATAGCAAGAATTTTACTTATGAGTTTTTATTATATTTCTTCAATTTTTATAAGGAAATCTAACTTAACCATAAACATGGGCACAAGACTGGTCGCAAAAAATAGTTTTTCTTTAATTAATATATTTGTACTTTCTTAAATATGAGGTTGGCTTTCATTAAAGCGGTCTTAATTTTTTAGCTCTATCGGGTGCCTGGTGGGTTCCAAGATGCCCGATACACACTGGGGGATTTTGAAAAAAAAAATGGAAATAATTCTGCAGTTTCTAAACGGGTAGTGCACTTGTTATGAAATTTAATACAACATTTGTAGAGGTGTCACAGAGCTTAAGTCTGGAATTTGAGCTATATATAGTTAAAGAGGGCAGAGCCACAAGCCACCAAAGTGGCAACTTTGTATTAATGAAAAATTAAAACCGATGCCAAGCTGATGTTTTTGATCAGATAAAAAAGATTTTTTGCAGATGGATATTTTTTCCATCGAGGAGCTAAGAAAATTCTACTACATTTATGGATTTTCGCTTACAGCTTAGGAAATATTCGAGAAAAAAAATTAAAATTTTTGCTTTTTACCAACCTTGGTCCACTGTTCTGCTAATGGTGAAGTCAAATCCTGTTCGATTTAGAACAGAACAGATTATTATGAATTAAGAACAAAATTTTTAATATTTCGAAAAAAATGTTGGTATCAAAAGCACAGTTTAGTCAAAAGTTATACGCAATTTGAATTGAATTTTTGAAAAAAGGAAATTTTTCGCCGTTTTTTGCAGAAAAAAGTGGGTTAATTATTTCGCTATTATAAAAAAAAAATTTGTAAAAATGCGAATTTCGAAATAGGCCTAGTTTTGTAATAAATAACAAATTTAAGGCATTTTCCCTCAAATTATAAAACTGGAATGAAAAAATTTATTATGCCACCTTAAGACAAGATATGGTTTTAAATATTTTAAAGATAAAAAGAATACGGCAAAAATACTGAAAAAATCCCATTTCTGGGATTTCGCAAACTTTTTTTGGGAATTGCTGGAACTCACGAGCAAATACCATTTGTTCTTACTTTTGTGTATTAATTAGATAATTTTCCACCTAAACGAGCATTTTCAGCCTAAAATATTGATAAAAATGGATTATAGTATTATTTGTTTTGTTTGGTTTTATGAGCCCACTGTTGTTAAATTGGTACTATAAAGAACATTGTAGAGGGAAGGATTATATCGTATTTTGTTTAAAAATTTTAGAAATGTAGTTCATTTTAAAAATAAAAGTATTCATTATGCGAATATAAAATAATAACCTCGAACTGTTGTTTAAATTTGAAAAACTATTTATTATCACTTATGGTGATTAACTAGAGTTTCTACGCGGGAAAAAATTCCCGGGAATTCCCGGGAATTATTTTTTTGCAAATCCCGGGAAATTTTCAACGAGAATTTTCGGGAATTTAATACATCCGCGTTTGGAATTTGCTTTTTTTACTTTGCTGTTAGTTGTTTTATTACTTAAAAATACAACTCTGTAACGATGCATAATATAAGCATAGAAGCAGATGTAATAGAAGTTTCTGAGGTGACTCCAACAACTTGAAGCCTTACGAAATATTTTCAACCTAAAAAGTCTTTATAGGAAATAGTATCTAGATTGGCAGATGTAGATGGAATTTCCATCCATGCTATAATTCAAAGCATATGAATTTATTTGTTTTTGTTTTGTTTTTAAATATTGTTGTTCGTGAAATGAGCGAATAAAGTTGTTATTTTTTTAATTTGAATGTTGTATATTTTTTCATAAAATTATATTTTTATTGAAATCATTTAATTAAATTCGTATGTTTTTGAAATTCCCGGGAATTCCCGGGAATAAAACATTTTACTTCTCGATTCCCGGGAATTGGAAAAGTCCGGGAAATTAGAAACCCTATGATTAACCCAACCAAAAAACCCTAAAAATATGGTGTTCAATGATTGTATAAATTTCATTGCAACTATAAAAAAATTATGTACCACTATTTATCTTTCTTTGCAGTACTACTTTTGCTACGTCTTTTGAAAGTATTAATTAGGTTTGTCAATCAAGGCTCCTACGAGTGCTAAAGTATTCCCTTTTGTTTTTGCAAAAAAAAAAATCCTTTCCCAAAAACATCAATGTGTTGCAACACAAAAGGCATGTGTAGCAAATATACGAAAATAAATTACCCAAACTTAGTGATGTGTGTTTAATTAAGATTTATGTTGCCAGTTGATTATATTTATATGATTTTGTTGCAAAAATGCATACGACAACAGTTCAGTGGGATACAAAAGTGTACAAAATACTTTATGAAATTGCAGGTGAAAGCATGGGAACTAAATCGGCATTTTATGTCAAATTGAGATTTATGCGATTAAACAAATTAATCTGCGAATTTTATTTATGGCAACTATTGATTGCATGCGTATGGAAATTTGATTGGAATTAATTTTCGAAAGCTTTGTAAAGCTTGCGACTTTATTCTTATTGGGAGAATTTGCTAGCCTTTTATTGTTTCAGTATATAAAGATTTTAATTTTTTTTTTTTTTTTTGCTAGAAAGTGTTCATTCCGCTGCGTATGTTTTCAAGTTACTTATCATTTAAAAAGTAAAAGCATTAAATCATAATTGAATTGCCTCATAATACTGATGGTTCATAATGTCTGGAGAATTATGCGTGTCAAATGTATGCTTCCAACCGTTCCGATTTTACATCAAAAAAAAAAAAAAACTTGCACAAACATTAATCCTAAAATATGAACTTTCCATTTGTTAAGTGAGTATTTTGCTAATGAAGCAATTTTTCATTTTGCATTTTACTACCACTGCCTATTATTTCACTTTCTTTTGAAACACAGCTTTTCTGGTGTTAAATTGGCTACAACTGCTTGCTCATTCATTCGATAAAGTGCTAAACCTAAAGCCTGGTACTCTGTTCGAAGTTGTGAAAATTTTTCAGCAACAGGGATTATTTCGCGTGAAAAATTTGACACGTAACAAGTGATGCCCATTTTACTTTTTCCGAAAAAATGTTCGTCTTTATTGGTTTGAAGTAAGCAACACTGATCGAATTTTGTTAACAAAAACATCAGCTGTCAATATTTCGCACGAAATAAATGCCAGTCACATTATTTCACAGATAGCAAGAAAATGTTGCCAGATACATATCATAAATTTTTCACGAGTTGAACAGAGTACAACTCTTGCAACATTATTGCACGAAAATTTCACGTAAACTTTTTTTGTATGGATTATGTCAACATTTCGCGTGAAGTTTTGAACAGAGTACCAGGCCTAACGGAAAAAATCGCCATAAACGCCAAAAACCAAGAAAGTCCCAAAAACGGAAAGAGCGCAGAAATTAAGAGAAAGGCTCAATACTGAACAAAAAAATTGCTAAAACTAAAATAAACCGCTAAAAAACAACAACACAAAACTGGAAAAAAAGCCGAAACTAAAAAAATCGACATAAATCGAAAAAAGTTTGCCGTGTACTCAAAATTTCAGCAACAGGTAAAATATTCGATTATTTAGGTTAAAGTTCATATAGTGTTACATATGCAGTGCCCGTACGGAACCCTTCGTGTGGATGTTCGTGAATATATAAATTTCGAATACCTTCGAGAAAAAGGCACACATGTTGAAAGTGCCATTTTGTGCCATGTAATATAAATGGAAAAAATTTCCAATAGTGCTACATTGGCTATTGGTTTGCTATGGTACTTTTGACTTTTAAATAGTGATAAAAAATAGTTCAATTGTACCAACTTCTCCGTCCCTGAGCAAGACCATAAGTTTAAATGCTCTCTTAAAGTCAGCAATTGAGCGAGGAAACGTGTGATTATCACATGCAAGCAGCGATGCCTACTGTTGGATCATCAAAAGCACTGTGAGAATATAAAAAGTAAGAGTGCTATATTCGGCTGTGCCGAATCTTATATACCCTTTACCAAGGTATGTATATATAGTATACAGATGCATACGTAGGTACATACATACATATTTGTTTTGTGATGAAATTTATAATATTTTGTTATATTGCAATTTTTAGTAAGTGACCCCTTGGTTTTTATCGACTAAAGAATTTGCTTGAGTAAATATCTTCCTAAAATATGAAATATGTTTAACTAAAAAATAATTATTTTTGGTTATTTTTTTACCCATTTTTTTCAATTTCCAATCCTGGAACCATAGTTTAAATTTTTCTGGTTTTAATACGAGTACTAATTTATTTCTTTCTAAGATATAGAATATATTTAATTATCAAAGAAATAACTAGCTTTATTTAGTTAGTTTTATATATAAAAAAGTGTACTTTTCCCAACCCTGAAATCATCATTTTAGATTTCTTTGGTTCCTTATATCAATCTTGCTTCTTAAAAAATATATAAAATATGTTAAGTGAACAAAGAGAAAAACAAATAAGGAAAATACTAGTTTGATTTAGTTACTTTAATATCAAAATAAGTTCAGTAAAGTGCGAATTTGACTCGCGCACGAAGGGTTCCGTACATTCGGTTTTGAGAAATTTTTTAATGTGGCGTTTTTGCTTTTTTTAAAGTTTTTTTCAATTTAAACGATTTTTTTAGTTTTGTTGTTTTTTTGCCCGTTTTGGCGACTTTTTTCTGTTTTTGGGTATTTTTTTTCATTTTGGCGTTTTTTTTTCATTTTGACGTTTTTTTCTGTTTTTGGGGTTTCTTTTTCCTTTTGGCGATTTTTTTCATTTTGACGATTTTTCCGATTTTTCTCTATTAATTTTAGTCTTAGAATATATAATATATATGGAAGATGGTAAATTGTTGAGCCTTCATTACCAAACATATATATGAGCAAATTGAAAAATGCAATGAATCAAACCAATTCACATATTCCATTTGCAATAAAGTTTCGTATATAGGGCAGACATCTACATCAACTGACACCACACACGGTGGACCAAAACACATAAGAACGCTGATGAGGAAGGTTTAGTGGCCTTCGAAAACGGCTGGCTGTTCCGTTCAACTATGTGTTGTTGTCAGAATATTTACAACTAACTTGATGTTATTTGTTCATTAATAATTATCACATGTAATTTGGCTTAAAAAGCGTTACGAACAGTAGCCTAACTCAATTCATAAGAGTCTTAGAATTTTGTTTAATTTGGTGCTTTTTTTCGTTTTGGCGATTTTTTTTTGTTTTTGGCGATTTTTTTTTGTTTTTTGGCGATTTTTTTCGGTTTGGCGATTTTATAGTTTTTTTATTTTTTAGTTTAAACGTTTTTAAAAATTTTGAGAGTTTTGCTCTTACGGTTTCCAAGATACAGCAAGTTGTCAAAATTGCATAGTCAAAATTGCATTAACTGATGGAACACCCTTTAATATAAACTATTTTAAATTTTAGTGCTAGTTGTTATAATCTGTATAAAAATACACTAACCTTACAAATTTCAAGTTTACATACATACAATTGCATGTACATTACATGGGAGTTTAACATTTTTCGTTGCTCGTTTTGAAACACCCTTTAATTTCCAATTCTCATGTATATGTTGCTGTAGCGGCCAAAGGAGTACACACTGTGCCCAAATTTCAGGTCCGTAGCTCTTACGTTTCCCGAGAACATACCCTGTGATAGACAGACGGACAGCTTAGCGAAAATAATAGGGTTCCTTTTCACCTTTAGAGTACGGAACCCTAAAAAGGTTAAATTTTGCAGTTGTGAAGCTGTGGTTTTTATTTTTCAAATTTTCTATACCCAACTTTTGTTTCCAAAACATAACATATATTTATAAATAAAATTATAAAAAACAAATATTACACCTAGTTAATTTTGTATATCACAAAAAGTGTACGTTTCCTAACCCTGGAATCATAATTTAAAATTTTTTTTTTCTTTTAAGAATTTAAGATATTTCAAATTTATAGATAAAAAGGAAAAATTAGTTTTAGTAGGTTATTTTTATATAACAAAAATTTTAAAGCTCCCAACCCTGGAAACGCCTTTTTGATTTTTTTAATTTTTTTTATATTTTTAATACAAATTTTATTCGTACTGAAATATAAAATAAGTTTATTTAACAAAAAAATTAAAAAAATTGTGTTATCTAGTTACTTTTATATGGCAAAATCAAGTTTCAATTTTCCAGCTCTGAAACCGTCTGCTCGATTTTGCTGATTTTCAATACCAATCTAAGGTAGACCATATCTGACACACCAGTCCAAGAACGAAGTCTCTAGCTTTTCTGGGAGCTTCGGTAAACCGATTTCACGTATACCAGACGGACGGACGGGCATCGCTTATTCGTCTTCCCTATTCATAAGGACCCAGAATATATACATTTTATGGATCGCATATGAATATTATGGAAATTACACACGGAATGACAAACCTATATATACCCTTTTCCATTTTTGGTAAAGGGTATACAAATAGGTTAAAATACTCGTATATTTTCGTATAAAATTCTCTGTTATTTATGTTTTTAGAACCAAATATTCTCTGTTATTTATGTTTTATATAAGTCTTTATTTTTTGTTTGACTGTGGCATATTAAATCGCTATATCGGACAATTATTATCTTTTGCTGGTCTAAGGGCCAATTTCACCAACTCTATATAAATATCAATTCATGTTTAAATGTCGATTTTCATTAATTTTTGCATGGAAAAATTACATTTAAATATGGATTGATATTTAAATAAGTTGGTGAAATGGGCTCTAAGTCACCTTTTGAACGCTCTTCAATGCTACCAAGCTTTTTTTATATTTTTGTTTTTCCATTTTAAAGAAAGCCGTAATAAATTAACAAGATTTAGATTGAGAAAAGTTGCAGCGTTTGCTTTGTTTAAGTTGCAAACATTTTGATTATTGAAAAATCACCAAACAGAACTGCGAGAAATTGTAAAAAGCACTATAAATACCAATTTTACTGCAACGGATGTTTATTATTTACAAACGAAAAAAATCACCAAAAAATATCCGTAAAACACCAAAATGGCAACACTGCTTGCAACTCTGTTCGCTAATACAATTGGTTAATGGTAATTTAAGTGATCTTTAGTCTTCGTGAAATGACTGTAAGTCAAGTAATTTCGGTATATAATTTTGTGCAAAGAGAGGACACAAAGTGCCTTAATCTTATATAACAATGTGACAGGTACTTTCATTTCGCATATAATAAAAATCCTTGTAAAAACTTTAATTTGAAAAAGGGACATGCTTATATCCAAAAATATTCGGGCGTCAAAAGTAACGAGATCAGAATTTCATCCAAGCGCTTGTTTCGTACAATAACAGGATGTCATTTAAATTTCTGGGCAATCTGATACGTGACAACACATTTAACTATATTGAGTTGTCAGCAGATATCAGTAATTCAATTCTGTATTAGAAATATAAAAGGAAAAGATGAGGAGACAATTACGGTAAAAATTTGCACCTGATAAGTCGTAATCTGAGTCATTTTCAATTTCCATGAAAATGGTATTTTACACAAAATGCATTACGAATATTCTACAGATGGTAAGTTGAAGGAAAATATATCTCATGCCGAGTATACACTTGGCATTTATTCGGTTGTCATTTTCAAAATGTATGTCACTTTAACACAATACCAACAAAGTGAGGCTTGTTTACTCACTCTCGAGAACAATTATGTGCTACTGACAATATATTTCCGTTTTCTTAGGTCTAGGAAATATTATAAACCTGACAACAGGAATCAGTTGCTTGCGATAACTGGTAGACAAACCTTAATTTTTTGGTACTGTGTTAAAGTGACGTTGATGTCGACAGCTGGAATAAAGGTCATTATGTTTTTATACGCAATGCAATGCTACACAACGAAAAATGTCAGAAATGACAAACGTTGTCATTAGTACACTTTCTAATGCGATGTCACAAAATGCCATAATGTGCACTAGGCATTAGAATATCATTGCAGACAAAATGTATGTCAACAGAAATTCTCACACTAAAAAGTTATTTTTTATAATGTTCAAAAAATTGTTAAAGTCAAGCCGTATATTCATAGTCAAAACAAAGTATACTTTAAGAGTCTAAAACCATTATTTTGTACGCTAATACTAGTTTTAAATTTTTAAAGCATACTTTTTTCTTGACTATGAATATAAGCCATAGTTTTTGAAACATGTATATCTAAGAAAATCTTAGCACAAATTGTGTTGCAACACCTTTTGTTATAGTACCACAACTAGTCACCTTAGTCTATACTACGAGTAGTAACAAGTTTATATATGATTTTTTTTAAATAAAGTTTATTGTCAGCATTCTCCAACAGGTTTTTTGAATTTTTTTTTCCTAAGCCACTTCTTTTCGCAAAGTATATTTCGCATTTGCTGCATTCAATGACAAAAATTTATTTTTTTGTAAATTTTAATTAACAGCTTAATTGGAATTTGAAACTGCAACCGCATAATATTTTAAGCGCATTAAAAGACATTTGATCTCAACCGCAAAAACTTTACACTTGCAACATTGTGGTGTGAGTAAAATTACAAATTTCATATTATTTGTTTGGTGAGGGGTGTGTACTGGTTTTAAAAAAAAATTCTTTGCAACAATTGCCTTAAATTTTAGCTCCATTTTCTAAATAAATCCGCCATCTCTAAACGGCTGGTCGGATTGCATTGAAATTATCTCATAATTGTTGCAGAAGAGTATTGCATATGAAAGGACACTAAATATTTATGAATTCCTACATATATAGTTTTTATGTTTAGACTCCCATTAAAAAAATGTTAGGTTAGGTTAGGTAAAAATAATTAAAACTAACTGAAATTAGTCACTATGCCACAGGCCTGTCACAGACATCTATCGAAATTGTTTTGATTACGAATTTTCATTTCGATCGATTTCAATCGATTTCTTTCATTCGAAAAAAGCGGCAATTGAGTGTTTTCAACTGAAATTTGGCAATATTGGCCAACACAAAACATATGGTGCGACATTATTTTTTATTGGAGTGAACAAAATGTACACGAAATGTCTGTAGTTTTGCATGCCCAGAAACAAAACTTTGCCCGAAAATTGCAGCGAAGAGGATCCACTTTCATATCCAAACACATTGGATGTGTTAAAGTTTTGTTTATTTTTAATTGATTGAATAGAATCTTTCAGTTCTTATGATGTTGCATTTTTTTCTTAAATGATTAAACAGAATAAGTCCGCAACTTTAGGAAAAATCGCTGAAGTTACGGCAGTATAGAATTGTTGAGAGAATGAGTACGAGGGCGGGTCATAAGTCCATGACTTCTTGAATCAAACACAGTTTTTTTGGAAAACAAAAATTGGTTTTTTAACATAATCTTCTTTTAACTCATTGCACTTAGTCCAATGTTTCTCCAGTTTTTGTATCCCTTCCAAAAAATAGGATTTTTTGAGGTCCTTAAAAAAGGAATTTGTTTGGTCGTTGGAGCTAAAACTCTTTCCACCGAGCCAATTCTTTAGGTTTGGAAATAGGATGTAGGCACTAGGGGCTAAAGCCGAAGAATATGGCGGATGGGGTACCAATTCGTAGCCAAATTCATAGAGTTTTGCTTTCTTCGGAGCATGTTTAGACTGCCGCTTGGTCTCCGGAGTACAGTAATGGATCCATGTTTCATCCACAGTTACAAAACGCCGCAAAAGATCATTCAGATTGCGGTTAAACAACACCAAACAATCCTTTGAAGTTGTCACACGTTTACGTTTATGGTCAATTGAGAGCAAAGGCGGCACCCATCTTGCAGACAAATTTCTTAAACCCAGCTGATCATTTAAAATCGAAACCACACTGCCATATGAAATGCTTATAGCATCAACACTCTCACGCACTTTTACTCTTCGATCGGCCAACACCATACCGTGGATTTTTTTCGAGATTTTTGGGTGTACTGACCTCAATTGGCCGTCCACAAAGTCAGTAAACAACTTTTTTACCATTGAAATCGATAGTGCAGAGTCGCCATAGTATTTATCGAGCTTTGTTTGATTGATGGTTTTTTTCGTAAAAAATAATTCACTTTTTTTCTTCTCAAAAGGCGAGGTAGTCTGTTATCAACGGCTGTCAAACACAAACTAAATGACACAGCTTGTTCAAATGTAGAGAAGAGTCCACTGGCAGTTGCTTCTTTACAGAAGCAGTGTTGCCATTTCAATGAAGAGGCGGGAAATTCAAAGAGACACTGAGTTCGTAATCCACCCTCGTATTTATACTAGTATGTGAGAACATAAGAAAAAACTATGTCCAAAATAAAATATATTCTATCTCGCGACTGCTTTCTGGCGCTGAGATTTTGTGTCAATTTGTGTGGAAAAAGTGTTTATGTCGCAATTCTGTTTGATCATTAGGACTTAAGAAAATTTCTTATAAATACAAACTTTAAATTAATTGTTGAAGAAAATTTTAATTAAATTGTTGAAGAGCATTTTTCGTTGTTGAAATAAAGTTGTTTCAAACATATTTTTGTAGTTTCACATAACGAAAAGCACACTTCCGAATATTAAATCTAAAATGATTTCATTTCGAGCTAAGTCTTCGTTTTTCGTTTTGTGAAGAACATCGTTGGGGATAGTATGGCGTAATAAATAATCCAAATGTATACACCTACACTACATACATAGAACATTGAAAATGATATTTAGATGGGGAGAAATAAAAATAAAAAGTTTGACCAAGCATATTAAAATAAAAGAAATCTATAAAGTATCAAAATATGCCCTTAAAGCGTCAAATATGCTCTAAAAATCGAAAAATGTATGCCTAACCCTGAAATATGCAAAAACATGCTCTAAATGGTAAAATATTAAAAAAATTTGTGTTAAAATTCATAAAAAGTTATGAAACGGATGCGTCCCTGCTTATTACCAAACACAAAATTTGTTTTGTGTAATTTATAAAATTTTGGATAATTTTGAAGGTTCGTCTGTGTAAAACTGAATTTCGATTCCGGCAACACTGGTGGATACGCACACAGGTGTTACCGTTGGTGCTACTAAAGTAGCAATTTGCCGCTTTTTCTTTAAAACCTTTTACTTCCGATTTTGATGAAATTTTTTAGGAATGATGCCTTAAGCTATGTACACACGGTTGTCAGATCTTACAATATTGTTAGATCTGGCAATGTGCTGACATTGTCAGCAAAAAAATTGTAAGTTCACACGGTTGTCATATGCAAAAATTGCCAGATATTATTATGCGTTGCCAGACTCAAAGCGCTTGTTAGAAATTGTTAAATATCAATCGTTTGTGGTAGTGTTAAATGTAAAAAGTGAAAATATTAATTATTATGGACCTTAAAGAAGCAACTGAAATGATTTTGGCTGCATATATTTTATTAAATATATTTTCTTTAAAATCAAGCGTGTACAGTGTTGCCCATAGAAATAATTCTCTTACAATGACGCCATTGTCAGATGCACGAACTTCGCGCATCTGACAATATTAAAATGTCTGAAAAATAGCTGGCAATAATTTTACAATGTGTTCACACGATTGTAAGATGTCTGACAATTTGTTGTCAGCTGCTAGTCTTGCAATGGACTGACAATGATTTTTCTGGCAACGACGTCTGACAAAAATTGCCAGTTCACACGGTTGTAAGAAATTTTGAGCACATTTTACTGGCAATATTGTAAGATCTGGCAACCGTCTGTACATAGCTTTAGGCATATCTGCCATTAGTGCCGAATCTTGAATCATTAAACGTTCTAGATTCCGAAATATATCGACTTCAAAATGGAAAAATTTAACAAACTCGTTATACTTCGCAAAGTAGAACATTTAATGATTCAAGATTTTGCACTAATGGCAGTTATGCCTAAGGCATAAATCGTACAAAATTTTATCAAAATCAGAAGCGAAAATTTTTAATATGTTACTTTTGTTATTTGGCTAGAAATGTTTTTACCCCAAGAATAGCTTTAATTTTGATGTCTCTCGGCGGGAGCTGGTTTTGATTTTAGACCCCTAGTTTCTTAGGGTAATATTCTTAGAATTTTGTGTAGATTTCATTTTTGCTAGACGCCTGTTACTTTTTTTCGCACACGAACAAATCGACCCACTATAATGTACATACAATGTATATATATTAAAAAAAATTCTTGAACTGTAGTACATTTTAATCAGGAGGCTTATTCTGAATTGCGATGCGAAAATCAATGCGATGAGCAAATGAAATGCGATGCGAAGGAAAATTGGTATTCTATACGGCTTTCGTAGTCGCATTCGAGTTTTATTTTAAATCGTGGCAAGCGGACAAGTTAAGGTTATCGGAATATGTTTAGAATCAACTTTGCCAGAGAAAAACAATTTTTTCCAACAATAAGAAAATATATGTGTGATGAGAATCTACTAAATTATTTATTTTCAGAAAATTATTTTGACAAACCAGAATGTTTGGTTTGCATTTTCAAGCATCATATGTATGTATATATTAATTTTTTTAAATAAAATTTTCTACAAAACCATCTCTTTACTCACCATCAGCAACGACAAAAAATGTCTTTCTTTATAAATATTACTTCTGACCATAATAAAATCATTATGAGCTGAGTATATAAAGCAGAAATCTACATCAACTAACACCACACACGGTGGACCAAATACAAAAGAACGCTGATGCTAGAGGTTTAGTGGCCTACGAAAACAGCTAGTTGTTCCGTTCAACTATGTGTTTGTCAGGATATTTACAACTAACTTTGGTGTTATTTGTTCATTAATAATTATCACATGTAATTTGGCTTGCAAAGCGATTCGAACTTAAGCCTATTTAAATCATAAATATAGAAACAAATAAAGTTCGAACAATAATAATTAAATTTAACATAATAAAATCAATTTTGGTTTTGGATATTAAAAATTTCAAGTCAGGGAAATGAGACGAAACTGTCACTGGCAACACCGATTCGTGGTGAGAATATAACTCACACAATTATAAAATGTAATGTATAGGTTGCCGACCACTGAATCTAATACAATGGTGTTAAAAATAAAACTATAGTTGTATGGGTGAGAAAAGTTGTCTCATTCATCTCTCAAGTACATGGAAAAAAATAAATTTTTGGAAGAAATGCAGTTAAGTAAAACAGCTAAAAATAAATAAAACGGAGCGTATGTGATAAAAAAAATAAAAAATAAGTAGAAAAAATTAAATAAAAAAGTTGGTGGCGACCCATATTTTCCAAGTTATGGGACTGAACTTTTCATAGGAAAGTGTGAAGAATCTCCAAAACATTTTTTTTCTATATGTTATCTCATGGCAAATTGAAAAATAAAAGAAAAAATTTAAAAAAAAAATTGGCTGCGACCCATATTGCACAAGTTATTGTTCTTTGAAATTTTTTTAGAAAACGCAGTTTTAGTAAAAGCTACTCCAAAAATATCAAAATATCTTTTTAATACATATTAATTTCTTTCATTAAAATTTTGTAACATAAAACACATTGAATGTCGCGAAAATCATTGATGATCATAGGATATTTTTCGCATACCACTTTTTTTCTTTCAGTGTATCAATAAAGCATTTAATACACCCGGTACGCATGTTTTATCGTCGCTGTTTCATTGACGACTAAATGAAAGAGAATCAGAATGTGGGTGATTTTAGCTACTATAATTGTGCTATGAAACTGACATCAATGATCTATCACATTGATCCGCAAAATAAAATATGTTTGTATTGGTGAGAAAAATGACAGTAAAATAAAGTTACACTTGAAGAAAAATTTTTTGTAATTTCAGATACATGCTGTGATTATTCATTGTTTGGATATTTTTTGTAAATAAGCAATTTAATAAAAACTTAAGTAAAAAGTAAAAAATAATAATCCATTCAACAATGTAGTCTATAAATTCCAAATTAAGTTTATTCGCAGCGCTGTGAAAGTTATTAAAATTTTTATTATTTTATTTAAAATATCTTCTATATTATTTTAAAGTGTTTCATAGCATAAAATGTATTGCATATTGCCAAAAGCATTTGTTATCACAAAATATTTCTTAGGTTCCATAATTATTTTTTGCTGTACAAATTTATTAAATTTGCAAAAAACTAGGAAAAATTCATACATGCGAGCACAACTTTATTCGTCGCTTTCTCAGTGACGTCTAAATGAAAGAGCATAATCAGGTTTGTGTATGTATGTGTCCACAATTGTGGTATGGCTTGCGGATCACTGATCTAATACAACACTATGTTATATCGCGTAACAAAAAGAATTAAACTTTTAATCGCGTAACAAAAAGAATTAAACTTCTATCGCTCACCATCACGCAGTGTTCTAATTTTCAGTCTTCGCTGATTTTAAAAAAAGATATGAACGTAAAGATGTATGTTGAAAATATAATATTTATATATAAAAATTTATATTATAAATTTTTTCGCGCTATCTCCCCAATACTCTGAACTTTTATAAATACTATATTGTATAAACATTGAAATAATTTGCGTTCATATTTGTATACGTATGTATATATATATATATATATATGTAATAAATCGTTCAAACTAGAGATGGGTACGTGTTGAATTTTTCCAAATCATAATGTCCAACACGTCCGAAACACGTACGGGAAATATTTTTCTAAAACGAAACTGCACAGCATGCGCGAAATCAAATTGAATAGCAAAGCATTTTGTATATTAAAATTGATGCATATTTTTGTTTAATTTCAGAACTTTAAGCTTAAGAGACCCTTACACTATTAACAAATTTGCTGGTGTTGCATGTTTGACTATACAATATATTAAATTTTTTTTCTCTACTGGAAAGTCATACATGCATATTTTACACTTAAAATCGTTTGAAAACCATTCGACCCTAACACGAACGAAATCAAATTTTCTGTCACAAACACTGTGTTGAGTCGCGCGTGTTCGTGTCACGAAAACAATACGACATGCGCCCATCTCTAGTTCATACCATTGATTACTTGTGTAAAAGTAAACAGTTCAACATCATGGACACCCAAGAGCAAAGGCGATTCTTTAAGACAATGGATTTAAATTGGAATTTTGCAACTGTTTGCTCTTTTTTTTTTTTTGTTCTGCAAAAAATTTTAAAAAATTATTAAATAAATAATAAATTATGTTTGTGCTATTTTGCTGAGTAATAAAAATTTTTACTGCTGATATTAAGATGTTTCTTTTGCTTAAGCCATTGCGATGTTTAAATAAACATTAATGAAAATTTTTCTGTTCAAGAAAAAATCCCTTAAAATTTGTAAAACTTTTGAATTTAGTTTAGATTTTTTTTTGTAAAATTGCATACAAATAGATTATCTGTTATTGGAACTTTTTTATAAAAGCAATACGACTAAGCCTGATTTTACAACTGCATTTGAATTTTTACCACTGGACCAAATTTTATATATCGAATGCTGCCCCTGCCTTAAGAAAAAAAATTATCCTCTAATAAACACGTTTAATTGAAAACAAAAACAAAATCAATTAAAATTTTAATTGAGTCATTTAAACTTTTGTTTAAAAATTTTATTTAATTGAAAGTTTAATTGACTCAAAAAAATGTTTCATTCATTTTTGTTTTTTTTTCAAATAAACGTGTTTATTGCAGGAAAATTTTTTTCTGTGTATGCCCTAAACATATTCACCATAGCAAACTACACGAACAACTGACTTCAAAACCCTCCAGCTGCATATGTCGCCTTGTGGCCAGCTACTAATTTATTTTGGAAACGACAGCAGCATCACTAGCACCTTATGCCACTTTCAAGTATTTCATATTAATAAAAATAGAATTACCTATTTTAAATATACATAATTATCTTACATAAAAGTATAAAAATTAATAAATTTATTTATTGACATGAACTTCGGGATTTCTTTCTGTTAAATATTTTAAATAATTGTAAGCTTTCATTCATTCTACAATTGTTATTATACTAAACAGAAAAAAATATTCCTGCAATAAACATCTTGAATTGAAAATAAAACCAAAACTCATTTAGGAAATTTATTATTCGACATATTGTCATAAGTTTATTTAAATTTAAATTTATTTGCTGGAGGTTAAGCATTGTCTGTATCGAATATAAATTGTTTGCTGGGTTTTGTTACAGTTTCTAAGGCCGAGGCCACGCAATGAGCGGCAGAGCGGTGAGCGGCTAAGCGGCGCCGCTCAGAAATAGAACTTGTTCTAATTTTCAGTCGATTTCTGAGCGGCGAAGTATAAACATGGGTATAAAATGCTATTATTGAGGATCTTCTGAGTGAGGACAATATTATATTGCTAAGCAATACGCCTATCAGCATCAGTACTGAATAACTAACATTGATTAGTAATAATATGCCCAGCACTAGCAATACATCTGCTGATTGTTTCACTTCAGTCCCATTAAGAAAAACAAAAAAAGAAGAGGATTTCAAACTCGCCGCTCTGCCGCTCACCGCTTTGCCACTTTGCGTGGCCTCGGCCTAAGCCTACTATGCTTAATTTTCTTTTCGTGATTTTCAAAAATATTTGTATTTGTGAATTCTCAAATAGTTTTTGAAAGCCTGTGCATAAGATAAGAGGTTTGTGACTGTTCTACTGATGATTCGGCTAAGCACCAATGAAATTTACGGACAATGCTTAACCTCCAGCAAATAAATTTCAATTTAATTTACTCAATTACATTTTTAATTGATTTTTTATTTTATTTTGAATTAAAGTTGTTTATTTACATTTGATCACTGTCGCCAAAAAAAAATAGAAATTATTTTAATTGGATTACAACGACAAAATCAGCATAAACATCAACCTGCCGCCATGTTGCCTTGCTGTCGTTAAAATAATCATTCTCATATAAAAATGTGTTATGTATCCTTGATGTTTTGAAGTTGGTAGCTTGCTGTGGTGAATATGTTTAATTTTTCAGGCGACAGATGCAGCTAGCGGCATTTAAAGTTTTGTGTTCGTGTATCCTGCTGTAATCAATGTGTTTAATGCGTTTTGTTTTCTTTAATAAACTTAATTGCTCTCTCTCTCTCTCTCTCTCTCTCGCAATTATTAACATTTACTTAGTAATTTCTTCAATTTCCGGCTTAGCTAACAAAAGGCGCCGAGACGCAAATTAATAACATAGCAACAAATTAAAAAAATAATAATACTGTTCATAATTAATATACTTCTCCATAAAATGATTGTTCGATTGATTCTTTCATAAGAAATCGCATTTAATTTTTAATAGATTCACGCACAGAATTTTTACCTTTTTATAATTTTCACTACTAGGTTTAACATTATCCTTGGATTCAAATTTTCCAAAAACAAACTGCAGAGAATCCTTTGTAAATTCGAAATCTTGCATTTTATTTTTTCTTCTATTAGCAGATATTTTTAAACGATTTAGCAAACTCGCATCATAATTTTCTGGTTACACTGATTCACATGAATCAGTGTTACAGCATTAAACACATTCACCATAGCAAAGCTACCGAGTTCAAATGTCAACAATAGAATGTTTATAAATATTATATTATTTTGGAGACAACAAGGCAGTACGGCGGCAGGTTGTTATACACGATGATTTTGACGCTTTAGCTAATGCTATGTTTAGACGACGAGTTGAATCACCTGCTTCGCTCTCTGAATCGTGTTTATGAATCATGCTGTTTAGACTACGCACTCGTGCTTCGTGTGCACCGTGTCAATTTAGTGCTTTTCGTACTAGATTTAGTGTTTTTTTATTTCATAACAGTACGGAATTTTTCAACTTGTTGCTTTTAAAAAAAAGGCAATAAATTGCTGCTTTTTCACGCAAAATCCTCTGAATATTAATTTGTGATAGTCTGGTGGCTTTATAAAAACACTAAATAAGAATTTCCCACTTTTCAAAAACTATCTTTTAGACACGCAGTTTCCTTTGCAGAATGTTAATTCAGCTGCGTGAAATACAAAGGAAGAAAAACTTTCTCTTTCACAGTTATTTCTACTTCAACATTTGAACATGGTAATGTTAATAGTCCTAGAGTATTAGAAATGGATTTTGATTAGTTGAATTTCTATAATTATAAACTTCAATCCAAAATTTATCACTTCTGAGGAAATTTGTTTGAAGGCATCCCTATATTTTCTTCTTATTTTTCCTTTTTATATTATTCATAGCTTAATTAAACTTATTTATATTAAACTCACATCTATGTTTTATTGGTTGGTTTTTATTTGTTTACAAACACACACATACACACCTACCTATTTTGTTTTGATAGCTAGTTCAGATAAAATGGCGATTAACTGCGATAAAAGTTAGAGAAAATACCAATTTTACGTGATTCGCAAGTAGATTCATATTGAATCTACTTGATTCGCTCTCATAATTTTGTATGGCGAAGCAGGTTGATTCGGTCATGATTGGGGTGTGAATCATGAATAGAGAGCGAAGCACGTACCGTGTAAACATACTATTAATTAAACTAAGCAAAAGTGTTGCCAACATAAGACAAAATGTTGAATCAATGATATCTTACAATTATTTCACATTCTACCCTGTTCTATAAAGCGATCAATTTCAAACCGCACGATTTTAGAAAACTAACTCCGACTACAGAAATATTTTTTTTGTTTTTTTTTAACATTTTTATTGTATAGATTCCCAAATAACATATCTGAAAGAACATTATCGTATATGATTTTAAAGACATCTGCAGGATTATTATCAAGTTTTTGAAAACGAGAAATTTACTCGGATTCGGTTTACAGCACAGGACCGATTACACTAGTTTACAAAATAAAATTTTTTTCATGTACATTTGATAAGATTTATATTTCCTTATGTATTTTTCTGAATTCGAAAATCAAGGTTAAATTTTTTTTTATGGAACAGTTTTTGAGATATTGTAATTTTTTCAGTTTTTCGACCTTTTTTCACCTGACCCATGATATCTCGAGCTAGACTTGTCCGATTGGGTCGCTGTTGGTACTCAAATGAAAGGTACTGAGATGACAAATAAATATGTATAATTGGATCTTTAATTGGTATAGCGGTTCAAAATATATCGATGAAAATAGGCCACATTTTCAAAAAAATCATATTTTACAGTGATTATATACTGACAAAAAAGTACAAGTCGTTAAGAAATTGTCTGGTTTCGGTCCATGTACGTAAAGATAGTACCTTTACGTAAGAACTAAGACCAACCAAAAGAAAATCGACCGAAAAATTACAAAGTTATAAGCAATGGATTGAATAAATCCAAAGTAAAAATACATAAAAATAACAAATAACACAGGTCAAAAAAATTAAATTTATTATGTAAGGTCAAAGGTTTCATAGTAAATTTATATATACTAAGTACTGTGTATCAATCCCTTTAAACTAGTTTTTTTGAATTGGCTCTGTATCTGGAGATTTTCCGTTATAAAAAAAATAGGATGCTGGATCACATAATGGGCATTAAATCGATAACCAGTTCTTCAATTCAATAACAAATTCCATCGACGGATAGGAAACAAATTGGCCTTTAAATTACATCATCATGAATTTTTCCACAGTCTTATACTTGCAGAGATATTCAGAAAGTTTTATACAAAAAAATACATTTTTTCCAAAAAATTTAGAAAATCGTTTGTTTCTTAAAAGACTCATTAAAATTTTAAACTGAAGAAAATTTTATATTTTATTACTAATTGTGATACATTCATATGTTATAAATAAAACGAGCCAAATTGATTAAAAATCATTCCAGTAATTCTGAATTTTTTCACAATTAAGTGCTACCATACGTGTATATTTTACGGAATTTTTTAATTTTTATTTATTTTATTATTATTATTTTATTCTTTAAAATATACTCGTATGGTAGCACTTAATTGTGAATAAATTCAGAATTACTGGAATGATTTTTAATCAATTTGGCTCGTTTTATTTATAACATATGAATGTATCACAATTAGTAATAAAATATAAAATTTTCTTCAGTTTGAAATTTTAATGAGTCTTTTAAGAAACAAACGCTTTTCTAAATTTTTTTTGAAAAAATTTATTTTTTTTGTATAAAACTTTCTGGATATCTCTGAAACTATAAGACTGTTAAAAAAATTCTTGAAGGCGTAATTTAAAGGCCAATTTGTTTCCTATCCTTCGGTGTAATTTTTTAAGGAATCGAAGAACTGGTTATCGATTTAATGCCCATTATGTGATACAGCATCCTATTTTTTTTTATAACGGAAAATCTCGAGATACAGAGTCAATTTAAAAAAACTAATTTAAAGCGATTGATACACAGTACTTAGTATATACAAATTTACTATGAAACCTTTGACCTTACATAATAAATTTAATTTTTTTGACCTGTGTTATTTGTTATTTTTATGTATTTTTACTTTGGATTTATTCAATCCATTGCTTATAACTTTGTAATTTTTCGGTCGATTTTCTTTTGGTTGGTCTTAATTCTTACGTAAAAATATTATCTTTACGTACATGGACCGAAACCAGACATTGTTTTAACCATTTGTACTTTTCTGTCAGCAATTAATCACTGTAAAATATGATTTTTTTGAAAATGTGCCCTATTTTCATCTATATATTTTGAATCGCTTTACCAATTAAAGATCCGATTATACATATATATTTGTCATCTCAATGCCTTTCATTTGAATACCAAGAAGGACCCAATCGGACAGTTCTAGCTCGAGATATGATGGGTCAAGTGAAAAAAGGTCGAAAAACTGAAAAAATCACAATATCTCAAAAACTGGTCCATAAAAAAAAATTTAACATTGATTTTCGAATTCAGCGGAAGAAAATACATAAATAAAATCACCTCTCCTCAAGTGTACATTTTCAGTGTAAACTAGTGTTATCTAACAGAAAGAATATCCGGAAATGGATGCAAAGAAATAAATTCATTTTTATACTTTTACATGATATAAATACATTTTTAAAGACTAATTTTATTTTTATAAATGGGAAATATTTGAAGGTGGTATCACTGAAACAAGTATTTATCTTGAATATCAAAAGCTTATTGCTGCCATTTCGAAAATAATTAAAAATCTGGCATTTGAAGTCGATTGTCCGGGAAGCCTGCTGTGGTGAATGTTTTTTCTGCACTCCATTGATAATTTATTTTATTTTTAATTTAATCGTAAATGCAATGGGAGCAAAAGCATCGATATGATTATAAAAATTCCTCAATAATCTTAATATTATATGTACACATTATTTTTTTTTTATTAATAATGATAAATGTCATCTATAATTCATTACGTTGTTTGTATGTACGAGTATATACCTATAAGACCTTTTAAGTAAATAATCGCAAAATGTCTATCAATGTTCGTTCAGTCTTAATTATATATTGAATTCTTCTCAAATTCAGTTACAAATTAAGTTCGTAATAAACCATTTCACACGGCTTCAAATGAAATTGCAAAGAAGTTTAATGCCTTTTTTTATAAATGAAATAAAGTTTTTAATGAAAACAAATTACTTTGATATTTATTTTATATGAAAATTAAAGTTTTAAGCCAGCTTATACAAAGAAGAAACGAGACGTGTTAATAATATCAAAGAGAATTATGGAATGTAGCCAAAGCGAAAAATCTCATCAAGATGATAATAATGATGAGAATTTAGTTGTGGAAACAATTGCAACACAATTAACAGAATATGTAGGTACATAGTATTATTTTTTATATTACATATTTCCCCCTGGTTAATCATAAATAATTAAATTGAAAAAAAAAACAAAAAATTACAACAGCAGAAAGTTATAACAAATACTTAATTATATATTCCATATATTAGAAATTTAAAGGTGTAGTGACTTGAAAATTTCTCTGTGCGGAGTAACAAAGCAAAAAAAAAATTATATACGAGGGTGGTTCGGAAACTTCTTAGCCTATCAATGAAAGAGAATAGTTAGTTTTTCAAAAATATTTTTATTTTTCAATATAATCTCCTGAAACTTCAATGCAAAGAAAAGCATTGGACTAAGAATGCTTTTCTAGCAATTCTATCCCTTGATTAAAATAGTTTTTCTCAAGGTCTTCAAAATAGTGGTTTACAACTGTAATTGCATCTTCATTTGGGGTAAAACGCTTGCCAGCAAGGAAATTTTTTAGATTTGGGAACAGGTAAAAGTCACTGGGAGCCAAATCAGGAGAATAAGGTGGGTGGTCAAGCAACTCGTACTGTAATTCGTTGATTTTAGCCATTGTTAAAACGCTCTTGTGCGCTGGTGCGTTGTCTCGATGAAAAGTTATTTTTTTGTGTTGTAAGCCAGGACGTTTTTCTCGAATTTGTACATTTAATTGATCCAAAAGGTTGCAATAGTACTCTGAATTTATTGTTTTACCCTTTTGCAGATAGTCAATCAATAAAATACCTTTGAAGTACCAAAAAACCGTTGCCATAACCTTACCAGCCGATTGAATTGTTTTTGCCTTCTTTGGGGCACTTCCTCCAGCTTCAGTCCATTTTTTGGATTGTTCTTTTGTCTCTGGAGTATAGTGGTTGATCCATGTCTTATCAACAGTTATGAAACGACGCTCAAAATCCATTTTATTTCGCTTAAAACGATCCCAACAAGCTTGAGAAATGTTCATTCTTATGCGTTTTTGGTCTACTGTTAACAAATTCGGCACCCATCTTGCAGAAAGCTTTTTTAATCTGTAGTTCTTCATGCAAAATTAAATGGACTCAATCATTTGAGATGCCCATGATATTTGCTATTTCACGCGCTTTTATTCGTCGATCATTTAATACCATATCATGCACTTTGGCTACAATTTCTGTTGTTGTTGCTGTTTTTGGACGTCCACTACGTGGTTAATCTTCAATGCTTGTAAGACCACGTTTAAATTCAGCAACCCATATTTTTACTGTTGCACTTTCACCTAACATATTCACCATATCATTATGAATTTCTTGTCCCGATAAACCTTTTTTATGTAAATATTTAATGACACCACGCATTTCTAATTTTTCCATTGTTAAAAAATCGCGGATGCGTCTTGTGTGAACACCTGTTTCTTTATGAAGGAGTTGTCAGATCGAAACAAAATTTAACATGTGTTCATAGCAGACATGGAAGTTTCCAAAACACTTAACTTTTTTATGTTTATACCGCGCTTTTTGTGCTAGGCTAAGAAGTTTCCGAACCGCCCTCGTATGTACATATGTATATGCGAAGCGTTTTTTTTTTTCTTAGCGCAAGTCTAGAAGTTTTAAAACTAAGATTAGTCTCTTATCGGGAATTTCTTTGCTACTTTTTAAAATATTATCTTCTTACATGATATCGTGCCACTTGTCATAACATTATTTTAATTTTTCATAACTTCCGGTAAAACAGATGAATATAAACTAGAGTTTTTCTTTTCCCGGGAAAGCGGGAAAGACTTTTCGGTTTCCCGGGAAATCCCGGGAATTCCCGCTCAGTACAAAACATTACAAAATATTTTTAAATTTAATTTATTTCAACAAAAATAAATTATAATTCATGAGATCGATTAAATAATAATGTTTTATACACACATTAGTCAAAAAATATTACCGTTTCCGTTCTTTATTATAATAGTAATACATAGATACCAATATTATAAAAAAGAAATTATAAGAGTATTATTAAAAAAAATATTACAAAATATCCCCCTTATGAAAAAATCATTGTTAAACTTAAAGTTGGTTTAACAAACGAATTGTGTATGAAAAAACCAGTTTTAACGCAAGCTTTAACTTTAACAATCGTTTTTGCATAAGGGCATATTTCTTTGGAAATAGGACTTTAGTACAGAATAAGCTGTTAATGCTGTTAACCGTACTATTTACCAAATAGAATCTGTAATTACTTGTATTTTTTTATTTCCTTGCTCATTTCTATTTTTTACTTTTATGAACTGTTGTAGAATTAAATTTCCTGCTTTTTTCAAATAAAGGCATCTAAATCTCAGAACGCATGAGTGCCACATGTAAACTCGGCCTTAGTTGTTGTAAAGCTTTAGCTATTGTAATATTATTGCACCATCGCATACATAAAGTGAATAACGATACTCATCAAGGAATGTGTAAATACAAATTAAGTTGCCATAACAAAATCAAAAAATCCCGGGAATTCCCGCACAAATTTCCCGGGATTTCTTTCCCGAAAAATGTGCTGAAAAAAATCCCTTTTAAAAAACACTAATATAAACAAGCAAATAATACTTTAACAGTAACAAATAACTACATATTGTATATCTACCATTCCTCGAAGAAATGCGAATAACTTAAGTTCTATTTCACAGAAGACAAAAAACTTTTTCGCAACTTCAGAAAAGCCTGAACTAATAAAAACACGAAATTTTGCACATAACATCAACATTTTAATGAATTAAGTCAAACGGGAAACATCAACATTCAGTTAAATACTTTAATCTTTTTTTTTAGTAAAATTTATAAAATTATATATACCCAGCTAAAAAAATTATGTATGGTCCATATATTTTTAATATATGAATGTGTATAAATATATATGAATCGGTATGAATTCATGTATGAAAATGTATGGGATTATACATGGCAAAAGTATTATATATGAATTGATATATAGTCTAATATATGAAATGTATTATAAAATATGAGCTCATATATGGAAATATAATTATGAAGCTCTTCAGATGTGGATCCATATATAGAAATAAGATGTAATATATGGAGCCATTTAAAAATTTATGCATACATGATATCTCACATAAGATCGGTTTTGCGATTAAAAAATCTTTTTTTTTTTCAAAACTGATGAGTTGGAAATCTATTAGAAAATACTCTTACAGACGGTATGCTAAGTTTATATGCGTACATCCTGAAAGTTTAAAATAGAAATCTTTTGTAACAAAAAAAAACATTCTTGTTCGATTTTATACATTGTGGCCATATTCAATAAATCAAATAATCAAAAGGATAATTCAGTCATTAATTTTATAGAAAATAGCGGAATTCTCTAGATATTTTTAAGAAACAAAGTTCATATTGCTGCAAAAAATTAAAAAAAAGTATAATATTTTTTTATGATTAATTGCATTAGTTTTTAATCTAAATTCTTATTAAATTAAATTTTATGTACGAAGATGAGTTTTGTGTTTTTTAAATAATCGATGCGCCTTTTCTCTTAAAATGATGAATTAAATGTATTTTAGTTCGTTTTTAATTATTTATCCAAATAAATGTTCCATCAAATACAACTTCGATGTTTAAAATCTTAAAAAGTAAAACCATGAGTTTAATAAATACTAATATAAATTTATAAATATGTAATACATGTATGAAAATGTATGAATATATATTATCATATATGGCCATATACCCATATGGGATATCATATATGCTCCATACATTTTTTTAGCTGGGTATAACAATTTTTTGGAGCTATGCTCTTTATGGCGCGATACAGGAGCTGGGACGTGACTTTCGTAACAAAAATAATCCACACTATTACAGTTATAAATTTATTTCTGTTTTGGTTTCTTTTTGCTTAAAAGCAGAGTAAGAAAATAAACGAAACTAAATGTTTGATTTTGTTTGAAGTGAGTGAAACAAAAACAATGATAACGATTGCTCAATTTGTTTTTGTATGAGCAGAAACCATGGAACACAGCCCATGGGCTGTAAGTGGGCTAACAGCCGCCGCCGGCTACAAACAATACATTAATTTTACGCCCATGGAAAAGAGAATAATAGGAAATAAATGGAAACGTTTTGAAATATTTGCTTCGTATTTGACATCATCATATAATCGGCCATGTCACAGAGTTCTATTCCGTTCGGAATCGGAATTCAATGGCCACCCCATTTTTGTAGGAGATGGTGCCTAAAAAAGAAAACTAAAATACGGAAATTTGTCAGGTGTGTCCAGACTGTTGAAGGCGGTGGTATGCTGGGGCATGCTCCGGCTTGACATTTTGAGGTTTATTCAATTTCGATTCCGAACGGAATTGAACTCTGTGACATGGCCGAATATGATTTTATTGGAATGTTATTTAAGTCATGAAATTTGTTTTATATAGCTAAGCAGCATAGCTCTAATTGGGTGTCCTAAGACATACCTCTTCTTTTTATTTCATTACTTTTTACTTATTGCAATTTTTACCACTTCACAAATTGAAAACTTAATTTAAAAAAAATGAAATACTAAATAAATATTTAAACAGAGTTGCCAATTAAAACAAATCGTTGGCAATTATGTCGCTGAAGTGTTAGTAATTGATTCGTGATATTTTTTTCAAAAAACGAATGTTGGAAATTTTAATATGTGTCGCTTAAATTGAAATTGGAGACATAGTGCAATGTAAGGATATGCTATGCAGACCTTAGACCAGGTTATGTTAGGTTGAAAAGAAGAGCCATTACGCTTATGTCCCGGGACATACACATAAGCCAGTATAGTTGTGTGCTCTCATATGAATTAACAAACGAACCCTACCAGTATAGGAACTCAGTATCGTTCTCGTATGCCCGTTATTTCTACAAACAGGTAATTTACCTAAGGTTTTTACCTACGAGTTAGCCTTATAAAGTATAACTTACACGATAGATATCTGTAGACTAATAGATATCTATGGCAGTAGTCCCTCAAGCTTTTTCAGTCAATACCTCTAAGGTGGGTGGCTAAAATCCGGTACAAATGCCCTCGTATATTAGAGTGCCCCATTAAGATGCCGGTCAACTTTCCTAACTCGGGCTGTTTGGTTTCAACAGTCCTTTTGTTTTGTCTTCATCCCGGTCGACCCATAGGACCTTGGTTAACTAGATTACCCACAATATCACCACAATTCCATTGTGTTCTGCGGACCATAGTCACCCAATTTTGTAACTCAATCTACGTTGCCTTGAAAGGCTACGCATTAGTTAGAGTAACGTGCTGGCCTTTGTCGCCAGTTTATTTGCACGTTCATTTCCGTTTACTCCATAGTGGCCCGGCACCCATACAAGGGGATTGTTGCGATCAACCGCGTAATCGTTTATCATATCCTAGGTCCTAGAGTTTGCTCTATTGGTTTGTGATAGCCCTAATTGCCTACTTACTTTCGGTAAATATATTGACCCCTGTGGGTGTAATATTCGCACTGATGCACTTTTAAGCCTCCGCGTTCGCACGAACCTCCACCTGGAAGACTGTATAACGGTCAGGCAACCGGAGGTAAATTTCGGTATCCGGTTCCTCTATAAAAAAAGACCTAGGCCAGTTCTTTCCTCTAGCTTCGAGCCATCCGTGTATCCTGTTCTAGACAAACTCCCACGGGAGTTTGCTGCTACACGGACATTGAGGAGTTTCTTTCTGGAATCAATGTCGCGCATTCTGTTGTAAACCTAGTCTCACGTACACGGTCGGACATTTCCAAAGTCTGGTCGTATCCGTTCAGTGACGTCCATATGTTCTGATGGTGTGGTATGTTGTCTTGTCCGATACATTCCCCCATCACTTGTAGACCTTTTGTAGTAATAGCTGCTTCGTATCTAATTTCCAATGCCCTGATAGATGTAGTTCTCATAGCACCACTTATACCTTAGCAGCACATTCGTCAGACGAACATCACACTTATCTGGGTTCCTGCACATAGTAACAAAAGTCAGATAGAAGAGGGTTAGTACGTATGAATACATTCAGAACAATTAGTGAGCAAAAATACGAAGAACATTTCGCAGTTAGTCGCGGTATGGACGCGCCACTGGGCGACCGGTATACTACATCTTCCATAACAAACATTCTGTCGCAGCTGTCTAGAGCAGGATTAAGAAGAAACAGCATTTCTCCAAGAATTTCTGTGGCCTCCCCCCCAGCCAGAATTATTAAAAATTTTATGTAATTATTTATTTTAATATTATTCATGAAAATCGCCAGTCATAATGCCCCTCCAAGAAAATATTTATAGCTACGCCAATGAACTTGGCAAATATTTTTTTGCTTTAATAGTTCTACTTAAACTCTTACCCCTAGTTTTTAACTTAATATTTAATAGCCAACAATATTAAAAATTTTGTTAAAAGATTATTCTTAAGTGATGTTGTTATGATATATAAGTTGTTCGCTGATGCCAACGCTGCAGGTCTCGTTTATCCCTACTTGAAAATAACATTATTTGAAGCTTGTGTGTCAAAATTTTGCAAGTGAAAAAAATTATTCCTGTTTTCATATTAGTGTTTAATTATGAAATTAAGAATATGTTTTTACTTGGTCATATTTACATAGTCATATTTCTACATGGTCCTTTGAGCAACCATCAGGAGCTTATGGTTAATATTGTTATGGTCCTTTGAGCTTTAATATTGTTTATAATAATAAAATTTGTTTATATGGGAAATTACATAGAAACGTTACATTGGTGGTTCTTTGAAATTAATTTTTTTAAATGTCATGCCAGAATCGTTATTTTAAACAGAAATAGAACTTAAAGATTTTTTTAATACCATGTCATGGATCAAGCTAGCAAGCCGCCTGGCATAAATTTGCAATGTCTATCTCGTACAAAGGTCACGCGCCAGTTATTTATGTTTCTCTAGCGAAAAATTGTTTTCGCATAATTTTATCAAAATTAATCCTTTGTAAACAATTTAGGTATTAATACTCGATATAATTTGGGAATAAAATTTCTTTATTTCTAATAAAAATTATATCAGTTATATAGAATTTACTTAATCCTAGAGAGCCTAGTGGTTTGCATAGGGACCAACCTGGGTTATTCTACCTCAGTTGGAATAAACTTTGTTAAGAATCGCGAACTTTATAACATATATTTGCAACAAAAAACAAGATATCAGGATACTAATGGCTAAGTACGTAATTAGCCAATTTTAATTTAAATTGTATTTAAATAGGATTTAATTTATTTATTTATTTATTTATTAAACATAATATACAAAGTAAATTTGCATAGTATGGTGTTGCACGAATATGGGCGGAGTAACTAGACCATATGCCCAAGATGTTATTAACAGTATTTTCAAAAAAGTTCCGTGACTGACTGTACAACCTATGCCTTCACATAGGAAGTAGCAACGTGGTTGTTAAAGAAATTCCACAAAAACCGCAAGATCATACGGTTATCCGTGGCAGATCAGTCAACTAGTGCGAGCGAGACGAAAAACTCTCGAAGGCCTCACAACAGACAAAAGCCTGACCGCACTTAAGAAATAATTGCGATGATGCGAAATGATGTTCTTCGACCCAGAGCTGCTTAACGACTGTAGGATTTAATTTGTTCACCATTTAATTAAAGTTCTTATTAAATTACGTTAAAAGTACGGCAGCACTAAAAAAATTTTGCAAACAACAGCTGTTTAACATAATTAAGAAAGTAAGGTTATAAAAATTTAGAAAATTCAAATTGCATAGAAACACATTTGCATCAGAATGAATTTTTCTATTTATTTATTCCATGATGTAAAACTATATATTGTATATGTTATATATTTGTGCAAATTAAACGAAATTATTTTTAATACGACGATATGATGTTCATGTATATGTTTTCAATAAACACACACGCACAACAACATTCGGTACCCTTATAAAAGTTAAATATAGTTTAAATACACAAAGTTGGACATTTATTGATATTACCAAGTCAAAAATTGGCCCCAAGTATTATTTAAATATGCACTGAAAAACACAATTTCGTATTTAAATAGAGCTTAAAAATAATTGCAATTTAACTAGCAAATAAAAAATTGGGCTTTAGATTGCGAACTATAAATGGAGTCTAATATAGACCCATAGCTGTTAAGTAATAATTAGTAATCGTAATGATTACTAATTTGATTACCTTTTTTTAAGGTGAAGTAATGATTAAATTAGGATTATATTCAGTTTCGCACGATTACGATTACTTCTAAGGATTACTTTTGATTATTTTTGATTATTTAATCCGACTACTTTCAAAGATTACTTTTTGATTCCTTTTGATTCTTTTTGATTATTTTTAGTAATTTTAAGTAATTCAGATGACTTTTCGATTATTAGTAATCGTAATCAGTTATTTATCAGCAATTCTTTTGAAGGCAATTATATAATATTTACAATTCTTTTTGAAATGTAATCTAATTGATTACTAATCGTAATCTAAATTTAACAGCTCTATATAGACCCAATTTTCTTAAGTTCAATGTAATGCAAAGCTAAAACATGTAATACAACCCAAGCTTATTTAACGTAATGTTATATGGAGAAAGCTTACTTCCTATATTAGGCTTATAGCAAAACTAGTTATGTATGACTGCTCCTAATTATAAGACTTTAAATGAATCAAAGAGCCATTGGCATAATTAAGATATTCTGTTATATATCCTAGGTCAATTACTACAATAACGATCTTCAATAATTGTTTAAAATTATTTACATCTTTATTTAAGGTTCATGATAAAACTTTCAACTCTCAATTACTTGTTGTTGAAGTTTAATTGTTTGCTGTCAGATAGACGGCTTGTTATTTATTTAAAAATACTGCCAATCCAACCTGTTGCACATTTTTCAACTTCACAGTTTATTTTTCCTCCCCAAAGATAAGGAAAAATTAAGTGTCTGAAAAGCAATTTATTGAAGAATATAAATAATGATTGCTGAAAAGAATTTGTGTAAAAATTAATTGCAGAATGTGATAAATATTCAGCTGAATTATACACTAAAATTGTTGACTACTATTAAAGTATAATTAAAGTTATAAAAAAATTTATAGAATTCCCTGCCAACACTCTATCAGCCTTCACACACTGGACTAATTTTTAAGAACACAATTTCTGTTCCTTTCATAACACAGGGGATGATTATTCCCAGTTGGCTAACTTTTCGCGGAGAACACTTTCATCAATGACTACTCAGGAAAATTTAGGCATTTGTCATACACAATATTTCTGGACTACAGTTTCTTTTAAGACATTCTAACAGAATCCTTACTCAAAGATTCGGTAAAAGAAAAACTACTCAACTGGTCATACATTAAAAAATGAATGTATATTGACCACAAGCTAGTCTTGCAACGTTTAGACGACGAGTTGAATCACCTGCTTCGCTCTCTGAATCATGTTTATGAATCCTGCTGTTTAGACTAAGTATTCGTGCTTCATGTGCATCGTGCCAATTTAGTGCTTTTCGTACTAGATTTAGAGTTTTTTAATTCACAACAGTGCGGAATTTTTCAAATTGTTGCTTAAAAAAAGGCACTAAATTGGTGCTTTTCACCTTTGATTTTAATGCGTTTTGCAAATCTACTAAATATTAATTTGTTAAAGTGTGGTGGCTTTATTTTCACTTTTCAGAAAGTGAAATACGCCTACTGACGTAAGAAAAATTCCAGATGTTATAGATTTTGGCGTCACGAAAAATATCCATAGGGACTTAATTCACGTAGAGGGCTCTGTAGATCTGTGCTCCGATCACTCTTCCACAATAGTTACAATTTTCAACCCACTAAGGAGTGATTTAACTAACTCATATGCGAAAACGATTAATAGGGTCAACTGGCTAGGATTCAAAAAATATATTAGTAGTCACTGCGTAGAAAACATTCAGCTAAGATCACCTGATGATATTGAATTTAATATTGCCAATCTTAACGAATATATTAAACAGGCTGCTGAACATGCCACTACTTCCTATCCGCAGACTGGCTTTAATAGAATTTATTCTACGGAAATTGAACGTCTTGTATGTGAAAAAAGGAGAGCTAGAAGAGAATGGCAACAACACCGATCACCCCTAAATAAAATCAGACTTAAAGAATGTACTAAACGACTCAAAGAGCTGCTATCGTCGGAAAAGACTGCATTACTGGAAAAGTATTTAGAAGGTCTTGATGTAACGTCAACATCTAATTACTCTTTATGGCGCGCTACTAGAAATCTTAAAAGACCCGTTGATCTCAAATCACCATTGCGTACTTCGACTGGAGGCTGGGCAAGAAGCGATAGTGAGAAAGGTAACTTATTTTCTGAGCATTTAAAATCTGTATTCACTCCCAATTCATGTACGGGTGCTGCCGATTTACCGAGTGTAGTCTCTCTACCCCCTCGTCCCTTAAGGTTTAAGATGCGTGAACTACAAAAAATAGTTGCTGAACTCGACCCTAAGAAAGCTCCAGGTATTGATGGCATTAGTAACAATATGCTGATGAACTTGCCTCATATTGCAATAAGAATTTTGCTATCTATTTTTAATGCCATTTTACGAATGCAGTATTTTCCACATAACTGGAAACTTGCCAAGATTAAAATGATTCCAAAGCCAGGCAAAGATCTTACCAAGGCTGAGTCATATAGGCCTATAAGCTTACTTTCAACAATTTCAAAGCTTTTCGAAAAGCTGCTCATGACTAAATTGTCCACAATTTTAGCTGATACTGGGTGCATCCCGGACCATCAATTTGGCTTTAGAAGTCAGCATAGCACTATTGAGCAAACGCATAGATTGGTTCAAATTATAAGGAGGACTTTTGAAGAAAAGAAGTATTGTTCTGCCCTTTTTATTGATGTTTCTCAGGCATTTGACAAAGTATGGCACAAAGGCCTAGTTTTAAAATTCAAGACAAAGCTACCAATAAATATACAAAAGCTTTTGGAAAGTTATATTCTTGATAGAAAGTTTACTGTTGTGGAAGGAGACTTCATGAGTGTACCCGAATCTATATCTTCTGGTGTGCCACAGGGTAGTATTCTGGGGCCAGTCTTGTATCTAATATATACTTGTGATATGCCTGTGAGCAATAACATCCACACTTCTACATTTGCCGATGATACAGCCTGTTTGAGTATTCACAAAAATCCTGATGAGGCATCCCGCAATCTCCAAGCACACATTACCCAGCTTGAAATATGGTTGAACTTATGGAGAATTAAAGTCAATGAACAAAAGTGTGTTCATATAACGTTTACCCTAAGAAAAGATACCTGTTCCCCCATTCGAATCAACAATCAAAATATTCCTCAACATTCTCAAGTCAAATACCTTGGCATACACCTTGATCGAAGGCTTACATGGAAATATCATATTGACTCTAAGTTAACCCAAATGAAACTTAAATTGACTCAAATATATTGGTTAATTGGCAGAAATTCAACACTCAGCCTAGACTGCAAACTTTTGATATACAAGTCGCTTTTGAAGCCAATATGGTGCTATGGAATTCAGCTGTGGGGCACTGCTTCAGCTTCAAATGTCGAGAGAATCCAACGAAGGTAAAACAAAATTTTACGTTTGATAACATCTGCTCCATGGTACGTTAAAAATTCAAATATTCATCGTGATTTAAATATGCCACTAGTGAGTGAAGAAATTGCAAAATACGCAGGCAAATATTTAACTAAACTCGAGTCACATCCTATTCCGCTTGCCCGTAATATTTTGAGCTTTACTGGACACATCCGCTTAAAAAAGAGGGACACAAGGGCTCTTATACCCAACACTCCAGATGGGACTGCTTAAAAATACTTCTTTTTGATTATCACTACTTATATATTATTTATAACTATCACTAAGCTTATGTCCGATATTGGTCGGGCCTAATAATTATATTTAGATTTAAGATTTGATTACTTATTGTTAGTTCATTTTTGAAGATACAATAAATAAATATGTATATGAAAAAAAAAAAATATTTATTCAGCTTACTCAACTCATGAATGTATGTTTATTTAAAGTTTTAGTCATTAAAGAGTTTGCAAGTAGTACACAATAGTAGTAAATAGGGTGTTTTTAAATTCCTGCAAAAAAACAAAAAAAACAAGTAAGAGTGCTATATTCGGCTGTGCCGAATCTTATATACCCTTTACCAACGTACGTACATATATATAGTATACACACACGTACATACATATTTGTTTTGTGAAAAAATTTATAATTTTTTTAAAGTTTCCATCTTTGGAGCTATAATTTTCATTTTTCAAATTTCAAACTTTTCTTTCAGAAGCATAAAATATATTCAATTTATAAAGAAAAAGAAAAAAAACAAAAAGTGTAAGTTTTCCAACCCTGGAGTCATAATTTTGGATTTTTCTGATTATTGTTACCAATCTAGTTCTTTAAAAAATACATAAAATATGTTAAGTGAAAAAAGCAAGAACGAAATAAGCAAAAACTTAGTTTCATTTAATTCCTTTAATATTAAAAAAATCAGTTAAGTGCGACTTTGAATCGCGCACGAAAGGAAGGTTTTTTGCTTTTTTGAAGTTTTTTTCAGTTAAAACGATTTATTCATTTTTTCTCGTTTTGGCGATTTTGTCTGTTTTTGGAGGTTTTTTTCATTTTAGCGATTTTTTTCTGTTGTTGGGCCTTTCTTCATTTTGGAGATTTTTCTCATTTTGACGATTTTTTCTGTTTTTTTGGGTTTTTTTGGCGATTTTTTTGTTTTTTTTTTTCATTTTGGCAATTTTTTTTCTTTTTTTTAGTTTTGGTGATTTTTTTCATTTTGGCGATTTTTTTTTCATTTTGGCGATTTTTTTTCATTTTGGCGATTTTTTTCTGTTTTTTAGTTTTTTTTCGTTTTGGCGATCTTTTTTCTTTTTTTGGCGATTTTTTTTCATTTTGGCGATTTTTTTCTGTTTTTTTAGGTTTTTTTTCGTTTTAGCGATATTTTTCATTTTGGCGATTTTTTTTCATTTTAGCAATTTTTTCGTTTTTTTGCGATTTATTTTAGTCTTAGAAATTTTCTTTTAATTTAGTGCTGTTTTTCATTTTGGCGATTTTTTTCTGTTTTTTGGGTTTTTTTCGTTTTGGTGATTTTTTTCATTTTGGCGATTTTTTTTATTAATTTGGCGATTTTTTCTGTTTTTAGGCTTTTTTTCGTTTTGGTGTTTTTTTCATTTTGGCGATTTTTTTTCATTTTGGCGATTTTCTTTCATTTTGGCGATTTCTGTTTTCATTTTAGCAATTTTTCCGTTTTTTTGCGATTTATTTTAGTCTTAGAAATTTTTTTTAATTTGGTGCTTTTTTTCGTTTTGGCGATTTTTTTCTGTTATTTAGGTTTTTTCTTTTTTTATCGATTTTTTTCATTTTGGCGATTTTTTTCTGTTTTTTAGGGTTTTTTTTCGTTTTGGCAATTTTTTTTTCATTTTGACGATTTTTTTCTGTTTTTTAGCGTTTTTTTTTCGTTTTGGTGATTTTTTATTCATTTTGGCGATTTTTTTTCATTTTGGCGATTTTTTTCTGTTTTTTTTTCGTTTTGGCGAGTTTTTTTTTCATTTTAGCATTTTTCCGTTTTTTTGCGATTTATTTTAGTTTTATAATTTTTTTTTAATTTGGTGCTTTTTTCGTTTTGGCGATTTTTTTTTCTGTTTTTGGCTTTTTTTCATTTTGGCGATTTTTTTGTTTTTTGGGGTTTTTTTCGTTTTGGCGATTTTTTTCATTTTGGCGATTTTTTTTTCATTTTGGCGATTTTTTCTGTTTTTTTTTGGGTTTTTTTTCGATTTGGTAATTTTTTTCATTATGGCGATTTTCATTTTGGCGATTTTCTTTCATTTTGGCGATTTTTGTTTTCATTTTAGCAATTTTTCCGTTTTTTTTTGGCGATTTATTTTAGTCTTAGAATTTTTTTTAATTTGGTGCTTTTTTTTCGTTTTGGCGATTTTTTCTTGTTTTTGGCGATTTTTTTCGGTTTGGCGATTTTATAATTTTTTATTTGTTCAGTTTTACCGTTTTTGAAAATTTCAAGAGTTTTGCTCTTACGGTTTCCAAGATACAGCAAATTGTCAAAATTACATAGTCAAAATTGCATTAACTGATGGAACACCCTTTAATTTAAATTTTTTTAAATTTTTGTGTTAATTTTTGTAGTCTGTATAAAAATACACTAACCTTACAAATTTCAAGTGTATATACATACAATTGTATATATACTACATGGGATTTTAAAATTTTTCGTTGCTCGTTTTGGAACACCCTTTAATTTCCAATTATCATGTATTTATTGTTGTAGCGGCCAAAGGTCTACATACTGTGTCCAAATTTCAGGTCTGTAGCTCTTACGGTTCTCGAGAAAATACTAATATAGTTTTAGACATAGTTAATTTTACATAACACAAAAAGTTAAAGTTTTCCAACCCTGGAAACGTCTTTTTAATTTTTTTGTATTTTTTTAATTTAAAATTCCAATTTTAGTCGTACTGAAGTGTAAAATATGTACATTTATTAAAAAAAATAAAAATTTGTTTTCGGGAGTTACTTTTATATGGCAAAATGAAGTTTAAGTTTTCCAGCTCTGCAATCGTCTGCCCGATTTTGCTGAATTTCAATACCAATCTATTTTGGAAAATTTCTGACACACCAGTCCAAGAACGAAGTCTCTAGCTCTTCTGGGAGCTTCGGAAAACCGATTTCACGTACAGACAGACGGACAGACGGACAGACGGACAGACGGACAGACGGACAGACGGACAGACGGACAGACGGACATCGCTTATTCGTCTTCCCTATGCATAAGGATCCAGAATATATATATTATATGGGTCGCTTATTGATATTATAGAAATTACAAACGGAATGACAAACCTATATATACCCTTTTACCATTTTTGTTGGTAAAGGGTATAAAAAATAAAAATTTGTTTTCGGTAGTTACTTTTATATGGCAAAATAAAGTTTAAGTTTTCCAGCTCTGTAATCGTCTACTCAATTTTTCTGAATTTGAATACCAATCCATTTTGGAAAATTTCTGACATACCAGTCTAAGAACGAAGTCTCTAGCTTTTCTGAGAGCTTCGGAAAACTGATTTTACGTACAGACATACGGACAGACGGATGGGTCGCTTATTGATATTATAGAAATTACAAACGGAATGACAAACCTATATACACCCTTTTACCATTTTTTTTTGGTAAAGGGTATAATAAACGTATGCTCAGCTTCATATACTGTCATGTTACATGCATCTCTTTTTGATGTTCAAGCTTTGATTTTGTGTGTGAGAAAATATAGAGAGAGTGAGAGGAAGAGAGATATAGAAAGTAACATGCACCTTTTGTACAACTGTACATATTATGCTTTCTCATCATAATATCAAAATTCAAGCAACAACTGATGCAGGTAAAATATTTCTGTGTTGCTAGGCTGTAGCGGACAATTTCATACCATCATAATTTTGTTGATAAAATACCATGTACAAAAACGGTTTTATTATACTCACATAAACATACCAATAAATGTTAGAGCGACTCAACTTGTATGGAAGAGAAAAAAGTGATTTTGTTACCCCTCTGAAAATAAAACCTGATATGTTTTATGATGAATACAAAAATATTTTTGTTCTATGGTTGACCATCCGTGAGCTGGACCATTTTTAAAAAAGGTTTTTTTTTCAGTTTTTCGAATTTTTTTGTACTTTGCTCCAAAACGACATAAATAAAATTTGGTATCATCGAAAATTGTTTTTGAAGCAGCATCCAATGGTATATAAAACTTGACCACTTGCGACCTGCTAATTGAGATATTTAACTAAATACAAATTTTCGTTTCGTGTTTTCATACAAATTCTACATATTTGGATATAATGTTTTGCTTTTTGAATTGAATCTGTTTTAAAATAATGTTAATATTTTTCATTTTTGAGATTTTTTTAATTTTGGCGATTTTTTTTTCATTTTGGTGACTTCTTTCTGTTTTTGGGTTTTTTCCATTTTGGCGATTTTTTCCTGTTTTGGGGTTTTTTTTTAATTTTGACGATTTTTTTTTGTTTTTTGGGTTTTTTTTTCGTTTTGGCGATTTTTTTAATTTTGGCGATTTTTTTTCATTTTGGCGATTTTCTTTCATTTTGGCGATTTTTTGTTCATTTTAGCAATTTTTCGGTTTTTTGCGATTTATTTTAGTCTTAGGAATTTTTTTTAATTTGGTGCTTTTTTTCGTTTTGGCGATTTTTTTTTGGTCTTGGCGATTTTTTTCGGTTTGGCGATTTTATAAATTTTTGATTTTTTAGCTGTACCGTTTTTGAAAATTTCAAGAGTTTTGCTCTTATGGTTTCCAAGATACAGCAAATTGTCAAAATTGCATTAACTGATGGAACACCCTTTATTTTATATTTTTTAAATTTTAGTGTTAATTTTTGTAGTCTGTAGAAAAATACACTAACCTTAAAAATTTCAAGTGTACTCGTATATACATACAGTTGTATGTATATTACATGGGATTTTAAAATTTTTCGTTGCTCGTTTTGGAACACCCTTTAATTTCCAATTCTCATGTATTTGTTGTTGTAGCGGCCAAAGGTCTACACATTGTGTCCAAATTTCAGGTCTGTAGCTCTTACGGTTCTCGAGAAAATACTAATATAGTTTTAGACATAGTTAATTTTACATAACACAAAAAGATAAAGTTTTCCAACCCTGGAAACGTCTTTTTAATTTTTTTTTATTTTTTAAATATAAAACTCCAATTTAAGTCGTACTGAAGTTTAAAATATGTTTATTTTAAAGAAAAAATAAAAATTTGTTTTCGGTAGTTACTTTTATATGGCAAAATAAAGTTTAAGTTTCCCAGCTCTGCAATCGTCTGCTCGATTTTGCTGAATTTCAATACCAATCTATTTTGGAAAATTTCTGACACACCAGTCCAAGAACGAAGTCTCTAGCTTTTCTGGGAGCTTCGGAAAACCGATTTCACGTACAGACAGACGGACAGACGGACAGACGGACAGACGGACAGACGGACAGACGGACAGACGGACAGACGGACAGACGGACATCGCTTATTCGTCTTCCCTATGCATAAGGATCCAGAATATATATATTTTATGGGTCGCTTATTGATATTAAAGAAATTACAAACGGAATGACAAACCTATATATACCCTTTTACCATTTTTGTTGGTAAAGGGTATAAAAACAAAGGAACAGAGAAACTCATAACCTAATAATGCGAGCTTTAATGTTCGTATTCGAAGTTAGCATTGTGAATCATACTTATTTTGCATCGTCCATAGGCATTGAGTTAAGGAGAGTCGAAATCAACAACGTCATAAATGTTGCTAAGTATGAGTTCGATGCGCACTTCAAACTTTCGAGTGAATATGATTAATAGACTACATTGCGTATAATTACAAGAAATTATAAATCATGATTCAACTCTACTCACTTTTTCACTACTCACTCATTGCGCTTCTCTGATATGCATGCGTATCTCACTGCCTCAACACTTTGTTCAATTCAGTTCGCAGATCATGCAGATGGATAATTGGATGTGATCATTTGGCCGTTAAAGTTGCAACCTATTCGTTATAATGCTGGCTATGCTCTTTCTGATCGTAAATTATTTTTATACTTAAATTGGTAGTTGTCTATCTGGCTGACAATCTTTTATCATAAATGTTTGTTTGTTTTAACAACAACAGCAATCAACTGTGCATTCGATGAAATTTGCAAAAAAAAAATATAGAAACAATTTTAATGAATGAAACTTTTTGCTATTGCTTTGCAACAAGCTTTATTACAACAATTAATTTTTTTTTTTTTTTTTGGCTTAGCAATAGGCTAAATGTGCTTCGTTGCTGTGCTTTTTACTGACAACGTGCTTAGTCTATTAAGACACGTGCTAAGCAATAGACTTTCATGGTTTTTTTTTTAATTTATGCAACCTCCTTATGGCGAATCTGCACACAAGAAGAAAATCACTGCTAGTCTATTGTGATCTAAAATAATTGAAATATACTTTTATCTTAAGTTGCTCGTCTCTTGTTTATCTTTTGTCGCCGCACATGATTAACCCCCAGTTTTTGACTGGCTAATCAAACTGTAATTATTTTTAAGTTCTAATTATATACGAAATTGAGTTTTTCAGTGCATAATTAAATAATAATTAAATACCCAACCTTGTGTAATTAAACACTACTTAAGTTATATGAACGTACCATATGTTTTTATGCGTGTATGTGTTTTTTGAAAACATACACATGACATCATGTGGTCGGGTTGAAAACATCATGTGGTCGGGTTAAGAAGAATCATCATCAGCATCACTTTTTTAACTGGCGGCCATTTTGTCAGCTGTCAAGTGATTAATATTTAGTTTGGTTTGCCATTTCATCATGAACAGGTTGACAAAAGAACAACGCTTGCAAATCGTGCAAATTTATTTCGAAAATAATGGTTCAGTTCGCGAAGTTTACCGCAAGCTCCGTCCATTTTATGGTCGACATAATCGTCCATCAGAGCAATTAATTCGGTTAACCATGGATCGTTTTCGCACTACGTTTACTCTATGTGATAATACGCATCCGCAGAGACGTCGAACAGTGCGCACCGAAGAAACAATTGCCGCTGTAGAGCAAAGTGTTGAAGAGGACCCGAATGAATCGATTCGCCACCGTGCACAGCAATTGGAGCTTTGTCCATCAACTTTATGGAAGATTTTGAAGATTTTGAATGTGGATGAGTTGTGGTTCCAACAAGACGGCGCTACATGCCACACAGCGCACGTCACAATCGATTTATTGAAGGAAACATTCGATGAGCGCATAATTTCGCGGAATGGACCTGTCAATTGGCCACCAAGATCGTGTGATTTGACACCATTGGATTATTTTCTTTGGGGATATGTGAAGTCGCTCGTCTACGCCAACAAACCAGAAACGTTAGGGGACTTATAAGCCAACATTCGTGGCGTTATTGCCAACATACGGCCCCATATGCTCGAAAAAGTGGTTGAAAATTGGACCTGTAGAATTGGCTTTATTCGAGCCAGCCGCGGCGGCCACATGCCCGAAATCATATTTAAACATTAATGGCATAAAATTATCCTTCCAATAAAGCCAAATTGATAGACATTAAAACGATTTTCTTGTGTTTTATTTCAATTCGAAGTTCTATACCTCTAAAAAAACACCCTTTATATAACATATGCAATACAAAGTTACATATTATGGAATAAAGTAATAGAAAAATGTATTATTATCTTCGTTTGATTTCATAAAATGAGTTTTTATGCAATTTTAATTTCTTACATGATTATAACCTAACTTTTTTGTTTATGCTAAACAGCTGTTCTTTAGAAGTTTAGCATTGCTGCCGTACTTTCAACGTAATTTAATAAGAACTGTAATTAACCACTGAAAAAATTAAATGGTATTTAATTACAACTTAATTTTAAATAAAAATTAGCTAATTACGTACTTAATTATTAAGTTAAAAACTGCGGGTAAGAGTAATAAATTTTCTATTTTATTTGTTCTATTAAATTTGTATGAAACTTAAGGCCAATTTTAGACTTGGTAATTAATTATTTAACCACTTTGAAGTTCTATTTAAATACGAAATTGTGTTTCGCAATGCATTTACATATAAATAATATCTACTTAAATAATACTTAAATGCCCAACATTGTGTATTTAAATTATATTTAAGTTTTATGAGCGTTGCATAGGTAAGGTTAGGTTACTCTGGATGGTCAAAGATCTCGCATAGACCGGGATTGAGCCTTAGCGATACCAGCAGCTGATAAGAAACCTGTAAGCATGGCAGCCTAGTCCGTGGTGCTTGTATGGAATGACTCCCACACAGACTTAACAAACCTTAGCAGTCTACACAGGTCCAATCCCAATACAAGTTCAATACTCCAAAAAGTGTGATCACCAAGACAATTAAATCTAGTGCGGCTTAGAGCCAGACCGCGGCACAGTACATGTTCTAATGTCTCAATTACTCCGGATTCCTAACATTTCCTGCAGGTACCATCAAGTATTTGTCCTATTCAATTAAGCAGTGTCCAGTTTAATACCCCCACTAGAAGTCTGCAGTTAATTCTAGTTAGTGATAAAAGGAGTATAGTCGATTTGGGATCATAGGAGCTCTACATGATTCTAGAAGTTTTGCAAGTTTTCATCGCACGACAACCTTTCACCGCTTCTTCTTTCATCTAAGAATCTATTAGTGTTTTCACACTAACATGGTTTTAATAAAAGTTGGTTTTAACGTTAAAAGCAACTGTTACAACCTGGTTTTACCACATAAATTGTTGTTGCTAAAACCAACTTAAAACCATTTTTGAATTGGTTTTAAGTGTCCTTTATGAAAACAACCCTGTTTTCTTATGGTAAATTCAGTGCTACCAAGTTAAAATGACCGGCAGCAGCTGATAGTGTTTATGCCAGTGAATAACAATAGATGTCGATTGAAAGATTTTCAACTTAAAAATGGATGCAGCAGCAACAATAAACAAAAAATTATGAAAAAAAAGAGTTTTTTTGAGGAAAAAGAACGAAAATATTTTCACTGACCTCTGGGAAGTGAAAATATACGACATGACTGACATCGAGCCGCCGATAAAATAGTTTTATTTTGTGATGTATTCTAAGCACTCTTTCACTTTGTATTACTACATAGTTCCATAATTTTAAAATATTTATTTACAAAATATAAAATAATTTCCATTTTACAACGCAATGTAAAACTTCCGAGTTTTTCATACAAACAAAAACAGTTGTTGTACAGTTTGTCAAATAAGTGTTATAAAAAGCAGAAAAAAACACAACAACAAATACACGCATTTCTGCAGGAGATTTATTTTGTTTTTGAGCAAAGTTATTACACAGTCTGTGAGTTAAAATCTGAATTTAACAAACTAGCAGTGTGAATGTAAAATCAGCTGTTTATGGATTTAATGTAGAGTTTCTACGCGGGGAAAAAATCCCGGGAATTCCCGGGAATTATTTTTTTGCAAATCTCGGGAAATTTTCAACGAGAATTTTCGGGAATTTAATACATCCGTTTTTGGAATTTGCTTTTTTTACTTTGCTGTTAGTTGTTTTATTACTTAAAAATATACAACTCTGTAACGATGCATAATAATGTATAAGCATAGAAGCAGATGTAATAGAAGTTTCTGAGGTGACTCCAACAACTTGAAGCTTTACGAAATATTTTCAACCTAAAAATTCTTTATAGGAAATAGTATCTAGATTGGCAGATGTAGATGGAATTTCCATCCATGCTATAATTCAAAGCATATGAATTTATTTGTTTTTGTTTTTGTTTTGTTTTTTAAATATTGTTGTTCGTGAAATGAGCGAATAAAGTTGTTATTTTTTTAATTTGAATGTTGTATATTTTTTCATAAAATTATATTTTTATTGAGGTCATTTAATTAAATTCGTATGTTTTTGAAATTCCCGGGAATTACCGGGAATAAAACATTTTACTTCTCGATTCCCGGGAATTGGAAAAGTCCGGGAAATTAGAAACCCTAATTTAATGTTAAAACCAGATTTTAACTTTCAGTGTGAAAACACTATATCGTTGCTGTTTTACCTAACTGACTAGGGTTTGGGAAACGGGAATTCCCGGGCGGGAAATTCCGGGAAATGTCTGTCTAATATTCCCGGGAAATTTTTGAGATTTTCCCGGGAAAACGGGAAATTAAAAGTGCATGTTATTTCATAAATATATAGAATTTATAATCCAATTTTACTTTAATATAAAAACTTACTATTTTTTTATATATTACAAAAGTTCGTTTGAATGATTTCATGACTAAATTTACACGAACGTTGACACGTTTTTCATCGTCTGTTTAAACACTTACTATACCTTGTGCGAAGGAAATTTTTTAATCTTAAAATTTAAATTGAGTTTTTGTTTTAAATGTAACTGTAAGAAAGAAATAATTCTTTCGACTCCGATAAACAAGAAGTAAAATGTCCATGTTTTTTTAATATATAATAAAAATGTGAGCTATTCAAATCTAGTCTGAAATTTCATAAAAATTCCATTAAATTGAGGTCATACCATATCTCCTAAGAAAAAGTGGAATAAATTGTATAAGTATCAATGATTGCAATGATATAATCGTTTCCTAAAGTAAATAATTCGATGCTAAGCGAACTTGAAGTCATTTTTCGCCGAATTAGTGAACAAATTTTGAAAAGTGTAGTGAAAATTTTAAGCTGTAAGAACTCTGAGTTGACGAAACTTAAATTGATTACAAGTAGACGCTATTATGGAAAGCCTGCAGAAAATATTTTAGGAGAAATAAAATGAAAGACACTTAGACATACTGTGGCTCAGGGTATTCAAAATTCGGCGCAGCGCAGTATGGGTCTGTAACCTGCTTGTACTTAACGATATGAAACCTCCTGGAACTTTTTAAAAAAGAATGAGAAACAAGCAAGTCAAATTCTTATTAAAATGAAGGTAGGTCTTATGAGAAAATTGTCTACTAATTGTGGTAACAGTCGTCAATTGGGTTTTATATGAACTTTTGCTGTGTAATAACTTTATTCCATTTGCTTAAATTCAATTAAAAATTCTTAAAAATTTGTCTTAGAACTGCTTTTTTATTAACTTTTATTTCAAAAGAATGCTTACATTAATAAAACAATCGAAATTTCACCAACTTTCATTTAATAAATGTATTTAATTTAGAACATTAACTTTTCCCGGGAATTCCCGGGAACTTGATTTTTTAATTCCCGTTTTCCGGGAAGTGCAAAAGTCCGGGAAATCCCAAACCCTATAACTGACCTAACTGACATCATTTTGAAAAATGAGTTAAGTCCACTATTAGACTTTATGAGTCATAATAGACCTTGTCCACAATTTTTATGACTGTAAACATTACTGTCATACCTATAACAGTAAAAATATATCAGACGTTTCCATAAGAATACGTGTAGAAAACAATCATAAAAGCTCCTCTTCTGTAAAATTTACAAAATATCAGTTAGGTCAGTTAGTTAAAACAGCGACGATATGATCCCTTTTAGGTATTGAATTGGTTTCCGGATATAAACCATTTCCTCCACCTTTAATTGACTTCATCTTTGGCCAGTGTATCAGCCATTTCGTTTCCCTTAGTTCCCATATGTCCAGTGCAATTTTTAGTAATTTGCTTCAGTAAAGATCTTCCTAAAACATGAAATATGTTTAACTGAAAAACAATTCTTTTTGGTTATTCTTTTACCCAATTTTTTTTTTCAATTTACAACCCTGGAACCATTATTTAAATTTTTCTGGTTTTAATACGAGTACTAATTTATTTCTTTATAAAATATAGAATATATTTAATTATCAAAGAAATAACTAGCTTCATTTAATTAGTTTTAGATATCAAAAAGTGTACTTTTCCCAACCCTGGAAATCATATTTTAGATTTTTTTTGCTTCCTTGTACTAAAATATGTTAAAATAAATACTAAAATATGTTAAGGGAACAAAGAAAAAATTAAATAAGGAAAATACTAGTTTTATTTAGTTATTTTCATATCAAAAAAAGTTTAATCTTTCCAGCTGTGGAGCTGCGGTGTTTATTTTTCTAATTTTCTATACCCAACTTTTCTTTCCAAAACATAATATATATATATATAAATTAAAATATAAAAAAATTATTAGACCTAGTTAATTTTTTTATATCACAAAAAGTGTAAGTTTCCCAACGCTGGAAACATAATTTTAATTTTTTCTGATTTCTTACACCAATCTTTTTCTTTTAAGAATTTAAGATATTTAAAATTTATAGATAAAAAGGAAAAATTAGTTTTAGTAGGTTATTTTTATATAGCAAGAAAGTTAAAGTTCCCAACCCTGGAAGCGTTTTTTTTTTATTTTTTAGTTGTTTTCATATTTTTAATACAAATTTTATTCGTTCTGAAATATAAAACAAGTTTATTTAACAAAAAAAAAATTAAAAAATGTGTTATCTAGTTACTTTTATATGGCAAAATCAAGTTTAAGTTTTCCAGCTCTGAAACCGTCGCTGCTCGATTTCGCTGATTTTCAATACCAATCAATCTATTTTGGACCATTTCTGATACACCAAGTTAAGAAATTGCCATAACTATCAGACAGCCCTGGTTACACTTTCTGACAAATAATTTCTTCATATCGCATTTTATTAAGATCCTGTAAAAGGAAATCTTCCCTGAAGAATACGAAAAAATTTCGTTGGCATCATTTAGACAAATTGAACCCTCTGTAGTTGTTTTAAAAAATACTTATAAGTTTTGTTTTTTTTTAGTTTATCGTGCTTAATAACAATTGAGGCCACCAGCGCAGAAGTGGTTTAACTTTTTTTAATTATTTAACTCCTTCATTACTTTGCAATATTATGATCTGTGCAAACAGGATTTTTCAGCTCAATTTTCTTTAGAATTACAAAATGCGGTTTACTCTAATTTTGTTTGATATTTGGTTACGTAGATTGTGTATTTATCACTGCAACGAATGTGGGTTACACCACTTCTGCGCTGATAGCCTCAATTAATACACATACATTGTCTTAAATTTAGTTATTAATTTAAATCACTTATCAATGGCGCACTTGGCGCTGGTTGATTTTCTGCAAATGTATTCAAATTCGGTAGTATTGCTGGCAATTGTGGTATTACCAAATAATGCAATGACAACTTCTGAATACGCACATGCTCATAAAACAATTTCAATTCTTCAAAGATCTCATTGAAACGACGACGCAAGCCGGAAATATCAGCTGGGGATAATTGTAAATGCAACAAACGCAAAATAGTTATAGAATGCTGATAGAGTAAATTACATTCGGCAATTATGGTGACAAGAGATGCCAAGCGGCACATGCCTTTTTTAGATTCAGTTGAGATTTGTTGTTGCTGCATGTTGGCAAATATAACACGTTGCAAATGTAGTAAATCCTCTAAGTAATCGAACAAATCTAAGCATAGCTGAAAGCTAAGAAACAAAAAATAAAAAAATAACAATAACGTTAAGTTAGTTATAGTCAATATATTCATAAGAATACAAGTATTCACTCTAAAGTATTTATAATTACATATTAGGCTAACTTTTAAATTAATAAATACCAAATATTAATATCCCTTAGGGGTAAGTCATCATCGAGCTGCAAGTTGCCTTTAAAGTTTGCATAAGTTTGATGAAATAAAAGCTTTGTGAGCAGTACTTTGCAATACCAAGAAATACACATAGACATCTGATCATTTCGTCCAGACCAATATTGAGCGTATTGCTTCAATTTTTCTTTGTATTGCATGGATTCGGTTAGAGAATACGCATGTCCTTCATGTAAGATTTTATGCATTAAAGTGCAAAATTTCCAAGTGGTATATTTATTTAATTTTAAATTTTGTGCTATCGCAAATTTCCATATACGATCGCAGCCTTGCAGTTCGTAAGTTTTTAAAACAATCATGATTGCATGTTTATATTTGAATGATTCTTTTCGGGGACTCAAACATTTTTGCAAAGATTCTTCCTGCAAAAAAAAAAACATTTTCTGAGTTGTAATTGAACAACAACCCCGTCGGATTGAGAAGATATCCTATACACACAGAAAAATGTCAACTTAAAATCTACGTAAGCAAGCTTTATTTAACCTTTTTCGTCAATGATTTTGCTTCGTATGTATTTCATGTTAATTCAACATGCTTTACAGTCATCTTTAAAGAAAAGTTTTCCTTTTGAAAAAACTTTATTTCATAATAATTTAAATTACGTTAGTAGTGTTAAATCAAAATGAAGAATAATGTTGAATTTGAGTTGTTTGAAGTTGGTATGTAAGCTCGATACTGAAATAACATAAAGAACCATGTTGAATCAAAGTTATTTCAAGTTGACACAACATGAATTTAATTTAGTATAGTCATTGTATTTTATTAATTATTTAACTTTAACGTGACTAAATTGTAACAAGCATCAGGAAAATGTTTGTATGTATATAATAGGTTTCGCCGGCCAAGATTTGAACTCGGAAAGAGTTCAAAGAGCTTACACATAAAATACATACCATCATATTTCTGATTTAACTAGGCTAAAGTTCGTAACGCTCTGCCCAGCCAAATTACATGTGATAATTATTAATGAGCAAATGACACCAAAATTAATTGTAGATATTCTGGCAAACACTTAGTAGAACGGAACAACTAACTAGCTGTTGTCGGTGCACCTTCATCATCAGCGTTCTATGTGTTTGCTCCACTGTGTGTGGTGTCATTTATTATAGATTTCTGCTTTATATACTCAGCTTTTCAGTGCAAATGGAATATGTGCATTGTTTTGATTCATCGTATTACAATTTCCTGAAAGTTTTTTTTGTAATGAAAGCTCAACTTTGCCATCTCTAAACTTACAACAGTCTTGCCATTGTCGTTTGTTTTTTACTAATTATGCACATGTTAGTTGATTTATTTAATTTTTGCCATCATGATTTAAACTTTAATTCAACATGATTTAATATGATTTCAAATCAAAATTTTTCCACGATGGTTTTACATTGGTATTTTTTTCTGTGTGCATTATTTTGCAAGTTTGAATAAATTACTTTATAAAAATATATCGGTAGCAAACATGAAAAAGTGTTTAAGTCATAGTTTACGGTTTTTTATTTTAAGTTTCCAAGTTGATTTTCAGAAATTTCTTTTTTTTAAACGTAAATTAACGGCATGTCCCACGATGTCACCAGAAATCGTTCGACAACTTGTATTGCAAACAACAACAACATTAGAAAATTTGTTGCTGTTTTCAATATAAGTATTCGATCGAACGATTTCTGCTGACATCGTGGGACAGGCCGTTAAAACTATTAAATCAATTAAATTTCACATAATTACTTGTTTAAATATTTCATTTTCGTATTTATTTAATATATTAGATTTTTTTCTTATGTTTACCGCTAAAAATAAGACACTCAGAGATTTAAATATATTACCCGTACCAACTCTTTTATATGCTTTTTGTCCATTATATTCTTGAGAAGAAAAAATTTTTTGTTTTGATTTTAATTGTTCGACAGACAAAACAGAAATAAAATACGTGTTTAGATGCTCTTTGGCGTATCTCTAAAAAAAATTAATTATTTCTTATCGCAATAATAATTTTCTGATATCAGCTTTAGCTGTATAAAAACTAGTTCGCACATTCAGTTCATTTATAGACGCTTGAAAAGTTAATAAAAGGTTGGGAAAATTCTAAGGCAAATAATTTTTAAATATAATAACTAATTAGCGTGCCTTCAGGGGCCCGTTTCTCAAAGCTACAAATTACAAATCTACAACTAGAATACACACAAAACAACAATAAAATTTTAAAAAGTGTCGTTGTTTTGTGTATTTTACTTGTAGATTTGTATTTTTTTTTTTGAAAAACGGGCCCCAGATCATGTGAAACTCCCCAAATTTGTTGTTTGTCAGTATGTGTGACTATCTTCTCTGTTCGTGATAATATTTGTTCATTTTACTATACCCTTTACCAAAAAATGGAAAAGGTTAATTTCCATAATATTCATATGCGACCCATAAAATATATATATTCTGGGTCCTTATGAATAGGGAAGACGAATAAGCGAGTGAAATCGGTTTTCCGAAGCTCCCAGAAAAACTAGAGACTTCGGTCTTGGACTGGTGTATCAATATATTGTCCAAAATAGATTGGTATTGAAAATCAGCGAAATCGAGCAGATAGTCTCAGAGCTGGAAAACTTAAACTTGATTTTGCCATATAAAAATGACTAGATAAAACAAATTTTTTGATTTTTTTTGTTAAATAAACTTATTTTATAATTCAGTACGAATAAAATTTTTATTAAAAATAAAAAATAAATTAAAAAAACGTTTCCAGGGTTGGGAACCTTAACTTTTTTGTTATATAAATATAACCTACTAAAACTAATATTTCTTTTTTATCTATAAATTTTAAATATCTTACATTCTTAAAAGAAAAAGATTGGTGTAAGAAATCAGAAAAATTTTAAATTATGATTCCAGGGTTGGGAACTTACAGTTTTTGTGATATATAAAATTAACTAGGTTTAATAAAAATTTTTTTTATATTTTAATTTATATATATATATTATGTTTTGGAAAGAAAAGTTGGGTATAGAAAATTATAAAAATAAAAACTACAGTTCCACAGCTGGAAAATTTAAACTTTTTTTGATATGAAAATAACTAAATAAAACTAGTATTTTCCTTATTTATTTTTTTCTTTGTGTAATTAACATATTTTATATATTTTTTAAAGAAAAATATTGGTATAAGAAACCAAAAAAATTATAATGGATGATTTCAGGTTTGGGAAATGTGCACTTTTTTTGATATATAAAACTAATTAAATAAAGCTAGTTATTTTTTTGGTACTCGTATTAAAACCAGAAAATTTTAAATTATAATTCCAGGGTGGGAAATTAAAAAAAAATTGGTTAAAAAAATAACCATAAACTAATTTTTTTCTCAGTTAAACATTTTTCAAGTTTTAGGAAGATCTTTACTCAAGCAAATTCTTTAGTCGAAAAAACCGAGAGGTCACTCACAAAAAATTGCACTATAACAAAAAATTATAAATTTTATCACAAAAAAATATGTATGTATTTACTTATGTATGTATCTGTATACTACATACATATATCGAGCCTTATTTTCGATGTTATCGTAAGCGACAAAAATTAAATTTGTCAGGAGAAGGTTTTTTTAAAATATTCAAATTTGTTTTTGAACGTAAATTGTCGCTTACGATAAAATTGGACAGCCTGTATCTTAAAAGTTATCAACAATTTTGCCATTTTGGTAATTCTTAACTATGTGTAGGCCCATAAAGTTTTAATTTCAATAAAAAAGTATATTTCGGATAACATGTCGCTTACGATAAGATCGAAAAAAGGGCTCGATATGAACATATGTTGGTAAAGGGTATATAAGATTCGGCACAGCCGAATAAAGCACTCGTACTTGTTTTCGTTGTTGTCGATTTTTTTTTAGTTTTGGCAATTTTGTATAGTTTTGGCGCTTTATTTAGTTTTGGCGATTTTTTCGGTTTCTGACGATTTTTTTTATTTTAGAATTTTTTATTTCATTGTAAGAGTTTGCCTGTTAAGGATTCCAAGACACAGCAACTTGTCAAAGTTACATAGTCAAAATAACATTAACTGATAGAATATCCCTTAATTTTGATTTTTTAAATTTCACTGTTAATTGTTGTAGTCTGTATAAAAATACATTAAGGCCTCTCAATTAAGTATCATTTATCTTTAAGTGGCCCTTAATTTTTTCAGTACAAAGTTGAGAGACATTTAAATGCCCAACCTTGTGTACTTAAATCACACTTAAGTTTTACGAGCATACCATATGTTATTGTGCTTGTGTGTGTTTATTTATGTACATAAACATCATGTGGTCGTATTAAAAAGAATTCGTTTAATTTTCATAAATATATAAGATATTTGTTTCATAAAATGTGTTTTTATGCAATTTTAGTCTTCTTCATTTTGATAAGCTAATTTTTTTTATTTATAATAAGCAGCTGTTGTTCAAAAACCCTTCCATAATACTGGGAAATTTTGTAAGGCTGCCGTACTTCCAACGTAATTTAACAAGAACTTTAATTAACCACTGAAAAAGTTAAGCTACATTTAAGTGCCACTTAAATTTAAGTGGCAATTAGCTAAATGACATATAATTGCGAATTCAATTATTGGGCCTAACGTTGAAAATGTCAAGTGTCTATATATAATTATCTGTATATTACATTAGGATTTCAAAAATTTTCCTTGCTCGCCTTAGATCGCCCTTTAATTTTTAACTGTCACATATTTGAAAATTGCATGCTCGTAGCTCTTACAGTGCTCGAGAAAACAGCCTGTGACGGACATAGTAGCGAAAACAATAGGGTTCGTTTTCACTTTTGGTGTACGGAACCCTCAAAGGCGATGCAAATCAAAAAGGATCGAAACAAAACGGGCCTCTACTGTACTTGTTCGAAGAAAAAAAAACGCTTAAAAAAATTAGGTCGGTTCTGTAAATCTAAAGTGACGAAAGTCACACTTTCGTGTTTTTCGGTGTGATTTTAATTTTGCGAAAAAAAATACAGCACAAAAATTTTTCACATTTTTTGAATAAGAAATTTTTTTGTAATTTGAAGTCACTTTCACAAAATGTGATTTTCAGAACAGGCCTGTAAATTAGATAATTTGATAAACAAAAAAACCTTGCATAGTAATTGTTTATTAAATTCATAGATAATAGTTTGATTGTCTAAATGTATACTGATAAGAACTTCTACGAACTGTTGCAAGTACCTTATAGAATATTTGAATGACTCACGTAATATTATCAGTGTATGTATGTACGTTTCATTTACTTAATTAGAAAATTATAGACCACTAAAGACTCTTATGAGAAAATATAAAAGGGAGATAAGCTTGGTGTGCAACAGATTATAGCTATACAGTAGGGTTTCTAATTTCCCGGACTTTTCCAATTCCCGGGAATCGAGAAGTAAAATGTTTTATTCCCGGTAATTCCCGGGAATTTCAAAAACATACGAATTTAATTAAATGACCTCAATAAAAATATAATTTTATGAAAAAATATACAACATTCAAATTAAAAAAATAACAACTTTATTCGCTCATTTCACGAACAACAATATTTAAAAACAAAACAAAAACAAATAAATTCATATGCTTTGAATTATAGCATGGATGGAAATTCCATCTACATCTGCCAATCTAGATACTATTTCCTATAAAGACTTTTTAGGTTGAAAATATTTCGTAAGGCTTCAAGTTGTTGGAGTCACCTCAGAAACTTCTATTACATCTGCTTCTATGCTTATATTATGCATCGTTACAGAGTTGTATTTTTAAGTAATAAAACAACTAACAGCAAAGTAAAAAAAGCAAATTCCAAAAACGGATGTATTAAATTCCCGAAAATTCTCGTTGAAAATTTCCCGGGATTTGCAAAAAAATAATTCCCGGGAATTCCCGGGAATTTTTTCCCGCGTAGAAACTCTACTATACAGTAAAAGTATACGGTTTTAATAGAAATGTTTTTATATTTTATATTGGTTTAAATTTGGATTATTTGAAATTATTTCAGCATGAATTTGTGGTGAAATGTTTTGGTTTTATGACAATTCACTAGATTCAAGGTCATTCTCATGCTTTAAAAAAAAGGTTGCAAAGAACATCTTCTTAATAATTGTATGCATTTAGTTATATTAGACTATATATTAGACTTTTTCATTTCCCGGGAAAGCGCGAAATCTTTTTATATATCCCGGGAGTCGTCGATATGATTATAAAGAAAGCTATCAATACATAATTGAGAATTACAATATACAAACATAACAATATTTAAAGCTTTGACAAAATTATCATAACAACGCGTGTGTGCCAGCATTGGGGTTATGTAAGCTTTTTTGAATTGTGGCTGAAATCTACTGGTGTGTTGCGTAGCTAGTTTGTTAAATTCAGGTTTTAACTCACATACTGTCTAATAACTTTGCTCAAAATAAAGTAAATCTCCTGCAGAAATGCCTATGTTTGTTGCTGTATTTTTTGTGCTTTTTATAACACTTATTTTACAAACTGTACAACAACTGTTTGTATGAAAAACTCGGAAATTTTACAATGAAATTATTGTATATTTTGTAAATAAATATTTTAAAATTATGATACTAGTAATACAAAGTGAAGAAGTGCTTGGAAATCAAGTTATTGTGTATGAAAAAGCACAAATACATCACAAAATAAAACTTTTTATCGGCGGATCGATGTCAGTCATATCGTATATTTTCCCTTCCTAGAGGTCAATGAAAATATTTTCGTTGTTTTTTTTTATTATTGTTGCTGCTGCATCCATTTTTAAGTTGAAATCTATTGTTATTCACTGGCATAAACATTATCCGCAAGCATTTTAACTTGGCAGCACTGGATTTAGCACAGCGAAAACAAGGTTGCATTTTATAAAACCAACTTAAAACCAATTCTAAAGTGGTTTTAAGTTGGTTTTAACGTTAAAACCTAGTTTTATTAAAACCATGTCAGTGTGAAAACACTATTAACCAACAACAAATGAATTTCTTATAATTTTTTTTATTTTAAGAATTTACTATGCATTGATGATTGTTATAAGTAAAATAATACGAGGAACATTTTTGTGGACCGGTTTAACCTCCTAAGCTTTCTCTGTATAGGTTCCTTTTATAGGCAAAAAGTTATTCTTAAACAAGGATACAGAAGGTTGTAATTTTCTCTGAATACACCTAAGCTCGAAATTCAACTTAAACACCAGAAATCAGTCAAAACTTAAAAGGCTTTTAAAGCTTAATTTTGTACTTATTGTAAAAATGTTTTGCTTGCACTTCTAATGTACATCATCATCAAAAAAAAAAAGACTACATTACTAAAGGGTGTCCCAAAGTTAACGCAAGATTTGAATTTTTCGTCAATAATAAAGACACGTTGTTCTATCGTGTAAAGTTCTTTTTTACTAATCCGAAATTGTCAGCTGCCCAATTGTTTTATTAGGGGTTGCCAACACCTTACTGCACAAATGGCGAAAAAAATTTAGGTCCCAATTTTGTAAAACGAAAACGTTAAGCGTTGACAAATTTTTTATGTATTTATTTTTGTAATTTATATTTTTCCTTATAAAAGTGGTTAACGCTTAACGTATTCGTTTTACAAAATTTGACCGCAAATCTTGCGTTAATTCTTGGACACCCTATATATGTACAAAAAGGGTGTTTTTTATAGCGTGACACAAGTTTAAATCATAATAAAACAAGGAGATATATTTTTAGTATCAATGAAAAGCCCGTTTGAAAAGAAATTTTTATGACATTAATGTTTAAATATGATTTGTGACATGTGGCTGCTGCGGCTGGCGCGTAGAAAGCGCAATCTGGAACACCAATTTTCAACTACTTTTCGCAGCATTTGCGGCCGTATTTCGCCTACAATTCTTCGAATCTTGATTTCCTGGTGTTCAATTGTTTGTGGTTTATCGACGTAGACAAGTGACTTAACATAATCCCAAAGAAAATAATCCAATGGGGTTAAATTATACGATCTTCGTGGCCAATTAATTGGGCCATTACGTGAAACCATTTTCCCATAAAAAGTTTATTTGAGTAAATCAATTGTAGCGCCCGCTGTGTGGCAAGTGGCTCCGTCCTGTTGGAACCACATATCAGCAAGATTAATGCCACGTAATTGAGGTACGAATCATGTTCCTATACCGTTCACCATTAACAGTAACATTCTGACCATCATACTTTTTGGAGACATATTGGCCAATGACTCCACCAGAACATAAAGCGCACTAAACAGGGAGCAAATTACGGCACTCATTATCGAACAAAATTAGGAAATATTTCAATAGAGTTCATATGGAAATATTTTTAAATTTCGAATCGTATTGAATGCCGTAATTTGCTCCCAGTAATTTCTGTGGATGTAGTGGTATTCCGACAAAAGATTGTGGCTCCTTCTCACTCCAAATACGACAATTCTGCTTATTTACGTACCCATTCAACCACAAATGGGATTCATCGGAAAAATAAATTTTAAAAATTTTTCCAAATTTTCAAAATTTAAACAATTTGCACACGTTGATCTGGTTTAAGTCGATTCATAATGAAATTTCAAAGAAAACTAAACAAAAAGCAAATATCAGCTGTTAAATGGGTGCTCAAATAAAGCAGTGATGTCAACTCAAAGTTATGACACTCTAAACAAAAACACCCTTTATGGTATCTATGTCGAGTCCATTTTATTTTAAAACTTTTTTTTTAACTTCTCAAAATATTAAAAAATATCTACATCTGTATGTATATATATTCACAAAATATGTATTTTTTTATTTCTAGGTAACTTCTTGGATAACAAGTGACGGCAGTGAGTCTCTACAGCGATTTATTAACTTGGAGCTTGATTTCGAAACACCGATGAAAGAAATGGAACATGAATTTGAAAAATACTATTTTATATCAATGGTAAGCAAGCAAAGTTAATGTTTTGAAGAAGAAGTGTAACAAAAATATGTATGTACATATATTTACAAGTGTGTTACAGGAGCAAATTTAACGTACGAGTACCAAAAAAAGAATTAAATTAAAAATTTTTTTACAATTTTCCGTCATTTCACGTGAAATGCCACATAGCAGAAACCGGTATGATCCAGCGACGGCGTAGATGATAATGCGGCAGAAGACGACAAAATAAATAGCGGGGCCACTGGAGTGGAAGGTCGTTCTCGCCCAGTCATTGGCTTCAGATGTGTGAAGTGAATTACCTTAGCTCCCACAGAAGTACACCCAGAAATAATGAAGGATTTGAGCAACTACGTAACAGCTGGGAAAGCAAATTTTTTTAACGCTTGGGATTACCAATAAGTTTTTTTAAATAGCGATCAAGAAACCTTGGACAACGTAAAATTATAAGAAGATTACAGCAATGCGTTATGCCGCGACGAAGAAGAAAACATATTTTTACTCCAAGTCGTTGCCCAAAATAGAAAAATGCATCCAACACATGCCAAAAATAAATTAGTTATTTGACAAAGAATTACTTTTTTTTTGTATGGGGACCACCTTAATGGTTGAAGATAGACGATAACTATATTTAGAGAAAATCTTTGTATTGAAAAAATATTTAGGGTCGATCATACATTTGACTTCGATAGGTACGCTTAGGGGCAGTTAAAGCCCTGAGAGTAAATTTTATACAAATATGGGAGCCCCCTTAAGGAGTCAAAATAGGGCATAGGTATGTTCGGAGGAAGTCTTGAAGATGAAAAATTAGAAAGCACCATAAAAGCGGAACAAGCGGCTTTCTTAAAAAAATTATTTTTTGTGTTGGGGGACCACCTTAATGGTTGAAGATAGACGATAAGTATATTTAGAGAAAATCTTTGTATTAAAAAAATATTGGAGGTTGGTCATACATACATTTGACTTCGATACGTACGCCCTAGGGACAGTTAGAGCGGTTTTATACAAATTTCGCCTTTGTATGGGAGCCCCCTTAAGGAGTCGAAATAGAGCATAGGTATGTTCGGAGGAAATGTTGGAGATAAAAAATTACTGTGGGTGGGTCTTGCATTTTACTCCCATAAGAGGCACCATAAAAGCGGAACAAGCGGCTTTCTTAGGAAAAAAATTATTAAAATATTATTTTTTGTATGGGGACCACCTTAATGGTTGAAGATAGACGATAAGTATGTTTAGAGAAAATCTTTGTATTGAAAAAATATTGGAGGTCGGTAATACAATTGACTTCGATAAGTACGCCTTAGGGGTAAATTTTATAAAAAATTTTGTAAAGACCGCCTTAAGGAGAGGAGTTAGGCGGTCGGTGTGTTTAAAAAAGATGTTAGGCGAAGAAAATTAATGGGTCCTGATCATACATTTGACCGTTGTAGCGGTGACCCTGAGAAAGTTACACATGTGATTTTTTTTTAATTGTTTTTTTTTTTGCTTTTACCCTCAACTTTTAGCACGAAGAGACCTTTGCCCCCATCTGACCGCCACCATTTTTTGGCTCAAATATTTTTTTTCGAAAGGGGTCGAAATCTCGTTACTAAGAATTCTCATATAACACTATGCCATAGCTAATGTCCATGTTCCTTCCATGCTCTGACATCGATGTCCGAACATATGTTCGCCAAGCGAAAAGAGACACAATAAAATTGGTAAATATTTCATTCCTAGTGCAATGGCGCTAAATAATTTTTGAAGTTGATGAATTTTTGAGATTTGCTCTGCCGTCGTCATGTTCAAGTCGATGGCTCGTGAAGACGTAGGATTAGCTACATTAGATGAGGGTTGCATTTTCTCAAAAGTCGAACGATTATGTAAAATAATGACTACTAGCCTTAAGGCATATCAACAATGTAGTGGCAAAGCCAATCAAAGAAAAAATTCAATTGATATCAAGGGTTATGGTTATGGCCACACGTTATGGTGCATCAGCTATAATCAAAAACATTGTTGGACATGAGCCAATTTCAAACAGCTGTTTTTTATAGTTATGGTTACGATACGTCTAGACGCCAATAATTAAACGGTGATTTTGTAAACATTTACCAATGTTACGAGAGCAAATAATGTACTCCACTCTATTCATTGTCGACAACAATTGACTACTATTGACCGTATGTTGTTATCTTCTAATGTCCACAAAATGTCAAGAGTCTGCTAGTAGGAAATATTTTTTGCCAATGTTTTGACATCATACTGTTGTAATGAGCACAAATTGTCAAAGAATGAGAGCGAATAATAATGTTTTTTTTTTCTTACAACATTTTTTTCAGAAACATTTAGCCAAAGGTAGAGACTTATATTTAGCAGCCGCCAGTATGGAATCTCTCAAAGAAAGCTCTGTGAACTTGAAAAAGGCTCTCGATAATTTTGCCGAAAAACTAGAAATCACCAGAGAACGCATAGAAGGTGCCACACGCTTATATCATCTAATACATTTACACATGCTGGACGAAAATATGCAAAACGAAATGGAACGTTTAGCTGGACTGTACGGCATAAAGGGACTTTTAGAGAAATATGTTGAGAGGGAAACTGAAAGATTAAAATCCAAGCCAGATAGTTTAAATTTGCATATCAATCATAATGCAATGCAAAAATCCATAGCGCAAATGGTGACGAGTACACCGGATACAACTAGACTGCGTCCAATAAGTCATAGATCAAGTTATGGTACGGGTTCATTCGAGAGTCCTACATGTCACTGTTGGCGCGACAGTCGGAATTTCGATGAAATGGATGAAATGTTAGATAATGATGAGGAAGAAGGACGTTCGAAGATTGCCGATTCTGGTGTGGGAGAATGCCAAAGGTGTGAGGGGAATCCGAAATTTACCAGAGTGTGTTCATGCCAAAGTCTCAACGAGGAATCAGAGAATTTATATGAAAAACAGTAAGTTGTGTTTCTCCAAAATAAAAATAAAAATTGTTTCATGTTATTTTTCACAGTGATGAACTCGACGATGAATGCTTCGAGCAACCATCTAAACATTATATTAATGTCCATTCACCTTGGGAGGCAAACAAGCATTTGCAATGTTTTGCTTCCACCTTCGAACTACCCAAATTGGAGGAACTCAGTTGCCTGGATCCCAAAATACAAAAGTAAGTCGTTAGTGTATGTCCTAAATTAAAAACTTTATTTATTGTTAAATGTATTTGTAAATAGAACGCTCCTTTTAATCATGCGCGAAATGATTGGCACGGAACGTGATTATGTACGCTCATTGTATTACGTTATTGAAAACTATGTGGACGAGTTATTACGTGACGATATACCACAATCGATGCGTGGCCAGAGAAATGTAATTTTTGGTAATATTGAGAAAATTTTTGAATTCCATAATAATCATTTCCTATCGCAATTGGAACGTTACGAACACAATCCGTTGAAAGTTGGTGCTGCTTTCTTGCAAATGGAATCAAAGTTCTATCTGTATGCTTTGTACAATAAAAATAAACCAAAAAGTGATACATTGATGAGTGAATATGGAACGGCTTTCTTTAAGGTAATTCGAGTTATATATTTAAATAACGGAGTATTCTGGCGCTATATTTATATACATTAAGCCGAATCGATTTATATGGATGAAAAAAATAAAAATAAAAACCGTACAGTAAAAATGAAATCTACATATAATTCTAAGAAAATTTTGCATAGAAACGATGGGTCTAAAATCAAACCCTATACCACGCCTCTCGACAGGAAAATGTGTTTCTTCTTCCCGAGCTGCTTCTTGTTTGGCTACTGCCTGCCTTATTTAAAGACATTAGCGCATATTCATAGTCAAAACAAAGTATACTTTAAAAACTTAAAACCAGTATTACCATACAAAATACTGGTTTTAAACTCTTAAAGTAGACTTTGTTTTGACCATGAATATGCGCCATTGCCCTTAAAGATGAAAGTGGGAAACCAAATATTATGGATAAATCTAAGGGACCTCGCAAAAAAATGAAAAGCAGGGAGTACGTACGTGGGAGGAAGAATAATTATTCGAATTTACCAGCATTTATTTCAGTACATATCTACATTTTTATATTTGAAAAAATTGTAATTTTCTAAAGAAGAGGAAATAGATATTCATGTCGAGAGGCGCGGTATAGGGATCGATTTTAGACACGTGGTTTCTGCGGACAATTTTCTCAAAATTTCATGTAGATTATGTTTTACGATTTTTGCAAAAAACAATCGACCCGCCCCAGGCTGACCGATGACATTTTTCAAAAAGTGGCAACAAATAGGGGATTTATACACTAAAATTTTTATTTTTAATTTATTTTTATATAATTTACTCTAAAAAAAAGGTTAAAAAAAGTGGCAAGGCAGTCGAAAAAGGGGCAAGCCAGTCAAAAAAGTGGCAATTCGCCACTTTAGTCGGTCAAACGGTCACGCTGACCCGCCCTAATATATGTACACATATTAAATCATTTGAAAGCTCCCACATTTTTGTAATAACATACTCTTGCTCATCTCTTAGTCCGTCACAAAAGCCTGCATGTTGTTTGTTACCTTAATATAGAAAGGCCCTAACTTATTAATTTTTTGAAATCGAGATTTTTGCATTTTTCCATACATTAGATGTTCTTCTATCGAAATATATATGTATATAAAAAACTAGATTTCCAAAAAAAAATAATGAGTTAGGGAATTTCTATATTAAGGTAACGATATACATGTTAAATTTTTAAGCAACAATAAATTAATCCTTTTAGATTTCCCCAATTTGAATATGCTATAAAACTCAAAAATTAATTCCTGAATTTTTCTTCACATGCGTGTCAGCAGCCTCTCTTCGAAAGTGTTTACTGAAGAATTTTTTTATTAAAGATGCATATACCATTCTTAGGAATTTAATATTAAATAAAACTAAAACCAACTCACTTCGCACACACAGAAAAATTTCATATTAAAATCAATTTAAAAAAGAATAATTTTTCAGTTTCCGGCAATGATTTTGCCTATATGTGCTTCGTATTATTTCAATATGATTTACAGTGCGTTCACGAAAATTTATTTCGTGTTGATTTAACATTCCAGCCATTTCAGTTGGTACAGCGTGCATTAGATAGTGAAAAATTGTACAAACCGCATAGAATCAAAGTTGTTTCAAGTTGAAACAATATGAATGTAATTTAATGTAGTTATTTTAATTTATTAATTGCTCTACTTACGTCATTGTTTCTTTTGTATTGGCACAGGCATCAGGCAAATGTGTGTGTATGTGTGTTGTGTTACAGTTTGCCTTCTCCAGCCAAGATTTGAACTCGAATTCATCGCGTGGTAGTCAACACAGCTACCGCTGCAGCCACAGCAAACTTAAATATTCTTTAGATATCCTATAAATAAATTTTAATATGAATTTAACTTTAATTCAACGTGTTTAAATGATCATTTAACATAAGATTTATTTGAAATTAAAGTTATAGTCTAAAAAGAAACAAGGACTACGCAGCTATTTTGAATTGTCGCCAGGAGTGGAACCTACGAGCCTCCGACTACAAGACCAATACACTGCTTACACTGCAGTGTACCTGTACTTCTAGGTGTTACCTTCTTTAGGAAAGGCATGGTGATAGAAAAGATATGTGGTGAAGAAATAGATAGAGGAAAGCTTCATTATTTTACAACTCTGCTTTTTTACACGTATTTTATTAATAATGCATTGTTGCAGCGCCTCTGGTGTCAATGAGGCATATTAAAATGTTCAAAGTTTTATTTCGTAGCCATTTTATTGGTTATTTTACTTCGCCGATGATTTTTGCTACACTATACTGATGAAGAAGCGCGCTCTGATATTACATTAGGATTAAAAGTATCCGCGGAAGCCGGAGTAGTTCAGCGAACAATGTATATGTCTTCATCACTTGAATTTTCCTACAATAACTGATACAAAGGGACGCTAATGAACATCAGCAAAATGTGTGGTGTTGTTATTTAATGACTTTCAGACCAGGGCTCGAACACAGGACCTTGGGTTTTGTAGTCAACGTGGTAACTAATTCAGCCAATCACACCCAGTCAGGTATTCTAAAATTTGACAACATGATTAGAACAGGAAATATAGATGCAGGATATATTGGAATCATCCCTCAAACTTTAAAATTAACCCTAGAGCAACCAAATGTATGACCGAACTAAATTTATTTTTTCTCCACTACATTTTCTCTGAACGCACCCACAGGTTGCCTCTATAGGTTAAAGTGTAATACCGATACTCACTAGATCTTTCTCTTTAGCGGGGAAAAAATTAATGTTAGGATGGTGGAGAAAATGTTATAAAAATATTTTTGTATGGGAATCCCTTAACGAGGGGAGATGATATATTCTGGAAAAAAATTTTGGGAAGAATGAATTATTGGGGGTCGGTCTTATATTTTACCCATCCGGGAACGGACCATGGGCAGTTATAAGACATTTATTGACTTTTGAGCCCTTTATCCCAAACTATGACCTAAATTTTTTTTTTTTTTTTTTTGCTAAAGGGAACAATTTAAGATGTTACGGCATTAAATATTGTGATTTTTTGCAAAATAAGGACCAGTCTAATGTCCCGAACTTTGATCTCGATAAGGCACTTGTTAATATTAAAATAGCGACTTGAAATTTGTACACAATAATTTTGCTAAAAGGAACAATTTGAAAGATTCCTGTATTATGTATGTAATACTTTATATATAGCCAAATTGTATCTCTCGGCGGTAACTCCTTTAATTTGTTCATCCTTTGTGCATAAACTCTCTTATCTAAAAACTAAAAGATCGTTTAGATAATCTAGTAGATTTCATTATAATTTCATAATTTTTTAGACTAAACAACTCGAACTTAACGATAAAATGGATTTGGCTTCTTATCTTTTGAAACCAGTGCAACGTATGGGCAAGTACGCTTTGCTTTTGCAGCAATTGGTAAAGGCCTGTAACACAGTCGAGGTAAAAATAAATAAAATATATTATTTGATAGAACTTAAAACCAACATATTAATTTAATAAAGGGCACGGCCTTACAAGAAATTGCTGCTGATGTTGAAGAACTTCAAAAAGCCGAAGAAATGGTTAAATTTCAATTACGACACGGCAACGATTTATTGGCCATGGACTCGCTAAGGGACTGTGATGTGAATGTCAAGGAGCAGGGACGTCTGCTGAGACAAAATGAGTTCTTAGTGTGGCAGGGCAAAGGAGGTAAGAAGACGCTAAGACAAATATTTCTATTCGAAGAATTGATATTATTCAGTAAAGCACGCAGATTTCCAGACCATAAGGTATAAAAAACTCTTGTAATAAAAAGAATATTTACTGTGACTAATTGCTTTCCCTGGTTTTTTAGAATCTTGATATTTATATATACAAAAATAGTATCAAGACTTCGGATATTGGCTTAACTGCTCATGTCGGTGAATCGCCGACGAAATTTGAAATTTGGTTTAGAAAACGTAAGCCGGAGGATACATTTACCCTGCAGTGCATGTCGGAAGATATAAAGAATGCTTGGACTGAGGAAGTTTCCAAATTATTGTGGCAGCAGGCGAAACGAAATAGAGGTACATATGTATGTACATACAAATCATTTTCTATTTGTAATTTTATTTTTTTTTTATAGAAATTCGCCTGGCTGAAATGTCATCAATGGGTATAGGCAGTAAACCCTGTTTGGATATCAGGCCCAGTAATAATCAAATTAACGATCGCTCCATTACCATCAGTCAATTAGGAAAAGGTTTTATATTTCTTTGAATTTATAGCAAGTAGTTTAATATTTCCCTTAAACTTAGCACCCAAGTTACGTCATTCATTTGTGGGCTTGCATACGGAACAAACGAAAAGTTCTCGTCGACCCAACTCTCTGGTATCAGAAAGTTCCTTGTCTAGCGGCACCAGCAGTTCTTCACTTAGTAAATCCTCCACTTCATCATTATCATCATCATCTGCCAACCACTCGAATCACAATCATCAGCTATCACACAATCAGCAGCTGCAAAACCATCCGAATCAGACTCTCGAGCTAATTAACGAATGTCAAAGATTTGCATTAGAAAGCAGCAATAACGGCTGCAGTAGAACCTTACAGCCCATGACAAACACTATTAGCAGTGGTTTTAGCAGTCAAAGCGGTGTTGGTAGTGGAACCATAGGTTACAGACATCGTAATCATCATAAACGGTCGACGACTATCGTTAGTCAGCTTTCAATGGGTATTGAACTTGATTTATGTTATTATTTTTGAAAGTTTATCGGGCAGATTCTGAAAGCCATTTCGTTTTGAAATCGCAAAATTTCAAAAATGGAAAACATTGTTCTCTTTATCAGATAATTTAGTGGATTCGAAATTAAGTTCGGATAAAATATCTCAAGCATATGAAATCTTAAAACCAAATAAAAAGCTGTAATAAGTGAGCTTTCTTGTTGATTTTTTTCCTGAAATTTATTGGTTTCAAAACGAAATGGTTTGCATAATAATTGGCCGTATTATTTTTTTTTCCATTTTAATAATTTAATGTATGTTGAGAGTGTAGCGTTCGGAAAATGAATGCTATTTGTATGTAAATATCTATGTATTTGTTGTAAATAATGTATTTTGCTATTTTGTGTATTGCATGATTTTATTTAGTTACTAATTTTAATTTAATTAATTTTTTTTATTAGACATTGTGCTTGTCGTTTTCACTAAAACTATTGACTTTATTAAAACTTTCAAGGTGTTTTTCACATCTTGCACATAGTTTCTGCTTGCATTCATACATACACACGTATCGTCACCTGAAATGCAAACGAACAAAAATTCGAAATCGAGTTTTTGACTGATTATGGTTCATTTTATCAAACTACATGTTCACGCAAATATTTAGATCTCTGCGATCAAAAATTATGACATTATTAAAGAAATTCCAACGGACATAATTACGAATGCATCTATTTTTTATTGCAAGGAACGTAGCCAACATAAAAGCTTAAATATATGTATATAAAAAGGAAATAAATGGTTAAAAACATATAATATATAATATAAAAAATATAAAAGTGTATTTACGTCCGTTTGCATTTAAGGTGACGATGTATATGTATGTATGCGGCCATAGTTATGAAAGTGGACTAAGTCAAATGCACTTTTGCTGCGAAATAATAAAAAAAAAATTAATAAATCTGTGGCAAAAAGGAAAAAGTGCTTAAGTCGAGATAAGCTGATTTTGAGTTAATGGTACCCTCGTAATCTGCCCCCGTATTCCGTAAGTCACTAAAGCTAAAGCTAAGTTTGATCGCTAAAATGCTGAACATAAAGAAAATTAAAAATTTTTTCCTATGACATAAAACACTCAAATTTCGGCGAATTACATTTTTAAGCCATTGCCTGATTTATCAATAGACGTTTGAAAATTCTATTCGTAGCCGAAAATCGAGAAATCCGACAAAATCTCACTTAATTTGTGCGATTTTTCAACAAGTTATAACAAAATGACTTGCTGCTTATGCTTTTTAGACTTCTCTCATCTCATTTGGAATAATAGCTTAATTTCATTTATACTTTGGTATATTTTAACTTGAATGTATTATTTACAGTGTGTATAACGATGTTTGCTTTAAAAAGAATAAATATTAAACAATTTAACTGTAGAAGAAATAAATTTCTGAAAATCGATTTGAACGCTTAAAAGTGCTCTCCTGCAAAACTATCAAATATGACTTAAGCACTTTTTCTATTTTGCCACAGAGATATTAGATAAATTTATAGTAATCGAGACGAATGCAACTCTAAATTAAAATGTTGAGTAATACAAAAATATTTTAGGACTTATTCAAATGTAATCTACTTAATAGGTCAAAACAAAAATATACGACTTGCACCACTTTCAAAATTATGGGCACTTATATCGTCGCAGTTTTAACTAACTGACCTAACTGACATTTTGTAAAGTTTACAGGAGAGGAGCTTTTATGATTGTTTTTTACATGTATTCTTATGGAAACGTCTGAAATATGTTTACTGTTATAGGCTTGACAGTAATGTTTACAGTCATAAAAATTGTGGACAAGGTCTATTATGACTCATAAAGTCTAATAGTGGACTTATCTCATTTTTCAAAATGATTTCAGTTAGGTCAGTTAGTTAAAACAGCGACGATATGTATGTATGTATATTTTTATATTTTATGTTTAATTTCGATGCAGTATAGCTACATCTACTCTATTCAGGTCCATTAATGCTTCATCTCAACCTTATGCTAGGAACACAACTGGAACGAACGACGAATTTCAACCATGTCGACGAATTCGTCGATAATGCATTAAACACATTCACCACAGCAGGCTACACGAACACACGACTTCAAATGCCGCTAGCAGCATTTGTCGCCTCGTAGCCAGCTACTTAATTATTTTGGAGACGGCAGCAGCACCATCTGCAGCTGATATTCAAGTACAAATACATAGTTCAGTATTGCCACTTTCATATATTTTGCATTTATAAAAATTAATTTTTCTTTTAAAATGTACTTATTTCACATAAAAGTACAATAATGAATCAATTTATTCTTTACATCAATTTTTGGATATTGTTTCTAGTAAATAGTATGAAATAATTGTACGATATCCTTCATTCACCATTTTGTATTATACTGGTAACACTGCATTTTCTCATTGTAGCCAGAGAAATAGAAATTAGTTTAAAGTTGGCGACAGCTACAACGGTGGTCGTGCAGTCGTGTAGCCTGCTGTCGTTAAAATAATTGTTACCATAAGAATGTGTGTATTCTATTTTTGACAGATTGTAGCCCGTAGCCTGCTGTGTCGAATGTGTTTAATGCGTAAGAGTTCACTGCGTAAATTCGTCGTGTGAAGCACAACAACGACGAATTTACTCAGCGAATTCCGCTCTTATATTTGATAAAGTTGGTTGTTGTGTGCAGCGATGCCAATTTAGCGCATTTGGCGCTAGATTTAGCGCGTTTTAACCACGCCAAACGCGCTTTTTTCGTCTTAGCGCGTTTAATAAAAAAAAATCGTCAATATTTTTTTACTTTTTTTGTATGAATTTAACAGTTTTCTTGTATCCATAACTCTGATAATTTTTATACCCTTTACCAACAAAAATGGTAAAAGGGTATATATAGGTTTGTCATTCCGTTTGTAATTTCTATAATATCAATAAGCGATCCATATAATATATATATTCTGGATCCTTATGCATAGGGAAGACGAATAAGCGATGTCCGTCTGTCCGTCTGTCCGTCTGTCCGTCTGTCCGTCTGTCCGTCTGTCCGTCTGTCTGTACGTGAAATCGGTTTTCCGAAGCTCTCAGAAAAGCTAGAGACTTCGTTCTTGGACTGGTGTGTCAGAAATTTTTCAAAATAGATTGGTATTGAAATTCAGCAAAATCGAGCAGACGATTGCAGAGCTGGGAAACTTAAACTTAATTTTGCCATATAAAAGTAACTACCGAAAACAAATTTTTATTTTTTTTTAATAAATGAACTTATTTTACACTTCAGTACGACTAAAATTGGAATTTTAAATTAAAAAAAAATAAAAAAAAAATAAAAAGACGTTTCCAGGGTTGGAAAACTTTAACTTTTTGTGTTATGTAACATTAACTATGTCTAAAACTATATTAGTATTTTCTCGAGAACCGTAAGAGCTACAGACCTGAAATTTGGACACAGTGTGTAGACCCTTGGCCGCTACAACAACAAATACATGAGAATTGGAAATTAAAGGGTGTTCCAAAACGAGCAACGAAAAATTTTAAAATCCCATGTAATATACTTATAATTGTATGTATGTATGTATATACACTTGAAATTTGTAAAGTTAGTGCATTTTTATACAGACTACAACAATTAACACTAAAATTTAAAAAATTTTAATTAAAGGGTGTACCATCAGTTAATGTAATTTCGACTATGTAATTTTGATAAATTGCTGTATCTTGGAAACCGTAAGAGCAAAACTCTTGAAATTTTCAAAAACGGTAAAAGTAAAAAAATAAAAAATTAAAAAATCGTCAAACCAAAAAAAATCGCCAAAAACAAAAAAAAATCGCCAAAATGAAAGAAAGTCCAAAAAAATTTCTAAGACTAAAATAAATCGCAAAAAAACGGAAAAATTGCTGAAATTAAAACAAAAATCGCCAAAATGAAAGAAAATCGCCAAAATTAAAAAAAAAATCGCCAAAATGAAAAAAATCACCAAAACGAAAAAAAACCATAAAAAACAGAAAAAATCGCCAAAACGAAAAAAAATCGCCAAAATGAAAAAAAAAACGCCAAAACGAAAAAAACCCCAAAAAACAGAAAAAAATCGCCAAAATGAAAATAAGCACCAAATTAAAATAAATATCTAAGACTAAAATAAATCGTAAAAAAACGGAAAAATTGCTAAAATGAAAACAAAAATCGCCAAAATGAAAGAAAATCGCCAAAATGAAAAAAATCGCCAAAATGAAAAAAATCGCCAAAACGAAGAAATTCCCAAAAACAGAAAAAATCGCCAAATTGAAAAAAACCTCCATAAACAGAAAAAAATCGCCAAAACGAGAAAAAAGCGACAAAACTGAAAAAATCGTTTTAACTGAAAAAAACTTCAAAAAAGCAAAAAAGCCTACCTTTCGTGCGCGATTCAAAGTCGCACTTTACTGAATTTTTTAATATTAAAGGAATTAAATGAAACTAAGTTTTTCCTTATTTCGTTTTTGCTTTGTTCACTTAACATATTTTATATATTTTTTAAAGAACTAGATTGGTATCAATAATCAGGAAAATCCAAAATTATGACTCCAGGGTTGGAAAACTCACACTTTTTGTGTTTTTTCTTTTTCTTTATAAATTGAATATATTTTATGCTTCTGAAAGAAAAGTTTGGCGTATGAAATTTGAAAACTGAAAATTACAGCTCCAAAGATGGAAACTTTAAAAAATGATACATTTTTTGTGTGTCTGTATACTATATATATGTACATACGTTGGTAAAGGGTATATAAGATTCGGCACAGCCGAATATAGCACTCTTACTTGTTTTTTTTTTAAATTGGTTAATGATTCAGACGTCGCAAATACTCTTAAAATTCCCTTGACTGTGATTAGAATTAAAAACGCATTTTAATACTGTAAATTGCAAATATTTTGAAATTTCTCAACTAAAAAGATGTACTCGTACTCGTGACTTATTAAGTATCTATTATAGCTAGGGTTGTTATATGTCCTCTATTTCAAGGACGCTGTCCTCTATTTGGGATCTCTGTCCTAGGAAAAAATTACCGCCTGGGAAAGTCCTACTTTTTTGCAAACAAGATATTTAACCTAACAATGACGTGTAATCGGTTGAAATTTAAATAATTTTGGGTTCACAGTTGATGAAGAACTACTTTTTAATGAATTCTTGTTGGGTAAAAAGATCCAATATTCTATGTAAAATGGTGCGATATTGACAATTTTTACGCAACACCATCGATATGTAATTAAGATTTTATTAGAAAAAATCAATTTCGTTTTATTTTTAAGTAAATATGCTGGTTTTTCCCCTCTGCTGTACTCTTTTTATAAACTACGGGATAACAACCCTAATTATAGCTGAAGTACAAAAATCATTTGAATCGCAAAACTATTCGACATTTTATATGTTGTTATACAATTTGTTAAGGAAAGTTAAAATAAAAACTAAGAATTTCGCTTATTTAGAAGGTGATTCAGTATTTAATTATTTAAGTTATTTGGGATATAATTTCAAAGAATCAATATTGCAAAATCTGAAAAAGAGTTGCTAAGAAAATTATATTTACCAATACATATTTTATTAAAATTTAATTTAGCGCGTAGGAAAATAGCGAGTTTTAGCTATAAATAGTTGACAATGCTGTAACTCAGCGCGTTCTAGCGTGTTTTGAGAAGGGCAATAGCCAGTGTGCACACTTAATTATACCCTTTACCAACAAAAATGGTAAAAGGGTATATATAGGTTTGTCATTCCGTTTGTAATTTCTATAATATCAATAAGCGATCCATATAATATATATATTCTGGATCCTTATGCATAGGGAAGACGAATAAGCGATGTCCGTCTGTCCGTCTGTCCGTCTGTCCGTCTGTCCGTCTGTCCGTCTGTCCGTCTGTCCGTCTGTCTGTACGTGAAATCGGTTTTCCGAAGCTCTCAGAAAAGCTAGAGACTTCGTTCTTGGACTGGTGTGTCAGAAATTTTTCAAAATAGATTGGTATTGAAATTCAGCAAAATCGAGCAGACGATTGCAGAGCTGGGAAACTTAAACTTAATTTTGCCATATAAAAGTAACTACCGAAAACAAATTTTTATTTTTTTTTAATAAATGAACTTATTTTACACTTCAGTACGACTAAAATTGGAATTTTAAATTAAAAAAAATAAAAAAAAAATAAAAAGACGTTTCCAGGGTTGGAAAACTTTAACTTTTTGTGTTATGTAACATTAACTATGTCTAAAACTATATTAGTATTTTCTCGAGAACCGTAAGAGCTACAGACCTGAAATTTGGACACAGTGTGTAGACCCTTGGCCGCTACAACAACAAATACATGAGAATTGGAAATTAAAGGGTGTTCCAAAACGAGCAACGAAAAATTTTAAAATCCCATGTAATATACTTATAATTGTATGTATGTATGTATATACACTTGAAATTTGTAAAGTTAGTGCATTTTTATACAGACTACAACAATTAACACTAAAATTTAAAAAATTTTAATTAAAGGGTGTACCATCAGTTAATGTAATTTCGACTATGTAATTTTGATAAATTGCTGTATCTTGGAAACCGTAAGAGCAAAACTCTTGAAATTTTCAAAAACGGTAAAAGTAAAAAAATAAAAAATTAAAAAATCGTCAAACCAAAAAAAATCGCCAAAAACAAAAAAAAATCGCCTAAATGAAAAAAAGCACCAAGTCCAAAAAAATTTCTAAGACTAAAATAAATCGCAAAAAAACGGAAAAATTGCTGAAATTAAAACAAAAATCGCCAAAATGAAAGAAAATCGCCAAAATTAAAAAAAAAATCGCCAAAATGAAAAAAATCACCAAAACGAAAATAAACCATAAAAAACAGAAAAAATCGCCAAAACGAAAAAAAAATCGCCAAAATGAAAAAAAAAACGCCAAAACGAAAAAAACCCCAAAAAACAGAAAAAAATCGCCAAAATGAAAATAAGCACCAAATTAAAATAAATATCTAAGACTAAAATAAATCGTAAAAAAACGGAAAAATTGCTAAAATGAAAACAAAAATCGCCAAAATGAAAGAAAATCGCCAAAATGAAAAAAATCGCCAAAATGAAAAAAATCGCCAAAACGAAGAAATTCCCAAAAACAGAAAAAATCGCCAAATTGAAAAAAACCTCCATAAACAGAAAAAAATCGCCAAAACGAGAAAAAAGCGACAAAACTGAAAAAATCGTTTTAACTGAAAAAAACTTCAAAAAAGCAAAAAAGCCTACCTTTCGTGCGCGATTCAAAGTCGCACTTTACTGAATTTTTTAATATTAAAGGAATTAAATGAAACTAAGTTTTTCCTTATTTCGTTTTTGCTTTGTTCACTTAACATATTTTATATATTTTTTAAAGAACTAGATTGGTATCAATAATCAGGAAAATCCAAAATTATGACTCCAGGGTTGGAAAACTCACACTTTTTGTGTTTTTTCTTTTTCTTTATAAATTGAATATATTTTATGCTTCTGAAATAAAAGTTTGGCGTATGAAATTTGAAAACTGAAAATTACAGCTCCAAAGATGGAAACTTTAAAAAATGATACATTTTTTGTGTGTCTGTATACTATATATATGTACATACGTTGGTAAAGGGTATATAAGATTCGGCACAGCCGAATATAGCACTCTTACTTGTTTTTTTTTTTAATTCGGTAGAATCGACAAAAAAAAAATCGGTAGATTTGAATGAAATTCGGTAGAAAATATTTTTTATTCAAAGAAACAAAAAAATAACAATTCAAAGAAACATAAATTTTTTTTTTTTTTTTTGTATATTTATTTGCAATCTATTTAATACAATAATAAGCAAATTAAGTAATAACTTCAAAAATTACATTTGTTTCAATCTCCAAAGAAATTGAAACATATATACATATATACATTTAATTTTTGTACATTTATAACTGTATAAATAATAACTATTTTCTAAAAGGCAAGTCCAAAACATGATACCTTTTCAGCCTAAAAATTTCTTCACTATCATCTAATAAAGCTATAGCTAGCGGATTGCTGTGATTACTGAGTCTGTCAACGTACTTTTTGCTAAACCTACTGATTTCTTGTTTAACTTTGGGTATGTCCAAATCTTTATGAATGTTATTGTTAGTCATATACCAAGGAGCGTTTGTAATCATTCTTAAGGTTTTAGACTGATAGCGCTGAAGTATTTCAATGTTTGAATTGCTTGCGGTTCCCCATAATTGTATTCCATATGTCCATACAGGTTTTAGGATGGTTTTATAAAGCAATACTTTATTTTCAAGACTTAGTTGGGAATTTCTGCCGAGTAACCAATGCATTCTTTTTGTTTTTATATTAAGATGTTCCTTTTTTGCTTTAATATGGTTCTTCCATGTTAGTCTTCTATCTAAGTGCATCCCAAGGTATTTAACACAATTGAAATTTGGTATTTGTTCACCATTCATAAAAATTGGAGGGCAGTCATCTCTCCTTAATGTAAAAGTTATGTGCGATGATTTTTCAGGTTTGACGCTTATGTTCCATTTTTTCAACCAAGTAGCTATATTATTTAATTGATTCTGAATCAAGTTTGAAGCCTGTATTGGACAATTATTATTTGTTATTAATGCCGTATCGTCTGCATATGTCGCTACTGTAACCTCGTCCCCTAATGGCATATCTGATGTATACATTGTGTAAAGTACAGGTCCGAGTACACTACCCTGAGGTATTCCGGCCTTAATTTCACATAAATCGGATATTTCATTATTAGTTTTAACATAAAAATATCGGTTACTTAAGTATGACCTAAGTAACAGATAAAAAGGAGTGGGGAGAATAAGCTTTAATTTGTAGAGAAGACCAGGGTGCCATACCCTATCGAAAGCTTGCTTGACATCTAAAAACACAGCACAGCAATATTGCTTCTTCTCCAAAGCGTTCTGAATCACATTCACTATGCGATGACACTGTTCGGGCGTACCATGTTTATGGCGAAATCCGAATTGATATTCAGGAATAATGTTTTTATTATCTAGAATTGGCTGCAATCTTTTTAAAAGGATCTTTTCAAAAGTTTTTGAAAAAGAACACAGAAGACTAATTGGTCTATATGAATTTACTACATTTTCTGGTTTGTTTGGTTTCTTCACCATGATTATTTCAGCACATTTCCACTGATCTGGATAATGGCTGAGTCTTAATATAGAATTATAGATAAGTGTTAACAGCATTATAGCTTTCTTTGGTAACATTTTTATTACTTTACCTCCAATTTTGTCATATCCGGGAGTTTTTTTGACATTTAACTTAGATATTTCCTGTTGAACTTCTTTTGGAGTAATGTGTTTTATTGGCAAATCCATTTGACAGGGTGTATCCAGAAATTCAGAAATTGTGTTTTGATCGTGTGCATCATTCAAGGAAAACGGTTGAAATGTTGTTTCTAGATATTGTTGAAAAGCATGAGATTTTGTGAGATCTGATTTACACCAGCTATTATTTTGATCTTTTATTTATTAACATAAATAATAACAAAATAGTATATGTACTTATGTATGTATATATAAAGAGTAAGTGCAAGGAGTATCAAAGTAAACAGGTTCCAAAAGCGCATTTAAAACTTCACATGTGATTGGAAATTAAACTGCCCTAAACAATGAAAAAAAGTGTCATCCCCAGTTATTTGCCCTTACCCTTTATATACATAGATATGCTATGCATACATAAAATAATATACACAAATAACAGGAATTCAGTTTTTGTACATAGGTTTTATAAAGCTACTAAAATAACTTTTATTTGACAAACATTTGCTACTACAAAGATTATATATAAGATCCATTTATGAATTTAAACGTTTGTGCAAAAATTATTAAATCATTGGGAGGAATAAATATTTCAACCCCAAGGCACAATTCTATGTTCCGTTTTAATGATTTTCATGGCAGAAAATTACCACTGTGCGGCCGCACTGCTATGTTGCAAAATATCCAATTTACACATACATATATCGACTTAAATTGCTAAATAACAATTCGTTAAACATATTCTCTTCTCCGCGGAAAGCTTTCCACATTTTAGAACGTACATGTGATTAATTTTTAGTATGTGCGATCAACTTGATCTTGTAGCATCATTGTTAATCAAAATGTCCGTTCAATATTCAGTAGATTTCAGGCCTTGTACGGTAGAATTGGTAGATCGTTAAATTCACAAACATATTAGGTAGAATCTAGCGAATATCGGTAGAAGTGTGCACACTGGCAATAGCCCGTTTGCATTATAAATAGTTGGCATCGCTGGTTGTGTGTACAAAAACAGAGAGAAAGAGGGAGAAATTTGTTTTTTCGTCGTTCGTCGGCGTACAAATTAGAAATAAATCTATCTCAGAATTCGTCACGCACGAAGAATTTCGTTGTACGGCGGTGTTGTGTTCATTTTCATATGCACAAATGGATTTTATTTTTTATGACGAAAGTTCGCACCGAAAAATTCGTCGTTCGTTTCAGTTGTGTTCCTAGCATGATTCTGTATTATTCACTCAAAAATAATGTTTTTTAGTTATGACTCTTGCTAGGAACACAACTGGGACGAACGACGAATTTTTCGGTGCGAACTTTCGTCATAAAAAATAAAACACATGGGTGCATATGAAAATGAACACAACACCGCCGTACAACGAAATTCGTCGTGCGTGACGAATTCTTAGATAGATTTATTTCTAATTTGTACGCCGACGAACGACGAAAAACAATTTTCTCTCTCTCTCACTCTATGTCTTTGTACACACAACAACCAACTTTATCAAATACAAGAGAGGAATTCGCTGAGTAAATTCGTCGTTGTTGTGCTTCACACGAACTCTTATCGACGAATTCGTCGACGTGGACGAAATTCGTCGTTCGGCCCAATTGTGTTCCTAGCACCTATTGTAGTAAAGTCTCGATATGTACATATGTATGTATACTAAAACAAAGTATTTATGGGCGGATTAAAAATTGTATTCAAAAATATTTAAATAGAAAAGGCTATTTGGAGCTAATTGGTAATTGCTTAAATATGTAGATTAAAATCTTAAACTCTATTGAACCTAAAATATAAATAGTGATTGGAAATTAATTTCTAACATTAAACTATTTTTTCTCTGCCTTTTATGTGAAAATATAAATTAAAATTTACGTAAATCTCTTAACACTCTCACTAACAATCATTCTCACTTATTATATGTACCATGTGCAACAGAAAGTGGTATAATATCAGATATATGCATGACACCTGATCAGGATAATAATGATGTATTAACAACATGGCCCTCCCATTCAACAGATGCCATAGTATCTCCCACAAGCAGCGGCTGTGGCCAGAAATACACATTCAAATGTCATTCAACAAATACGTTGGGTAAAAAAGGGGAACCACAAAAAACACATAATCAACATATGCAACATCAACAACAATATAAGGAATTGAAATCCGAGGATGTTGTAGAACATTCAAGTTATTAATATTCATATCATTAAAAGCAAATTTATTTAATTATTGAAATTTTTTATAAACTGAATTTAAGACAAAAAGGAAATTAAAAAAATTAAATACCTACACACTTGCAATTTAAAAAAAAAAACTTTACACTAAATCAATGAATTCATTTGTAAACTGTTTTTTAACTCAATTATATATTTTTTAATTATTTTGTCATTAACTTTACATTTATTTATGAGTTTCCCCATTTTTCACTTTTTATTTTTTGTTATTTATTACTTTTTTATTTTACAAAATCTATTCAATTCTCATATCAATCGAGTTTTTTTTGAATGAAAACATATTTATGATTTGAAATAGAATTCCGAATCTATGTTAAGATTTCTGAATTTTCTAAAGTGTCTTATAAAAATTTATACTTAAAGGCGAAAAAATAAACTTTTTAATATTAAGTTTCAAAATAAATCAATTTAAAATGAAATACTAAAGCAGTTTGAATGATAAATGGAATAACTTACATATGTGACACATCAGGTAAGATTCGTTTCCTTATCCCTAACGTATGATTTTCAAAATAAATCAACTTAAAATAAAATACTGAAGCAGTTTGTATGATAAGACTAACTTCTGTCACAAACAAACATTTATAAAAATGTTATTTATGTATGGGAACACCCATAAGGAGTGGAGATGGGGGTTGGTACATTCTGAAAAAATTTTGGGGAGATAGAATTAATGGGTTTCGGTCTTACATCTTACCCTTCTGGAAACGGGACAAGGACAGTCATGAGACTTTTAGTGGATTTTGAGCCCTTTATGAATGCAAAATTTTAATCCAGTAGCAAAATTACTTTTAGTTTCTAAATTAAAGAATCGTGTCTTATTACATAAACGAAAGCACTTGTTTCTTATAATAATCATTATGAAAATTTAAATGTGAATATGAAGTTTGACATTTTTATAACAAAAATTGTTTCTATGTTAATTAACATCTCCAATACGAGTTAAAAATATTGGGCCAAATTACGAGTGTCGTATTTCGACTACAACTACGACGATTTTGTACTAGATTAAAGAGAAAATGTTGCAATAATCTTTAATCTAGTACGAAATCGAAGTCATAAAACGTCACTCCTAATAAGGCCCATTATATTCTTGATTTTAGAGCTATAGCTTCTTGGCAGTATTTTCTTGGAATTTTCATAGATCGTCAGGTGGTTACTGACTGGTTTGCGGCACAGTACATTAAAAATACATTATTACTGCGGCAAAAAATGGCCAAGCAACGAAATACCAATTCTTTCTTTATTAATTTCCTTCCTAACTTTAGTGCATAATTTAGCAAGTTAATAAAATACATATCAAAAATAGAAATAATCTTTTTTTAGGCGAATTATCAGCATTAAGTCCCATGCACTAAGACATGGCCAACACGGTGAATTACGGTTATTTGTCTCGTCATATAAACGCCCTATCTAACCGTACTCTCAATGGCTATATAAACAATTTGATGAGAAAAATAGCATACGAGAAATGCACACCAACGGACTCAATAACAAACAAATCTACAAAAAGCATGCAATGGCTTTCAAACTATAAAATAAAATATGTTACCAGATGTAATTAAGCAATTCAAAGTTGGCCACGTGTATGGTAACTCTTTAGTTTACCGTTTACTTGATGTTAATTTTAAAATTGGCACATATCGCTCATTTACTCCAACAGTGACACAACTAAAAAAAAACAGTTTTGCAGAAAACGCGTTTGAAGTTTTAAATTTGCATACAACTCAATTAAGACGTGAAAAAATATTCTCTCACGAAATTTTTAGACAAAATAAAATACGAAACGACGAATTATTTGGCATATTAACTCAAAAAACTCGTTTTTTTTAGTTGACCCTATTGAAGTAAATGCGCGATATGTATTAAAATTATAATATTAGAAATTTTTAAGGAAAAGTTCAGAAAATTTCTAATTCTTTTGTTTTATTAGGTTTCTTAAATATACAAATTATGTGGTTTTGGCTACAAATAAATTTTTATAGAAATTCGTTTTTTAAGCCTTTAATAATTTAGGATTTTAATTTTGCTCGTTATAAAAAGAAATATTTACATATATGACGAATTTGTTTCTCATCAAACATTTGTCGGCACTTATTGTCAAATTCGCATTATAATGTTAGTTATAACTAGGGAAAGGATTTTCATGCATTTAAAATCACATTTTATGTATATACATAAAATATGCAGTAAAAATATAAAAATATGTATTTAAAACTAATAAAATATGCATTTATTAACTTTTTTTTCAAAAACTTAAAAAAAATCTGCAATCAGAATTAGCAATCTTAACAAACATTTTGTCATTAAAAACTTAAAACAAAAACATAAAAAGCTTGAAGCTGAGCTTTCTTAACAAATATTTTGTCACATAATATGGAATACAAAATAAATTTCAGTCGACATGAATGAATAAATGTTTTTTAAAATTGTTAAAGGTAAATCTTTGACGATTTTTTCTGAAAAAAACTTTTATGTAATAATAATGAAGAAGCTATTGGTGCGCGTTCAAATGCTTCTATTCTATGCTTCGTTTGTGAAATACTCAGTTTCTAAGTTTTAGTTATTAGAACTCTAAGCTATTGATACAATTTGTTGCATATATTTTAAGGCCATATTTTTTTGTATAACTATTTCTAATTTATTTTTTATCGCTTCACTTATTCCGCCTTTCAGTGCACAATTTTTTTACCGCATCTTCAATTAGTTCATCGAAAGCCTCTAATTGTGCTATATAGTGTGAACAAGAAAGCAATACTATGTGTGCACAAAAATATCAATTTAAAGGGCTATTAGAAGGCAGAAGGCTGTCTGATACTATACTTCTAATAATAAAATTAAAGAAATTTTATAGTCAAAAAACGTGTCAAATATGCAAAAATAATACCTGTGGTTCAAATGTACATTAAAACCAGTTTTTGTATGGAAATTTTGCTTTAACGTACGTTTCAAGCACACGTTTTTTTTTTGCATGTGGCGGAAAGTTTTTTGACTTTAAAATTTATTTATTTAATATAGTGTCTGCGACGTTCCCCATCTAGTTACTATCGTATCACTGGATATTTTTCATTAAAGGCTGAAACACGCAAAGGACCTTTCAAAAGCACTTTATATCCACATGAAATTAATGCGGAACCAAAAGAGAGTGCTGAAAAAATATTACATAAACATTTTTAGGTTTAAAAGGGTTATTATCCCATGCTCTTGTTTGTTTTAAATTTTCAATGATATTGGTATTCTTGACTTAAAGCAAGGTATTGATCAAATGAGTTGAAGAAGTCCTACGGCGTTTTTTAATATCATTCACAAAAAAATGCGATCGTAAATTTTTATCGTTTTCCTCTTTTTTTTTTTTTTTGTTACTACAGTCGTAAAAACAGATTTTAAATACTTTACAACTAATGGGCCTTATTACGGATGTCGAGTTTTTCTATTCGACTTCGATAAATTGTACCAGATTAAAGAAAATTTTGTATCTAAAAATTCGACAACCGTAACCCTACGTCTACACCTGATATATTTTTATCATAACAAAAGTCGAAACTTTATATTGAAAAATAATATTTTTTATATTAACTCCTTTTTCTATATGGAATTTGACATTTGTCTTGATAAAAATATATCAGGTGTAGACGTAGAGTAATAAGGCCCAATAAAAAAACAAAATTCGATTTATGAAAAACTAAAAAATTGATTAGAAATATACATTTGTAAAACAATCCAAACAAAAGAAAACATGTATTTACATAAAACTCCTTTCCCTAGTTATAACTATTAGGTTGTTAGGAAGTGAATTTTTTTAAAAGGATGTACCGGCCAAATATGTTAAAGGAAAGTAAAAAATAATGTTTTACTTTTCACAATAGAAAACGAAGTAAGATAAAAGTTAATTACATTTTTGTTTTGAATGTAACTGTGCGACAAGTCGAACGTTGTCGACATCGTGGAACAGGCCCTTAATATTCCGTAATTTAAAGTTTCATAAATGGTTTATAAAGTTACATGTGTTTTTAGCGATAATATAAAAATTATTTGGCATAAAATTTTTTCTGTTATATCTGACATTTTTTATGAAATTTCATGAATTTTGTTGCATGAAACGTTTTTTCTGCTAATTGCAACGATATACAAGAGAATGTTATATAAAAAAGGGCGTAGAATAAATGTCTAATGCACTTTCGGCAACTTTTTTGAAAAAAGTTGCTCCCACAGGCCTTCTAAATAATTTTCATGCAACTGATTTCATGAAAAAAATGCTTAATGTAAATTAGGTATTAGTTAACTTAAATTTTAAAAATAAAATTCGATATCAATTTTTTCAAAATATGCAAGTCAAAAATTTATTAACAGGCGGTAATATACTATAAGATCACATAAATACATATATGTATATTTTTTATATATTATTTTATATTTTACAGTCTGCCAGTTCCACGAGAGCTGGCTAACATTTGAGTCCTTATAGATCCCGTTGTACTGTTTTATTTTAAGCATGCATTAAAAACTAGTGGTTCCTCGTTGTTGTTCTCTTATCCTCCATGTAAGGTTGAAATAAATAAGACATTATCATTTTGTTTTAATTCATAGTCCAATTCTCCCTAAAATGAGGAGAAAAATTTACTAAACTAAGCCATTTGGCTATTAAATGACGAGACTGAATTATTAATTCATTACACTTAAGAGTGCTGGGTAAGAAAGAAATGAAAGAAAATTTTTATTTTTTCCCATCAGTTTCGTAACTTAATATTCAGACATATTTGAAATTTCAGATTAATTTACCAATAATTCCCAATCTGTATCATTGACCAATACCAGAATACCGGGTCGTCTACAAATAGAAATAAAGTATGATTAAATAAAGGTTTATCTTACAATGAATTTTCTCAATACCTTGGATTATTTTATACATACATATTCATACCAATAAAATTTGGCGATTGTTTACACAGAGCTGAAGAAAATGTCCTCTCATTTTAATACATGACTAAACATAACACAACATTATTTAATTAAAACTAGACCATGGTGTTGTAAAAAATTTAATTTTTGTTCGATATCTCTAACTATTACTCATTGACAAAAACTTTATATAAACCTAAAAACGTCTCCCTTTTTTACCAAAGATTTATGTATATATGTATAAAGAACTTCTCTAGAGGGTGAAACATTTCAATAATGTAACGAAGACTGTATCAATTTGGATGCAATAAACGTAAACACTTGTATCACGGGCGCCGTTTTTGAACGTAAAGTCATACGGGTATTCTATGTATTCCACATGAAATATAGAACATAACCGATTGGTTTTTCTTGACGTATCAATTGATATACATATCGCCGCTTCAGAATTGGTTTAGCGCATACTTCACAAAGTTGGAGTGGAGAAAAACGAAAAAGAAGGTTTACATGAAGTTTTCTCAAAGTATACCCCGATGGATTTCTTTGTATTCGCACCACTGCTTCCGACACATCGCGCCATAACCGCCAAAATAGCTTAAGCGACAAAATTTTCGAACTTAATTTTTTGACCAAAATTGATTATTTGCGATCACAAATAGTCGATTTTCGTCGAAAAAACAAAGTCCGAAAAATGTTTCGCTTAAGCTATTTTGGCGGTTGTGGCTCAACATGTTTTGAAGAAAAATTTAAATTTTCGTGAACTTTCGTGAAAGAAGTTAGAAGTTAATGTTACTTTATTGTAAGAGAAAAATGCCTTCGCTGAGCAAAATTGTTTTTTCTGTCTCCCAGCTTCATTGCCGGTTTTATGGTTTATTTAAATTACTTATTAAATGTTGGCTTTTGTTTCCAAAAGCAAACGACGCCCATAAACATCAATGATTTCCTTATTTATGTAAGTGAAAATAATATCCAACAATTTTACTTACACTGTATCTCCCTGTATAAATAATTCTGGTCTTTCAGTGAGAATGTTTGCATGCATCCACTTAAGAAGATTTCTAATATTCCCTGCAAAAATTAAGTTCCATTTAATATTTTGAAGTATAGATATATCAATGTATTTGAACAAATTATTACATTTTTCTGATGCAGGCAAATTTATTTCACGTTTCTTTATATTTCCAAAAAGTAACTCGGCGCCAGCACTATAATGAAAATGTAAAAACTATTAAGAATGTATGTTTATAAATATGTAATACACAGTTTACTGACCCAAATTCCAAACTAATTTTTAAATCTGTAGATGACATGGTATTTTTTCAGGAACAACAATTATTATTAAAAATTATTTCATGAATACGAGGCACAGATTTTCTATGCTAGAATCCGCCAAAAAATTTTTACGAACAGCTGTAGAACAGAGAACGAGGCCGATAAAGGCGACTAAGAGTCGACTTGCGATGGCAGCTGCCGACAATTAAATACGTCGGCGGCTGTCCGTTAATATCAACAAAATCTCTTAACTACCATCAATGTCACAGGCGAGAACATACTTTTTATATTGATTTAAAAAGTTGAGATTAAAAATAGCAGATAAAGCCTGGTACTCTGTGCAAAATTTCACGCGAAATGTTGACATAATCCATACAAAAAAGTTTTCAACTCGTGAAAAATGTATGAAATGTATCCGACAACATTTTCTTATTATCTGTGAAATAATGAGACTGGCATTTATTTCGTGCGAATTATTGACAGCTGATGTTATTGTCCCCAAAAATCGATCAGTGTTGCCTACTTCAAACCAATAAATACGAAATTTTTTTCCGAAAAAGTAATATGGGCATCTCTTGTTGCGTGTCACATTTTTCACGTGAAATAATCATTGATGCTGAAAACTTTTCACAACTTCGAACAGAGTACCAGGCTTAAGCCAAAGTCGAAATATGCCACATACATCCACCGCCGACTTTGCGGTTCATTAAAATTTGCCGGCGGCGGCTGCAAACCGGCTCACAGCCGATCTGCCTGGTTCTCAGCTGTAGATTCTATAATCAGCGTTGCCACAGCCAAAATATAAAAAAAGTAACCAAAAGCGAAAAAAAGTAACCAACTTTTTTTTTATATATATGTAATATGTATAATGACTTATTTGTACTTCAGTTGAGAAATATATCTGTGACAGTATGGAATAATGGCTAATTCTTCGTAATCAAAGGATTGTTTTCGGACGTTTTCACGCTAAAGGATTAAAAGGCTCCAACGCAATATTATACTCTTGTGTGATGCTTTCTTTACACATGTATGTAGGTACTGTAACCACTCCAACATTCAACTGGGGCTAATATAACGTAATAAAGCTCAATTTGCTTTAAGTATAATCAAGCGATTATTCCATATTGCCACAGATACAGTATATCCCGTTTAATTATCCATCGGTTAAATACCTTTATCGCTTATTCACCCCAATTATTGAATCCCCGTTTTTTACACCCATTTTCACACAAAAGTCCACGCTTAATAGTGCCTGTAATTCTTACACACAGGTAATATACCTAATCTTTTTACCTACGTGTTTGCCTTATAAAATTTGACCTACACGATAGATATCTTTATACTAATAGATATCTAAGGGTAGCAATTACGGGCATAATTAACTTTCGCTTAATTACCCATTTTGGTTAATTACCCCGAAATATTTTACCCTAACCCTTTATCACCCCATGTTACAGATTTGTTACAAACCATTAAATCTCTATAAAAACTATTAATTAAATGTAGTTATTAATTATATTTCAACTCAATTACTTTGGTACAATACCTAGTTTCAAACTGTAAAATTTATTTTCAATAAAAAATTCTATCTGCTACAGCAGAGCAGAATTAACGTAACCCTACGCTTTTTCTAAATCAATGTTGCCGCTGTGCAGTTTTTTTTTTTTTAAGTTATATATTCGGCGTACTACTTCATTAAATTTTGTAAATGTCCAAATTAATTATTGTTTTCATTTCTAAAATATTTGTGAGTGAAATAATTTTTTAATTTGAAACTCTTATCGCCAACATATTTGACATTCCTTACATTTCATTCTTAACCCATTTTAGCAACAAAAAACAAAATTTCAAAAAAATCCTAAAGCAAATATTTTTACTTATGCTACGAGCTCTTAAATATATTAAATGCAATTAGTTTCACGATGTTGAGCTATAAAGGGCTAAAATGGAATTTCCCCTAAAATATCCTCGTTTATTTACCCAAAACTTCCTAAGTACATAGGTATGCAATTCTGTAATCCAATATATGCACCTTATGGACTTATTTAATGTAATATAAACTGTTTTTGCTACACACAAAAAATATATAAGAGGTAATATTAACTAAGCTTGCATAAGTAACTTTTTTCTATATGGAATTAAAAAACTTGGGTTTTATTAACTATGCGTATTTGTACAATACACTTTACCTAAAATCTATGTTAATATAACCATTACATTAAGGTATCTTCTTTGAAATTATTGTTGTTGAAAGAGTTTTTATATTCTTGTCAGAAGAGCATTTTCAAGCAAGAAGGTATGTATACATGATATTTAAAAAGGTTTTAAATTTGTTTTATAATATTATTTTTTATCTAGGTGGAGATGGTTGCATTCCTTATGTCTATATTTGGCACGCATAAAGGATTCCAACGCTGTATCGGACGTGAAATCAATCAGGCAGGTTTGCCTCGTAAATGGCCCTAGCTCTAGAATTACCCATTTGTTGTAAAGATATGACCTGCTCTGGTGTCCATGTATCTCAGTTCACCAGTTTTGCACGTGATGTCTGTACACCGAGATTACGATGAATTCCAGCACAGCGCATGCAAAGGAAAACACCTAAATTCCACGAACCCCAATTTTTTGCTGAAAATAATCTAATTTAACCGTAATATGAAGCAAAAATACGTAATTCTGAAAAGCCAGTTTATTGTCCTTGATTTGCATTGTATGTACTCAGTTTCTTATAACTATTCGGCCTTATACAATTATGCATTTTAGACTTTCGCAATCATAATATTCCTCTCTTTCGAGTTGTTTTCTCAGGCACAAACAATAAACGATCATTGAGTGCTGTGATGTATTTTTTCCAAATATGCTTTAATTTGGAAAGATTTTCCGTCGTCTCTCGTCAAATATAGTTGATTAACATAACGGTTTCGGATGTGAGTCATATTAAGTGTTTTATTGAATACTGTACATGTAGAATACTGAAGATGCTTCATGCTGGAATGTTAATCCACCAAAACGTAGGATGACGAATTTAAATTAAATTAACGATCCAATTCTATTGACACATTACATTAATTACAAACTGCAAGTCACGTGAGCATACATTTAACATCTAGTATGTATGTATGGAATCTTTCCCAGTATTCTGTATCACGCTAAAGCTAAATCTCTATCGTTAAAAATCTATAAAGTCGATTTATCGATTTTTGGCTACAAAAACAATTTTTAAACGTGCTAATGGCAATGTCTTAGAAATCGAATCGGACCGAAACTTTACAGTTCTGTGTCATCACCAAAATGGTTTAATTTTGTATTTGTTCATCATTTTAGCCATCGAATTTTCTGTAGCTTTAAGGAGTTACAGAATTCGGGCGCTGGTTGACCAAGAAGACCTTGACACGGCATGCTTAATTTTTTTTATAAAAAAGCTTCAAGCTCTTAATTTATATTTTATAATTGTTATATTATTCTATAATTAATTACATTAAAAATCATGTAGTACATACTAAATGTGTATGTATATTATGTAATAGCTATAATAATATTTAAAATTTTGGTTCTTTAATAAAAAAAATAATAAATAAAATATTATTAACATATGCAAAATTTCTTTAATTATTATTTCGTAATGCGAAGATAGTCAAATCTACTAAAATCCATGATAATTATCTAATTATAAATAGTTAATTTAACTAAAATGAATGATAATTTTTCGTATTATAGATGTATAAATTTACTTTGCTATTTAGAGAATTCACAGAAAATAAAAATATGAATTTGCCTAGTTGTTAAGGAATTTTAACAAAATTTTTAGTTGATTTTTCGAACATAGAAGTCAACTTAAATTTTTGTTAAATTACAAAAAAAAAAACATTGTAAATGTCATTCTACCCTTTCACTTAGTTAAAATTATACCATAATTTTAGAAAATATAACCTATGATTTTTTTGTGTGTATTTAATAAAACATTTATTCCAAGTAATAATGTACTAAATACCACAGTGAGTTCGGATAAATGCATTTCTAAGGGTATTTAAGCCTATTCTGATAATTACCTATATGAGATAATTAAACGTCTTCGCTTTAATACTTTTCCCGGATCATTACCCCAAAAATCATGATTTTTGAATGAGGCAATTATCGGGGTTTACTGTATAATCATTTAAATCATATAATATTAGCTATTACATCTAAATTTGTAATTCAGTTTCATAATTATATTAATCCTTATTTTTTATTTTATCGTAAGCGGCATGTAATCAGAAATAGACGATTTTATTTAACTTTAAATTTTATGGGCCTACCCATAGTTTAGAATCATCAAAATGCCAAAATTTTGATAACTTTTAAGATTAGGGCTGTAAAATTTTATCGTAAGCGACAATTTACGTATGTAAAACAAATTTGAATATCAGAAAAATAATATTCTTCTGAAAACTTTAATTTTTGTCCCTTACGATCGAATCGAAAATAAGGCTCGATATCTAAGTATATATGTAGGACAACGTTTGCCGGGCTCAGCTAGTATGCTATAATTATCTATCAATTAATACACAATAACAAAAGAAATATGTTCTTTGTAATAAAAATAAAATGTAATTTTATTACAGTCGTTATCCAAGAACATGAATGTATAGATAAAGTATTAAAATATACATATGCATTATAGAGTTGGTATTAAAATTCCAGCTTCCTGCATTTAGTTTTGATTAAACTTAACTACGAAAATATACTTTCAGAAGCCGATGATCTGTGTGGCAATCAATTCATTTGTATGTTCGGAGATTTTGTCTCAAAATATTTCAATATGCGTACTTTTTATTTCAAATTGGGAAAATCTGAGCAATTGCTAGTGGGATACAATTTCTTCTTCTATATCATGTACTAAATTTGGAAACCACAAATGCAAATTTATATACCATATAAAAATGGTTATTTTTGTGTTAAAAAAAGTAACCAAAATTGAAAAAAAATACACAAGTACACACTGGAAAAAAAAGTAACCAATTTTGGTTAAAAGTAACCAAAACGGCAACGCTGTCTATAATACACATCAGTGATGGGAAATGTGGCACAATTGTGCCATATTTGGCAATATTAGATGATGGCTGGCACAGTTGGTCCTTTTCTGGCACTTTTTGTCCATTACTATGGAAAACTTTCTTATTGCAATCAGGGTTACCGTTCACCCGACTAAAGACGCAATTTTACCCTTTTTTTAGCGGTCTAGGACTTTTTGTGAGACTTTTTTTGTCAGCGACTTTTCCGACTTTTTTTAACTTTGTTGCGACTTTTTATCCTTTTGTGTGAAACTTCTCAAAAAACAGTTAATTTAATTATTTTTATCAATTCTTATTGTTCATTTGGAAACACTTTTATCACTTTTTTGCAACCATGTCATGTATAAAATGTATTCAAGAAAATTTTCACAAATTTTCAGTGCAAGTTGCAAGGAATTTCAAGCTGAAAACAAGGAAATGAATCTTTAAAACCCATTTGACCGCATTTTTCTAATTTTTTTTTCAACGGCATCTTTTAAATAGGGCAATCTATTTTGATAAAGTTTTCAGCGGTCAACCCTTCTTTGGTCTATCTGATAAGATTTTGGATTCAATTCCATAAAATTTAATTGAAAAATTTGTTTTCAAAAATTCTCGAAGCTTCCAAAGCGAATCTCGTAATTTGAGTGACGTCGTTTTTAAAATACCGCACATTTGGTTCAGAATTGGTTGATCCGCTCTTAAATAGATCAATAGATAGATCTTAATATATGTTCTTTTAAACTGGCCAATATTACACGCAGCATAGAATGCTTATTTTGTAATATTTTTATAATTATAATAATTACAGGATCTAATTTGTGCTTACAATGCGCTAAAAAGAAATTAAAATAAAATAATTGCACTTATTTTTGAGATTTATTTAATTCCGGGCTATTTGCTCGATTTGTTTCTTTCATATCTAATTTAAAATCGATTGGCTTATCATAACCCATAATTCGAACATAATGTTCGGGATTTTCAAAGAGAACTGGATCAACAAACAATGATGTTTTGCCGACATTGAAAGAAGTAAACATGCCAGGCACCTCAGGGATTTTTACATCACTGGGACGAAATTTCGTCTGCAATCGAAAACAGATCATTATTTATTTAAAACAATTTTATTGCCCTCAGATAACTTACCCGAACTTTTTGTAAAATAATATTAATGGTGGTCGCTATATATTCTTGTGTGGATGGATTGTAGTGTATTTCTGTAACATACTTTTTGGTAATAAAATGCAACAGCAAGGGCGTCACAAAGGTAAAAAAGCCAGCAAAACTACACAGGAACACAGCCATACCAGTACCACCCATTTTCATGCCTTGTTCCATAAGAATAGGTTGAGCGGCCAAGCCAGCTAAACTGGTGCTCAGTGAAAATATTTTAACAACCTTCATGCGTGGTGTCAATGTCCCGTAATAGACACGTTCTAAGTTATTCACATCAACATCTCTTTGAGCCTCTGTGGCGAAACACCGCCTTTGAATTAATGAACAATTTAAAAAAGAATATTGTTTTTCCACTTGTGCCGTCGAAACGTTCCTGGGAAACTGTAATGTACTTGCCATAGGACAGATACTCTCAGTTAGAGGTTCCCACGATTTGCAACAAATACGTGAAAGGTTTCTAGACAGTGAATCGCAGCGGAACGTTGTTCGTAAGGCCAGCATTTTATTTCAACTTATAAAACTTCAAAATTTAAATTTACGAACGCAATGTGGTTGTTTGTTTTGAAAAATGTTAAATAATAGCGAGACAAGTAAATTTTTTTCCAAGGGCCTCCAAACTGTATGAACAGCTGAGAACTGCCAGATTGATGTTTGATGCTGCCGTACGCTCAAAAGCTGTTTTGTGCAAATTAAAACTAAAATAGTGGCATCTTTGATGCTGAATGAAACATTCGTTTTTTCTTAATACACACATACACCTAATTGTAACCCAATTTTTGAGTTTGAATGAAAAGCATTTTTGATACTGTATTCCAATTTTTGCATATAACTGTGAAAATTTTAGATATTATTTTATACTAACATATACAAAAATATCACAAAAATTTTCAAAATGATATCAAAAAAATATCACATACCATATAAAACAACAAAATGCGATTTTCACATTAATTTTGGGAACTTTGAGATTCCATTTTTCGTTATTAACGCTTCCTTATATACATACATACATACATACTGTTATATTAAAATTAGTCTGTTTGTAAATGTCTTGTAAGCTTTTTACTTAACAGTACTACAACATGTTGCAATTACATCTATTTGTCAGTTGATTAAAGAACATATTAGGAGCCTGCCCACGATGTGTCAGGCCACTTTCGATCGATCACTTGCCTTGAAAACAAAAATAATATGAGAAATTTTTTTTTGTTTTCAATATAAGACCCATTTTATACACAAACCCCGATATTCATAAAATTTAAAATGAATTTGAAATGTATTTTATTTAAAATTTTTAGTACAAAATTTTCTTAAGATGGATTTCAAATTTATTTTATTTTTGTTATGAATATCGGTGTTTTTGTATAAAATGGGGCTTATATTGAAAACAAAAACAAATTTTCTCATTAAAAATTACTGATTTTTTTTTATTTTTAACCTTAGACACACACAAAGCTTAATTTGATAATTTGTTTTGTAAACCGAATCGATTTGGTGACATTCGAAATTAAACTGAATAAAATATTTGAACGTCAAAATCAGTTTTTAATAAAAGAAATCACATTTTAAATAAAAATAAGCATTTAATATGCACGGCTCTAAGTCTTTGACAGAAAAAGTATTTGTATTCATACAAATACTTTTTCTTCATTCTTGGAGTAAAACAGGAAACAAACATTCGAATGTTTACATAGGCTTCAAATATGGTTACTACTAAAAAAGATTATCGGCGAAATTGTATTTACGGGTCGTATGCAAAAAAAACTTAACAAAGATTTGCCAAATAATGTTAAGTAAAGTTGTATTCTAAAAAAATTATTATATCAAAATTCTAAAGTAAGAACCTACGTTTGTTAAGGCTACTTTAAGTTTTCTTTGTTCATCATATTATTTTTACTTTTGCTTCATAGAAATCTTTATCTGTTTTCTTTCCATGTCAGAAGCTCATATTTTTTAAATTAGTTTACTTTATTTCAAGATAATAAAAATTTATTTAAAAAAGTAAATAATTATTTGAATACTCACTCGAATGAAATTGTATTCGATTTTGTACATCATATTAGGGATGGGCAAATGAAAAAAATGTATCGATATATATCGTATCGATATTTTTCAACAGTATCGATATATATTTTTTGAAAACATCGATATTTCGATATATCGATATTTTTTGCTGCATTAATTTCGAATGCTCAATTAGTCACTTTAAGAAATTTAATACAAAAAAACTATTTATGTTAATTATACGTAACCTACTGTAGCTCCTTAAGACTTTATTAGTCTTTACTTTCTGTTGGTGTTTCGGACCACAACGGTCACAGTATTCCACTAAAGTGATGAGGTTTGCATCGTCCATTCTTATTAGAGTTTTTCTTTTCCCGGACTTTTTCATTTCCCGGGAAATAACGTTTTATAAACGCATTAGTCAAAAAAATAATACAAATTCAGTTCCCGTCCGTAATTGTTGTAAAGTTTTAGCTATAGTTCTACTGCCATCACCTTATTATTGTACCATCGCATTCATAAAGTGAATAACGACATTCATCGAGGAATGTGTACATTTGTACCAATTAAAGTTGCCCGCACAAAATTTCCCGGGATTTCTTTCCAGGAAAATGTGCGGGATACCGGGAAATCCCGTATGAAAAAAACGAATTGTTATGTTTCAATATAATTTTATGTTTTTCTGGTAAAAATTAAATTTTTTTAAATTCTTAAAGCACAACAACAGTTTATTTCGAAATGTTTTTATTTTTTTATGCTGCCACTTACAATTAGTTAACAGTTTTTTTTATTTTCACAGGTTGAACCGAAACATAACAGAATGAACAAGTAAGAGTGCTATATTCGGCTGTGCCGAATCTTATATACCCTTTACCAACGTATGTACATATATATAGTATACAGACACACAAAAAATGTATCATTTTTTAAAGTTTCCATCTTTGGAGCTGTAATTTTCAGTTTTCAAATTTCATACGCCAAACTTTTCTTTCAGAAGCATAAAATATATTCAATTTATAAAGAAAAAGAAAAAACACAAAAAGTGTGAGTTTTCCAACCCTGGAGTCATAATTTTGGATTTTCCTGATTATTGATACCAATCTAGTTCTTTAAAAAATATATAAAATATGTTAAGTGAACAAAGCAAAAACGATATAAGGAAAAACTTAGTTTCATTTAATTCCTTTAATATTAAAAAATTCAGTAAAGTGCGACTTTGAATCGCGCACGAAAGGTAGGCTTTTTTGCTTTTTTGAAGTTTTTTTCAGTTAAAACGATTTTTTCAGTTTTGTCGCTTTTTTCTCGTTTTGGCGATTTTTTTCTGTTTATGGAGGTTTTTTTCAATTTGGCGATTTTTTCTGTTTTTGGGAATTTCTTCGTTTTGGCGATTTTTTTCATTTTGGCGATTTTTTTCATTTTGGCGATTTTCTTTCATTTTGGCGATTTTTGTTTTCATTTTAGCAATTTTTCCGTTTTTTTACGATTTATTTTAGTCTTAGATATTTATTTTAATTTGGTGCTTATTTTCATTTTGGCGATTTTTTTCTGTTTTTTGGGGTTTTTTTCGTTTTGGCGTTTTTTTTTTTCATTTTGGCGATTTTTTTTTCGTTTTGGCGATTTTTTCTGTTTTTTATGGTTTTTTTTCGTTTTGGTGATTTTTTTCATTTTGGCGATTTTTTTTTTTAATTTTGGCGATTTTCTTTCATTTTGGCGATTTTTGTTTTAATTTCAGCAATTTTTCCGTTTTTTTGCGATTTATTTTAGTCTTAGAAATTTTTTTGGACTTGGTGCTTTTTTTCATTTTGGCGATTTTTTTTTGTTTTTGGCGATTTTTTTTGGTTTGACGATTTTTTAATTTTTTATTTTTTTACTTTTACCGTTTTTGAAAATTTCAAGAGTTTTGCTCTTACGGTTTCCAAGATACAGCAATTTATCAAAATTACATAGTCGAAATTACATTAACTGATGGTACACCCTTTAATTAAAATTTTTTAAATTTTAGTGTTAATTGTTGTAGTCTGTATAAAAATGCACTAACTTTACAAATTTCAAGTGTATATACATACATACATACAATTATAAGTATATTACATGGGATTTTAAAATTTTTCGTTGCTCGTTTTGGAACACCCTTTAATTTCCAATTCTCATGTATTTGTTGTTGTAGCGGCCAAGGGTCTACACACTGTGTCCAAATTTCAGGTCTGTAGCTCTTACGGTTCTCGAGAAAATACTAATATAGTTTTAGACATAGTTAATGTTACATAACACAAAAAGTTAAAGTTTTCCAACCCTGGAAACGTCTTTTTATTTTTTTTTTATTTTTTTTAATTTAAAATTCCAATTTTAGTCGTACTGAAGTGTAAAATAAGTTCATTTATTAAAAAAAAATAAAAATTTGTTTTCGGTAGTTACTTTTATATGGCAAAATTAAGTTTAAGTTTTCCAGCTCTGCAATCGTCTGCTCGATTTTGCTGAATTTCAATACCAATCTATTTTGAAAAATTTCTGACACACCAGTCCAAGAACGAAGTCTCTAGCTTTTCTGAGAGCTTCGGAAAACCGATTTCACGTACAGACAGACGGACAGACGGACAGACGGACAGACGGACAGACGGACAGACGGACAGACGGACAGACGGACATCGCTTATTCGTCTTCCCTATGCATAAGGATCCAGAATATATATATTATATGGATCGCTTATTGATATTATAGAAATTACAAACGGAATGACAAACCTATATATACCCTTTTACCATTTTTGTTGGTAAAGGGTATAAAAAGAAAAACTAACGGCTTGTATATGATTTCTATATACCAAAAAGAGTCAGCTGATTGGCAGCATTACAGAAAGTAAATACAAATTCTGCCTTTAGGCTTATACCCACACAATCCAAAAAGTCACCTGCCTTAGTTGGGTCACCTTATAAATTCGGCTGGGATGCTATTATGAAATTTCTCTTTTTTTCTTCGCATCACTAGTAGTGATGTCAATATCGTACAGTTAAAAAACGGCTATAGCTCTTAAAAGTATCGGAACCCGATACTCGTAAATTAGAATCGATGTATCGATATATCGGATTTTGAAATATCGGCGATATATATCGATATTTATTTTCTCAAATATCGATATTTCGATATATCGATATTTTTTGCCCATCCCTACATCATATGCTGTGAACTGGTTGTTGAACACGGTGGTGTTACCAGTATTTATTATTAAATCACAAAATAATTAAAGTTGTCTTTTGCATACAATTTCTTAACAAAGCAATGTTAGCCTTAAAGTTACTATCTACTATGAATTTTAAAGCTCAAGTCAAATATTTTTTTGCATAAGGGGCTACATGTTTAAAAACTAATCGATCGAACATTTTCTGTAAACATCGTGGGACAGGCTGTTAATAACACAGAATTAAAAAAAAATGTAACGTTTCCATATTAAAAAGATGCCAAGAGATAGAGTTTAATCTGCTAAATAAAGTGTGTGGCCAGATCAATAATTTTATCAAAAACCACTGGAATTGTATGAAAAACGCTACAATGCTATTCAAAATGTAAGTCTGGGTTTACAAATGCTAGCAGCATATAAATAAATAAAAAGAAACAGACAGACAAATCAAACAACAAATAATAACATAAATTTGTGAAAATTATGAACATAAATTAGTCAAATAGGATGTGAAATTAATAAATTATTGAAATTGAGATATGGCGGATATACATGTGTATGTAGTATGTGTAATATATTAAAAATCAAAATTTGAGTGAATTTAAGTAAATTTTGGTATGTTAAACTGCAATCGACAACCGAAAGGTAAGTGACCACTTATGAAGTTTGTCTCACAGAATAATAATATCTAGTCTACGTTTTGGAGTTTCTCGATCGACAAACTAAATTGGGTGTAGTAGTGCTTAAGTTTTCGTTTGCTTTGGCTTTCGTTGGATTTGTAGTGGGACTGGCACACCAACAACTGTTTGTAATCTAGAAAGAGATCGAAAACCTTCCATGTCGTGGAACACTGCAGTATTTCGATTTTCATACTGTTACGCAATTTTATTGCTGTTAAATTTATTGCAGTCAGAAATCTCCGTACAATGAAATGTTCTGGCTGCATCTGGGAACCTGCACATATGTACATATAAAGTCAAAAATTCCCAAATGATTTGTATAAACTCTTTTCCAAAATAGTTGTTCAAATTACTGAAAATGGCCTTATTCTGTTGAATAGAGTTCATCATTTTATTTGTGATGTTAGTTAAATGTAACGCTATTTTTGGCGAGAACAGTTTATATTTTTTTAATACACTGTGTGCAAAATATCGTAGCTTTCCTTTTAAATCCAACAACAAAATACATACACAATCCAAAGAAAATCTACAATATTTTGCATTTACACTTACGCAACACAATTTGCATCAAACATCGAATACCGTCACTGGTATTCACCCTTATAGTGAGCGGTTGCCGTATTTCGACTCTTACTGCGACGTTTTTGTAATAGATTAAAGAACGCCGCAACATTTGTTCTTTAATCTATAACGAGACTGCCGTAGTCGAAGTGGAAATATGCCATTAACATTTAATATGCCCAATATAAGCCTCATAGTTTGTTGATAACAATTTTTTTATAGACCGATATCTTGTGACTTAACATCTTTTCTTTTAGAATAATATGTCTGATATGTTTCACAGTGAGTTCCAAACATATTTTTTTTTTAATTTAATTTTATTATAAGGCGAGTTCAATGGGTCTTCTTTATAATTCGAAACGAAAGAAATTTAACCCCCTGTTTCTCTAAATGCGAACGATAGATTCGATCGAATATTAATATTAGAAACAAAAACAAATTTCAGTTTTGTTTTTGTTTTTAATATATACATATGTTCGATCGAATCTATCGTTCGCATTTAGAGAAACAGGCCCTATATGTTATAAATATACAAATTTGAAAGCATTTTTTTTTGTTTATATTCAATGTGTGTTTTCTTCAGGTAAAAAATATTGAATATAAATAAATATTGTTAATTTTTTGTTTATAAAAAAGAACTCAAGCTTAATTAAATAGTTATTTCATATATTTAATTTATAAAAAAAAGAAAAAAATTAATTAGAAAAAATAATAATGTTCCAACCCTGGAATCATCCTTTTAGATTTTTATTGATTCCTTATCCCATTCTAGTAGTTCTTAAAAAATATATAAAGTATGTTAAGTAAACAAAGAAAAAATAAAAGGTCAAAGAAAAGTTACAAAAATAATTAAATTAAATATATTTTATACATTTGAAAGAAAAGTTTGGCGTATAAAATTAGAAAAATTAAAACCAGAGATGGAAACTTTGAACGTTTTTTGATATTAAAGTAACTAAATAAAATAAAACTTTTCTTATTTCCTTTTTGCTTTGTTAACGTAACATATTTATATATGCCTTAAAGAACTAGATTGGTATAAGGAATCAGAAAAATCCAAAATTATGATTCCAGTGTTGGCAAAATTACGCTTTTTGTGTTATGTAAAATTAGCTAGGTCTAAATAATTTTTTTTTTCTTTATAAATTAAATATATTTTATGCTTCTGAAAGAAAAGTTTGGCGTATAAAATTAGAAAAATTAAAACCACAGCTCCAGAAATGGAAACTTTGAACTTTTTTTTGATATAAAAGTAACTAAATAAAACTAATTTTTTTCTTTGTTCACTTAACACACTTTATGTATTTTTTCAATCAGAAAAATCCAAGGTTGGAAACCGAAAAAAATAACGGTATCGGTATTGATACCGGTACAATTATTTTTTAAATTTCGGTATCGGTAGGGGTATCGGTATTTTTTTTATTTCGGTATCGGTATTACCGGTACATACCGTTATCGAGTAAATAATACCGGTATACCGATATTACTGATAAATTTATTATTTCAGGCAATGGACATAACAAAAAATCATGTTTTTATTAAATTACTTCAAAAAGGGAGTATTTTTACATTAACATACATATGTACTCGTATAAAAGCGTATAAAATTATTATATGTTTTATACTATTATTAGAAAATAGTTTATTAAAAAAGTGGAACAAGGAGACTGCAGTTCAAACTTTACATATAAAAAGTATACATTTTGGTTAATTAAACAAAATAGTAAAAATAAAAGTTTTGTTTATACTGTTATATTACACTGTGTGACAAATTTTGAAGAAATCGAAATACCTGGGACGTGTTACTATTTTTCTGCTAGGTATTGTCGAGTATAACAATACAAATTGTATTTGAAATATTCCAGACACCTCCAAAATCTTCAATTATAGGTAAAAACAATATTTTTGTACTGGACCTATATTGTTTACAACTTTGTTTATAAAACATAATTGAATAAGAGTAATTCGCAGGACTGTTTTAAATATTTTTAGGAGACTTTTTGTTAAAGAACTACCTGTATGATGTATTTCGCGTTCTACTTATACGTTTTCGGTGTATTTAAGCTTCCAGGATGATGAAAGTACAATTTAATAGATGTATATAAACACAGTATCTCGTTTCTGTATTTCTCGCATAGCAAAATTTCTCACATGAAGTGTGAAACACAAAATTCCATCACATTCTGTATTTGAATGTGAAAACGGACAACACTGAATCTGTTTTCACTGGAATATTTCCAGTAATCAAGTGTCAAATGAAAACAAAATGTAACAAAAATATTAGGTGTGTTTTATTCGAAACATATACCTACTTAATTTTTAAGCAGCTATAGCTATAACTACTTAATAAGTTTATACACACTTAAATTTGTTCTGAATATTTATATAAACTTCGAATAAAACATACCTATTATTAAATAACAAAAAAAAATTAGGTAATTTACAAGAAAATGAAAATAATATAATGAAAATGAATATAAAGTGAATGTAAAATGCCTGAAATAAGTTTTATCTATCAATTGTCTCTACATAAGAATATAATACAAAATAAATTCTAAATAAACATTGTCATATCGACTCGTTAATAATTATTTTAGTTCAACAATTCTTTGCATATCTTTTCGACCAAGGCAAATTCATTTCCAGGTAATATCAGGATTACAAAAACAATGAAAAAAACAACATGGGTTTTAGTTCATCCAAAACTTCACAAATAGAATTTGTTTAACACAATAATAATAAATATTATTCATATAAATTTGAAAATACATATTTCTCCACGGTAGCTACCACTAACAAAATTTGCAACGTTTAGCACTTTTCACAATTTTTTCATATTTTTAGATTTGTTTTCACAGAATTTTTTTAATAAAATATTTTTCATATTGAAATTTTTTACATTTTCTTTTAATTTCTCTTTCGTAAAAAAATTTTGAAGTTTCGGATGAACTTTAATTTGAAAAAAAAATAGCTCAGCTGCATTTCCGCTACTACCTTGAGAATGTGCCTTGTTTTCGACTAAATTATTTTTCATATTTTTACACACAAATTCCAAAAATTCATATGTTTTTGTTCACATTTTGTTGTTCTCGCACCAATTCAAAATGCGAGTTGTTTTGACAGTTCTTGCGAGAAAGTTTTCACAAAATATTACAGAAACACTTTTTTTCACATCCTTCCAATAATTGCTGGAAATTTATTCAAATGACTGATAGTTCTCGCAAAGTAAATATACAGAAACACTTATGTGAGAAAATCCATTTTTTGTTTCAATTTACAATGTTTTTGTTACGATTCCTTCGTTTCATGCGGGAAATTTTACGATGCGAGAAATACAGAAACGAGCACAGAGTACAAAATTGGTACAAAAAAGTAATTTTCTTCACCTCAAGAGAGGAATCTTTAACTTCAAATATAAAAGTTTAGAAGTTTCTTCTCTACCAAGCTTATATATTACGGTGAAGTGTATAAACAAGACCAACACCAAAGGAAGAAATTTAATTGAAATATATTTTTGCCCATATTATGGTTTACAGCTCAACTAAGTTGGATTGGAACTGCTAATTTTAGTTGACTTCGAAACAATGCACGAAAAACAAAGGTTCTTATCTATGCTATATTTTTTGAAACCATACTATCCATTACAAAACATTTTAATTATTTTTAGTTTTGGCCTTGCTATTTTTTCTTGAGATTCTATGTTTTATGAACATGGCAATAATATTGGTTGACAAATGGAATTGGTTGGCGTCTGGAATAGTAAAGCAAAACGAACACAATGGACGAAATAAAAACCAAAATACAACTGATAAAAAGCAGTTGTCTCATGGTGAAAAAAGTTGTAATACATAATAAAAATTTGGCAACTACAACTCAACTATAATTTATTTTTTGGCCGGAATCGGTATACCGGTACGTACCGGTATAGACGTAAACGGTAGTCTGGATACCGGTATTTTCTAACCGAAATGGATTTCGGTATCGGTAACGATACCGGTATCTAATTTTAGCGGTATTTTAATCGGTATCGGTATTTTTACGATACCGTTTGCCAACCTTGGAAAAATCTAAAAGTATGATTCCAGGGTTGGAAAATTTATTTATTTTTATAAAAGTAACTAGGTCAAGTTAGTTTTTAGGGTTTCGTACACCAAAGGTGAAAAGAACCCTATTGTTTTCGCTACGCTGTCCGTCTGTCCGTTTGTCTGCCACAGGGTATTTTATCGAGAACGGTAAGAGCTACGGACCTGAAATTTGGACAGAGTGTATAGACCCTTGGCCGCTACAACAACAAATACATGAGAGTTGGAAATTAAAGGGTGTGCCAAAACGAGCAACGAAAAATGTTAAAATCCCATGTAATATACATACATACAATTGTATGTATATACACTTGAAATTTGTAAAGTTAGTGTATTTTTATACAGACTACAACAATTAACACTAAAATTGAAAAAAGTTTTAATTAAAGGGTGTACCATCAGTTAATGTAATTTCAACTATGTAATTTTGATAACTTGCTGTATCTTGGAAACCGTAAGAGCAAACTTCTTGAAATTTTCAAAAACGGTAAAACAAATAAATCCCAAAATTATAAAATCGCCAAACCGAAAAAAATCGTCAAAATCAAAAAAACATCGCCAAAACAAAAAAAAGCACCAAATTAAAAAAATTTCTAAATCGAAAATAAATCGCGAAAAACCGAAAAAATCGCCAAAATGAAAAAATCGCCAAGATGAAAAAAAAAATCGCCAAAATGAAAAAAATCGCCAAAATGAAAAAAATCGCCAAAATGAAAAAAAATCGCCAAAATGAAAAAAATTGCCAAAATGAAAAAAAATCGCCAAAATTAAAAAAAATCGCCAAAATTTAAAAAATCGCCAAAACGAGAAAAAAGCGAAAAATAATAAAAAAAAAAAATTATTTCAGCTAAAAAAACGTAAAAAACACTGTATTAAAAAAATGCCTACAGCTCAACATACGGAACCCTTCGTGCGAGAGTCAAAGTCGCACTTTACTGAATTTTTTCTTTTTGTTTACAAATTTTATATACTTAATTACTTAGAATGAAATAGTTTGGCATACAAATTAGAAAAATAAAAACTCCAAGGCTGGAAAACTTAAACTTTTTCTGGCATATAAAAATAATAATAAAAAATATGGCTCCAGGGTTGGAAATTGATAAAAAAAAAAAGTTTCGGTAAAAAATAACCAAAAATAATTTTTTTTTCAGTTAAACATATTTCATGTTTTAGGAAGATCATTACTCAAGATTTTTTATACATGTTAAATTTTTTATGGATATCTAATTGAAGTATAAACGAAGGTTTGTTGCTTATTGTGCTCTCAGTATAATAACTATTAATTTTTAGTAAATGGAGATAAAACTAAAATTTATCGCTAAAGATAAATTAAAGGACATGTTCCGTTTCATTTTCCCGATACCTTTCCTTTCTGCTGAGCAAATTTCAAAAAAATCCTGTAGGAATAAAACGTTTACCTAATACAACGATGTATACCATTTGTAATGGGAACTTTAAATCAAGACACTAAGCAGTTTTGCAACATCAATGATTATTAAATACGGGAAAATATAAAACAAGTTAGTTTACTTGGTATGGAGGTGCAATGCTAAAACTATTTTAGGGTTATTAAATAGCAGCACGGTTTTTGGACATCTCGAGAGAGAGTAAACAATCCCCAATTTTTTTGGTATTGTATTGACGTGACGTCGATGTTGACTGGAATAAGAGTGAATGTAAAATATACCACAGATTCTTTAATCGAAAAATACTGAGAGGTCACTTACTAAAAATTGCACTAGAGCAAAAAATTATGAATTTTTTCATAAAACAAATATGTATGTATGTGTATGTATACTACATATGTATATGTATATGTACGTACGTTGGTGAAGGGTATATAAGATTCGCCACAGCCGAATATAGCACTCTTACTGTTTTTTTATGAGTCTACCTAATATTTTCATTATACGAGTACTATTTTAATTCACAACTCGAAGGCAGTATGTGCGACGTTGCCCAAACACACACTTTCGGTTAAACAACAAAATTTGCATCAAATCATGTAAATACGGCAAGCTATATAATTATAATTTTTAGCCGAATTTCATAATATTTAGCTTATTTTATTTTTAACACATTTGACTTTACAGACAGTGGTCAAAAGTTCAATATTTTGCAGTTTTGAATTTTTTATAAGCTTTTTGCTTTTTTTTATAAAAATTTTAAAATTTTTATAAAAAAAAGGTATTTTTCCAATTTTATTTTACAAATAACTAAGTGAATTATAGTGGCATACCCCTGTGAAAATATTAGGTAGGCTCATAAAAAAACTGTGATGTGATGCAAAAACACGATTGATGTAGTTTGTTTTAATATACTTAGATATTGAAAAAATGGAATGAATTTTTGAAGGGGAATCAAAACGTTGGGTTTCGTGGGGTTGTGTTAATAACTTGACTGCACCCGCTCAAAAATATTTGTGTGGCAATACTCTATTCTTGAATAGTTGTTGTTGCTATTTACGTTTATTTTCTTTATATACGAGTACTTCTTACAACAGTCGTAAATCAGCTCTGGGCGAGTCAACATCACGCGTCGTGGGCAATTATTTCTTAAGTGGCAACCAGGCCACTGTTGTTTATTGGCCTTTGAGAGTTTTGCGTCTCACTCGCACTTGTTAATGGCTACCGCAACTAACTGTATCGCTTACAGTTAGTTCTTTGTGGAATTTTCCATTATCAGGTGCAAACGTTTTAATTAAGATTTAACTGGTGGAGACCATAAAAAACTCTAGGAGTGGATCTTGGAAACTCCTACTTCCTATACGAAGGTATGTATGTATATGTCGTTCGCAGCAACCGAAGGAAGCTTTCACACGTGGGATACCCTGGCTTTTAGGCTACGTGATTTTGCCATTTTTGTTCCATTTGGAACACACAATACAAAAATACTTCTTACAACTGCAATTCGAGTCAGCCAATGTAACAATGGTAAAGTAAGAAAATAAAAAAATGTGTTGATTATTGAGTTCTTGTTTCAACTTTGTTATTTGTTGAGCTTCTCATTTGTTTAAATGAAAGTTTAACATAATAGATAACTCTAGTTGTTCTAAGAAATTTTTGGGTAAAGGTTCCCTAATGATATGCATTAGCAACAGTAAAATACGCATATGATCCAGCTAAACCCCTCAATAATCAATTTCAATGTATTTTTAATAAAAAAAATATTTTTCTGAATAAGTAAAATAATAAGTTGTGATTATTAATTAGTGTGTTAACAAATGTTAGACTTAAAATTTAATCAAAATTCCTTACAATTTGATCATATATTATTTTTGCATAAAAATAAGTAGATTCATATTCATTTATTTCCTTAAGGAAACTACTTTAAATTTTAGTAAACACTCGTAAAGTGTTAAATGTTTCGTTTCCGGCATACAAAAAAACACATACAATCCCAATTGCAGACACATTCCGCCTAATATGAAGAACAAAACAGTTGCACCGACGGTCACCTTACCAGAAATCATAGTCATTAAAATCTGCATTAAGTTTTCTGTAATCAAAACGACAGCAATGCACACCGGCTTCTGTGTTACTGTGAATGCCTCCGAGAGATATACTGTAGCGGTTATAGAAATACCCGTGGATATTATAAACTGGTAAAGAAGTAGCAGTGCAGCAATAAATTCCAACTCGCTTTGCGTGATGGCAAGTTCTGGTTGCGATATATGGTACACAACTCCACCGGCAGTAAACATAAAAATAGTGGCGGGCAATAGTGTTACGACACATAGTTTGCGGCGCCCGTATCGATCGATAAGTAATGCACCCAATAGACTGCCCAAAAAACCGGCCAAGCACAAGGTATACAAACAATTCACATCACAGTCAAATCCTAGCCAACTTGCCGATAAAAATATGTGGTTAAAAGGCTGAGACATAGAAAGTGCAACAAAGCTACGTAATATTGATAATTTAAATAATGGAAGCATATTGTGTTTTCGAAATATGTACCAACAGCAGTCATCTGCATCCACAGATAATAATTGCCAAAAATCTTCACGCATGCGCATTAATTCGGTATAAGTTGCATTTGTGCCCTGCAATTTTTTCAATATAAAAATGGCGCCCTCATCACGTTGCTGCTTTAGCAAAAGCACCGGAGATTCCACTTGTAGTTGTAGTGACCATAAAATGGTTGCTAGACCTAAGCATGTAATCACAATGCCATGCATTTGATCCACGTGCATTGTATGGCCAGCTACGGATTCAAATTTATACCAACTATGTGTGAATGACAGTTGCAGCAGCACACCAAACCATATAAAACAACGTTCGGTTGCCATTACTAAACCACGTATATTTTTGTTGGCTACCTCTGGGCCCGTAACAAATGCCTGTAGTTGTATCAAACCAAATGCTGTTCCCTCAGCTATGCAACTGCCAGCTATTGCAATGAATGTTGCAGGAAAAATAATAAAAACTATACCACCAATGAGTAACAGAAATCCACTTAAAATCTGAAAGAGGGAATATATGCATAAAGTTAATAAATAAATAAATAAAATAATTTTGTGGATAGAATATTGAATATATATATGTATGTATGTAATAGGAATAACGAGTTGCATAGGTAAATAAATATGAAATGGTTAAGAGTATTTATAGGTTTGCCATTCCGTGTGTAATTTCCAACATATGCATAAAGTATATATATTTTGGTTCCTTATGAATAGCGAAGACGAATAAGCGACGACCGTCTGTCTGTCTGTCCGTCTGTCCCATTCGTTGTAGGATGGCTCTACTGCAATTCATACGCGATTTATCTGACTATAAGATATTAACTGATGCTCTGTTTTAACTTTGTACGGGAACATGTGTCAGTCTTTCACCTAAATTTGCTGCAGGATACGTCTGGTGATGCCCAACTGTGAAGCATTCGTTTGGCTGATGTTTACTCCATCTCAGCGACATCGACCGCCACTGCCGCGATATTCTCGATAGCACGACCAGTCTTGTCAGTTGAAAAAATTTTGAGCCTGAACGTCTAGTAGTTTAAAACTTCTTCAAAAAAAGGGTTTCCAAAATTTTTTTTTCGAAGTCTACCGAACCGAATCGATTAAATTATATTACGGCATCGACATATTCAAAGCCTGCCCGAGCTATCGGAAATAGGACTCAAAAATATAAGTCTATATGTTAGGAGCAGCGGCTGGTATTTACGTTAATACCCTTCTATGGTATGTGCACACACTACACCCTTTCCTGACCCACTTCTCCCTTTTATCCACAAGTAACTATTCATCTATATCATCCCCTTCTCTATCCACCATTCTCTACTACTTTCAACTTACATGTAGCACAAAGGGATCATCGTATTAGCAACCTGCTAACTAGAGATGCTAAACGGGAAATCCCGAGCCCGGAAATCCCGGGATTTTCGGGACTATTCAAATCCCGGAGCTCGGGATTTTTTAATTTTAAGGCCCGGGATTTTCGGGATTATCTGAATCCCGTTTTTTGCATAAATAATGTTTTTGACTATCATCTTCTATATTAAAAATTATTGGAAACTGCCTGTTATAAAAAGTTAAAATAAAAAACTTGCTTTGAATAAATATTTTAGTAGATAATATTATATGGTATATACATAATATATCTTATGGCTTTTTCTTTTCTAGGGAAAATGTTACATACATTGCACTTTTCAATGAAAATTTGCAATTAAATGTCTTAATTGTATAAGTACCCTTTAAATATGCAAAAAAATATATTTTGTACAATTAAAATATTATTTTTAATATAAAGACGCACATTTGTGCAGAATGTTTTCGGGATTTTGTAAGTCCCGAAAATCCCTGGGTCCCGGTTCGGGATTTCGAGACTCCATCACTAAATCCCGAAGCCCGGGATTTCAAAAAACCTGTCCCGATTAGCATCTCTACTGCTAACCTAACCTAACCTAACATCCTTCTAATGCAGCAAATTTTTTCCGATCTGTTGACTCGTTCATGCGAACATCATTACGAAATATACCATATATACCATGTGTCACAAGTGAAAGTACGTAAGAAATTTTCAATAAAAATAATAATCTTACATGAGGAATATTTTTAGAAACGCTTCCAACAAAAAATGATGCCATACAAACTCCAAAAATAACACCAATAAACCATGAGATGGTAAGAAATATTGGATTAATATTATAATCATATTGAGCAGATGGTAACTCGTATACGGCCCAACCCATTTTCATACCGCCGGAGATAAAAATCATTGCAGCTTTAAAAAATAAGATAGAATATATTGTTTATAACATGTACACATAACAATATTTATATTTTCTTCTACCTGGCATCATAAGTTCAAACTGCAAACGATATTGCCACAACTTCTGCAACCATGTGGCATGATCTTCCTCCTTAATAGGGTAAAGTAAGGACATCGTTTTTTATTCGATAATAAACTACTGATTTAGGTTTACTATTTTAACCACTTTTTCATGCTAAATAATCAATAATCAGCTTAGGTTTTATATATACAACGTTGGAATCGACAATAAGTATCCCACATATTGTACATATTTATTTATTATCGCTAATCATAATAAGTTTACATACTATATGAGGGACGCTAGAAAAATTGTATGTGTTACAAAATTCATTCAACAATATCAATACCATTTTATAAAACGAGTATAAACACCATACAAGAAATGAATGACTGCAACTAACACAAACAAAATTTTTTCACTAACACATTTGCACCAATTTTACATTGAATTGACTAATCATTTGATCGGTAGTGATGATGGATTTATTTAGTTTTTTATTTTAGTTTTTCCACTCTAGCTTAAGAGTTTTCGGATTTGATTTATAAAAAAAAAACACATACAATTTAGAAAAATTTATGAAATCTTTATTTGAATCTGTAAACCGATCTATATAATTCAATGTTTAAAAATAATTTCATGTAAATGTTGACCGCGGATATGTGTGAACTCGTGCATACGAGGGCGGTTCGGAAACTTCTTAGCCTATCAATGAAAGAGAATAGTTAGTTTTTCAAAAATATTTTTATTTTTCATTATAATCTCCTGAAACTTCAATACACTTAGTCCAACGCTTTTCTAGCAATTCTATCCCTTGATTAAAATAGTTTTCCTCAAGGTCTTCAAAATAGTGGTTTACAACTGTAATTGCATCTTTATTTGAGGTAAAACGCTTGCCAGCAAGGAATTTTTTTAGATTTGGGAACAGGTAAAAGTCACTGGGAGCCAAATCAGGAGAATAAGGTGGGTGGTCAAGCAACTCGTACTTTAATTCGTTGATTTTAGCCATTGTTAAAACACTCTTGTGCGCTGGTGCGTAGTCTTGATGAAAAATTATTTTTTTGTGTTGTAAGCCAGGACGTTTTTCTCGAATTTGTACATTTAATTGATCCAAAAGGTTGCAATAGTACTCTGAATTTATTGTTTTACCCTTTTGCAGATAGTCAATTAATAAAATACCTTTGAAGTCCCAAAAAACCGTTGCCATAACCTTACCAGCCGATTGAATTGTTTTTGCCTTCTTTGGGGCACTTCCTCCAGCTTCAGTCCATTGTTTGGACTGTTCTTTTGTCTCTGGAGTATAGTGGTAGATCCATGTCTCATCAACAGTTATGAAACGACGCTTAAAATCCATTTTATTTCGCTTAAAACGATCCAAACAAGCTTGAGAAATGTTCATTCTTATGCGTTTTTGGTCGACTGTTAACAAATGCGGCACCCATCTTGCAGAAAGCTTTTTCATCTGTAGTTCTTCATGCAAAATTAAATGGACTCGATCATTTGAGATGCCCATGATATTTGCTATTTCACGCACTTTTATTCGTCGATCATTTAATACCATATCATGCACTTTGGCTACAATTTCTGTTGTTGTTGCTGTTTTTGGACGTCCACTACGTGGTTCATCTTCACTGCTTGTACGACCACGTTTAAATTCAGCAACCCAATTTTTTATTGTTGCATATGAAGGAGCACTTTCACCTTTCTAATTTTTCCATTGTTAAAAAATCGCGGATGCGTCTTTTGTGAACACCTGTTTCTATATGAAGGAGTTGCCAGATCGAAACAAAATTTAACATGTGTTCATAGCAGAGATGGAAGTTTCCAAAACACTTAACTTTTTTCTGTTTATACCGCGCTTTTTGTGCTAGGCTAAGAAGTTTCCGAACCGCCCTCGTACACTGGGTAAAATTTTGGCATAATCTCTCCATCATATCGCCCGATATCTCACGAATAATTTCTTCAATATTATCTTCCAGTGCTTAAACTATTGCGAGCTTATTTCTGTAGACATGATGCTTAACATAGCCCCACAAAAAATTGTCTAAAGGCGTTAAATCGCACGATCTAGGCGGCCAATTAAGGCCTCAAATGTGAAGTAAACTGTTCACTGAACTCGCCTATCAATTGGGCCATTTTTTCGCGTGGTGTGCGAAATGTGGCACCGTCTTGCTGAAACCACATGTGAGCAAAGTCCAGTTCTTCCATTTTGGGCAAAAAAAAGTAAGAGAGGCAGGCTCAAATGCTGCGAATGGCGCCGAATCGATAATTCACGGTCATCAACAACACTGGCGGTTACAGCTGCGATATTTTCCTCTGTCCGTACTCTACGTATATGCGTGTTGATGGTTTAATTTTCAATAATGTAATTTTGGTGCGAAATTTAGTCACAAGATTCCGAATAGCCTCCTCAGAAAGTCACCCAAACTGACCAAAAAATGGCAGAACTGCAACACGCACTTTCTTAACCGAACATGAATTTTTATAATAAAATTTAGTAATCTGCAAGCCTTGTTCATTTGTAAGTCGATTCGCGATTAAATTACAAAGCAAACTCAACATATTTAACAGTAACATGATACACGAACACAGCTTAGTTGCCAAAAACAGTGTTTCCAAAAAAAACCTTTGCTAAAAAATCACACTTTAGTGTGTTAGAGTGGAACATCTTATGTAGGTTAGGTTAGGTTAGCAGGCTGCTGGCAAGGAAGGGTGAATTTAGAGTCCAGCTCACTTGGGTCCAGTACAATGATCCCTTTCTGGTACCTGTTAGTTGAAGAGAAGATAGTGAGAGAGGGTGATAGGGAAATAATAGTGGTAGAGAAGACAGGTGGTGAAGGAAGAATATCTGATGAAGTCGGTATAGTTTTTAGTGACCAGTGCCTTATGCCTGCATCACTAGAACTTTTCCCACAACAACTGATACAAAGAACACTAATGCACATCAGAAAAATGCGTGGTGTTGTTATTTTTAATGGCTGTCCGGAGACTTGGCTCGAACCCAGGACCTTCGGTTTTGTAGTCAACGTGCTAACTACTTCAGCCAATGCCACCCTAATATTTTAAACCACATAAAATAAAATATTAAATTTTAATGCGCGTGACTCCGCCAATTTTTTCAAATGGAAAATTGTGTCTACTCTTGAACTCAAGGTGTGTGGTAACTTTCGTAAAAATCGATTAAGTAGAACCACGTCAAATATAAGAATACATTTTAATGGGCGTAGACCCGCCCATTTTTTAACTCTAAAATTGTGTAATTACAAAAAAGGTGTTTGCTAGGTTTTGCAGCATTCAAATAAGTAGAATATCATAAAATCAAATGAAAAAATGTGTGGGCGTGTCATGGCCCAATTTTTTTTTACAATGGGAAGCTACACCTTCTTAGACAATAAAAGAGTTTTTACAATCGGTCCAATATGAACTGAATTATGAAGTAACACCGGAAAAAAAATAGAGGCGAATTGATAACCACTTCCTTTTTTTTTGAAGTCGGTTAAAAACAATTCAAATCATATAAAAAGTATATATATTGTCAGTATATCAATCATGTATAATTGCTCCATTGTGGGGTATATATTAGGCAATTATGATCAGTCAAACTAGACTAATATTGAACCTATCATTGATTAGTAAAAAGCAGTAGAGTAAGCAGTTCGAATACATGTTAAATAATCGACGAAATTTGTAAGTTAGAGAGAGGGAGATGCAACATCACACGTACACAAATCCTCCCATTACATTTTTCATTTTGCCTTTAATAATGTCATAGAAACTTTGTTCTGCGCAATGATGAATTTATCCTACATGACTAACGATCAAATGACGGGTCAATTGACTGATACTATTCTTGTAGGGTATTTATACATTTCTTCTCACTTATATACATATAATATCACTTATTTTGGCATGACTCTAGCGTCTTTTTTATTAAAATAAATGTTAATAACAGCTGTTATTTTAAAAATGGACTAAAAGATATTTTTTGTTTATCTATCTAAAACGCATTTTCAAACAACATTTTTGATCACACCTCGATAAAACATTTGCTGCACATAGATTTCTATCAATGATGATAAGATTATTATGGCTTTGCTGTATGCTAATTAGTATTGGAGTTTAAAAGTATTAATTCTTTTTTAATTAACTTGTCATATGTTATGATTTGTTGTGAACTAAACCAAAATTTTATTCTCTTAATTTTCAAACATGCTATTACTGCTTATTTTATTTATCAGATAACTACCTATCCAAAAGGTTTCACGGGCTTTAAAAAAAATATGGGAATTAGTTTACCTTGCAGGCCATTCCTCAAACTTCCCGTCATCTTTTACGTGCAAAAAAAATTAATATGTATCGAAAATCGATTTAATAAAATACATCGCGGCATCCGATACATAATTTAAGTCTCTAAAACTCAGTGTTGATTTAAAATATATTTAATATCTGACAAATCACACGATTTTAGTCAAATTGTCAGCTGTTTATTTAAAATTTGTTTAAAAAACCAGCTTTGTGAAAACTTTATTTTAGAACATTTTTTAAATCTGCCGAGCCGAATCGATTCATTAGCTTACTACATCTTTCGAATGTGGTGAATTTGATTCCGATTTGTCGACATACTCACCCACACCAACATACACACACACACACACACACACACATACACACTCTTACATATTCCATATACCAAAGGTCAGCAGTCAGCTCTGTATGACTGACACAGCAGGTAAACTACTGGATAAGATAATCTGCAAAAGACTGGAAACGGCATTGGAGCGAGAAGGATTGTCAGATCGCCAATTTGGCTTCCGGAAAGAATACTCTACGGTAAACGCCACAGAAGAGGTCATAACCATGGCCAAATATGCTATTAAAGGTGACCGCTGACTTGAAGGTGATAAAGACTACTGCGTTGTCATCAATCTGGATGTCAAAACCGCGTTCAATTCGGCAGAATGAACGCGTCGCCCTTGCTGCACTCGGCGAAAAGCGCGTACCGACATACCTCTTGGTGGTAATTACAGACTATTTCAAGAACATAGCGATTTTATACGACACAGTTGATGGAAGAAAGTCATAGGCAGATCACCAGAAGTTCCACAAGGCTCGGTGCTGGGTCCAATTCGATGGAACGTCATGTATGATGATGTACGGAGGCTCCCTATTGGTGCGCAGACATTGCTCTAGTATTAACAGGGCAACACCTTCCAAGCTAGAAAGAACGTATAACGATGCCTTTGCTTAGTTAGAAGTTAGTTAATTATATAGTTACCCAGTAAAAAAAGGCACTCCAAAAAAGTCATGAAAATGTAGAGTTTGCGATCTGGAAGTAGTGCAAATTTCGATCCGATCTAATGATTTTTACATAGGGTTGTCATTGCAAGAAGTTCTCTTTTTCGCTGCCTGGTCACCGAATTGGAAGCGATTTTAAGAAGAATTTCCTTTTTTGTGTTCTATGATAATATTTTCATCTAGGAAAAATTGCTAATAGTTACCTATTTTAACAATTAGTTTCTTTTTATAGGAATTTAAACGCGAAACAGTAATTTAATGTAAATTTAAGCAAATAACTTTAAAATTTTAGACCAAAAATAGTTCATAAGTTTCTTAAAAAAAAAAACGATTTTTTTAAAATTCTGGTGAGTAATATCTAAAACTAGAGAGGAATTACAAGGTTTTGTATGACTAAAACAAACTTCTACTTGGTTTTCTGCTAACTATCGGCAAATTAAAAATATCGATTTTTTGGAAGCAATGAAAATGTACTTCCTTTAGAATGACTTCCAATTTTTTTTACTGGGTAGTCACATGTACAGGCCTAAGGCTTGCTGATCACACAACTGAGAAAATGGAGCTCATCACAATAAATGTGGGCGATCAGCAAATAACCTCTAAGCATGCAATCAAGTATTTTGGGGTTATGATTAACAATAGAATGACATTCAAGGAACATTTTAAATATGTCAGCGAGATATGTGCATCAACAACTTGCGCACTTGCGCGACTAATGCCCAATATGGTTGGTCTGAAGCAGGGAAAAAGGATGGCGTTGGCTGAAGTAGTTAGCACGTTGACTACAAAACCAGAGATTCTGGGCTCGAGCCGGGCTTCCAACAGTCATTAAAGAACAACAGCACGCATTTTTCTGGTGTGCATTAGTATCCATTTATATCATTTGTTGTAGGGAAGTTCAAGTAATGAAGGCATAGTCACCTTTCACTGAACTACACCGACTTCAGCAGATTATAATCTTAATGCAACATCTGAGCGCCCAACTTCCTTGTATAGCAGAATCATCGGCGAAGTAAACTAACCAATAAAATGGTTACAGCTTCAAAAAAATTTAATACGCCTCATTGATACCAGAGCCGCTGCAACACTGCATTATTAAAAAAAACGTGCAAAAAGCAGAATTGTAAAAGAAGGCAGCTTTCCTCTATATCACCACCTGTCTTCTCTATGACTTTACCTTTCCTAAAAAAGGTAACACCTAGTTTTACTAGTAGGCATTCATTGATTGAGTGTTACTTTTCTTAAAAAAAAAAAAATGTTGCTCATGATCGATTTCCCTAAAAACAGCACCCTTATGGGCTGATGCTAATTATTAGAAGAAAACTTTTAGGATGGGAATAGATGCAGCCCACAGAGAGAGGGTAATTTCTGCCTTCCGCACAGTGGCGACAGGTGAGAAACGGGTGATTGCGGGAATAATGCCACTGCAGTTGCTAGCGGATATGAAAAAGGAGAAGCATATTGCAAGGAGAACTGGAATAGCACACGCCAAACAGTTGATATACAATGCAATGGAAACTTGGTAACACGATTGGACCATTTCTGCAAAAGGAATACGGACCAATAAATTCATCCCTAATAAAGGCAAGGGAAGGGCAGGTCAACTTTTATCTAACCCAGTTGTTAACCCGACATGAATTCTACAGAGCTGAGCAGGTCATGTCTGATTGACCGCGATGCGAAACTCAAAGAAGCTCGCTGGAAAGAGCCATCCGATCGCAGACATCACGCCCGATAATCTTATAGACCTGATGTTGATGAATATCAGAAAAAGAGAGATCTAATCTAATCTAATCTGATCTAATACTTAGTAGTGGTGTCGCGTTGGGGGGTGGGGCAAATGGTTAGAAGAAGAACGAACAAGTATATGTTTGAGCACGTAGGCACATTGGCAAGCCAACGAGTAAGTCTTGCTGCGAATCGTTATCTTTTAAAGATTTCCTAGCCTTAGCTTGTATAGCTAAAAAAAACACACACACATACACACACACAAACACACACATTCACACACACACACACACACACACACACACAAACACACACAAACACACACAAACACACACACACACACACATAAATTCATACGGACATCATCGCGAAATTAGTAAGGAATCCCAGGAATCCCAGGACCTCAAAACACCGAAATGTGATGAAAACTCGATTTTCGAAAATTAACAGTAACATCCTATAGCGAGAAGTTAAAAATATTTTTATTTATTTATTGTATTTATTATTATTTTTACTCAAATACACATTTATTTACATTTATTCAAATATTTAAAGTACAGGAAAGCATTACACAGTACAACATATGATTTTGGGACTCAATTCTGACAATTTCACGTGAAAGTAGGCCCAAAATGAAGAACTTGTGCATCATTCGTTTTGTCTTCTTACCTGCTAAAATATTTTTAATATCGATTAGAAGTTAGTAACTATCGTATAGGGGAATTTTTCACGTTTAAGGCTCTTTTGTTTGACATTATTATTTTGTCGCAGTCGATTTAAATTATTTTTAATTTTTTATTGTTTATTTTTGAAATCAGTTAATTTTTTTTTAAATATTCCGCAAGTCAAAATTACTTAAATGTTGGTATATCTAATTATTAATAACACTATGGAACATTTTTGGGATTATTGTCTGGGGGGTGAGAAATTCCAAGTCAGGGTGATGGTACTAGGTCAGTATAGTAAAACCCTCAAAGGGTTTGGCGTTCGTATGTGTCAGTTTTTTTATGACCTTTTAAATTTTTTCCTTAAATTTTTTTTTAAATTCATAAAAAATCCAAAACGGAAAAAAGGATCAAGTGTTATTAATTTTGTGTAAAGTCACATAACCTATAAACAAAATGCGACATAGATCATAGAAATCGATTAACGCGTTCTGCTTTTATTTACAATTAAGTGAATTAAGTGAAGTGAAATTTGCTCCAGATAAATTACACTTTTTTGAATAAAAACAAATATCAATATTCTTGTCAAAATGGGATACCTTCACTTAATTGTAAATAAAAGCAGAACGCGTTAATCGATTTCTATGATCTATATCGCACTTTATTTATAGGTTATGTGACTTTACACGAAATTAATAACACTTGATCCTTTTTTCCGTTTTGGATTTTTTATGAATTAAAAAAAAAAAATTTAAGGAAAAAATTTAAAAGGTCATAAAAAAAACTGACACAAAAAAAAATTTAAGGAAAAAATTTAAAAGGTCATAAAAAAAACTGACACAAAAAAAAAAATTTAAGGAAAAAATTTAAAAGGTCATAAAAAAAACTGACACAAAAAAAAAATTTAAGGAAAAAATTTAAAAGGTCATAAAAAAAACTGACACATACGAACGCCAAACCCTTTGAGGGATTTACTATACTGACCTAGTACCATCACCCTGACTTGGAATTTCTCACCCCCCAGATTGGCTGTTGTACTGTTTACGTTTACGTTTTATTTTCAACGTCACTATTTTCCTGCTTCTACTGAATATTTTAGATTTGAAGACAAATGCTCTACTCACTGAGCTATTGCCGTCTTATTATTTGAAGCGCTAAAAATTCGTTTGTCATGTGTAAACGTGTGTTTGCACAAAATCTGTTGATCAATTATTTGATTAGTAACAAGGAACTGCTGAATAAGTACTTTTGTATACAAATCTGCAGAAGTATTTATTTATTACCAACAAATAGTTTTCATAACTACCAAAATAATGAGTTAAGTAAGTGATTCGAAATTAAAAGCTAATAAAGTATAGAAATAATAATGCTAAAAAATAAACCCATTTATAATTCTGGAACGTACGCATATTATATTTAAGGTATATTTTTTCACTGTTTAGTTAAGGTGTTTTTTTTATTATATTAGCAGCTATTTGCTTACGACTTCGAGTTTGTTGGATACACAAATAAATTAAATAGATTGATTTATATTGTTTGAGTATTTACGCCATTCATGTTGATTTTATTGTAAGAATCGATACAATAATAACACAGTGCTACACAAAAAATATGTAGCTTATCAAAATACATAAGTTAATTAAAAATTAATGAGTTATTACAAGTTTTGAAATAAGAGGTTTTAGTGTATCTTTTACTGTTTCTTAGAAATGTATTGTTTTCGGGCGTTTATACGTAAGATTTCCTAAAAAATACCCAAACAAATAAATAAAGATATACATATGTACGCATATAAAATCTGCAGATGCTTTTTTAATTTTCAATTTTTCATTCGTCGCAACAAGTCTATACATATAAAACTAGGTTCAGATGCGAATCTGAAATAAAAATTATAGTAAATCTCCAGCAGAGGAGTTTGATCACAACAAGCCCTTGAACTATTCTTTTAACAATCACACCAATATTCGTAATACTAGAAAGGTAATTTCACTCTTCAAAAATTTTTTAAAGTTTCATTCATATAAAAAAAGTATTTTTTTAAATAGAAAAACACATCCGCAAGTACTTATTATATAAAATATAATAAAATAAAATATTGAAAAACACACGGACTAGACAGTTTAGGATTCGATAGTACTACCAAAGAGTAGTAAAACCCAATAAAGGGGGTGGCGTTGCCTGAAGTAGTTAGCACGTTGACTACAAAACAGAAGATCCTTGGTTCAACCCCGGTCATTAAATAACAACAGCACTCAGTTTTCTGTTGTGCATTAGTGTCCCTTTGTATCAGTGTTTGTAGGAAAGTTGTAGTGATGCAGGCATAGTCACTGGTCACTGAACTATACCGACTTAAGCAGATACTAATGCTAATGTAACATCAGAGCGCCCTCCTTCGCCGGTATTGTGTAGCAGAATCATAGGCGAAGTAAAATAATCAATCAAATGGCTACTAAACATAGCTTGAAAAATTTAGTAAGCCTAATTGACACCAGAGGCGCTACAACTCTGAATTATTGTAAAAAAACGTGCACATAAAAAAGCAGAGTTGTAAAGGAATGAAGCTTTCCTCTATTTCTTCCTTCACCACCTGTCTTCTCTATCACTATCCATTTCCTGATTGTTACTTCTCTTTACAAAAAAAAAAACAAGTAAGCGTGCTATATTCGGCTGTGCCGAAACTTATATACCATTCACCAAAGTGCGTATATGTAGTATAAAGATACATACATAAGCACATACATACATATTTGTTTTGTGAAAAAATTCATAATTTTTTGCTCTAGTGCAATTTTTAGTAAGTGAACTCTCCGTATTTTTCGATTAAATTTTTTTTTTCGATATTAGCAATGAGTTGAATATTCTATTCTACGCTCTGTATTATATAGAAATATATTACATTCACCCTTATTCCAGTTGTCAAAAACGACGTCACATCATGCAATATCAAAAAATTGGTGCTTGTTCACTGGCACTCGAGATGTTCTAAAACCGTGCTACGATTTATTTAACAACCCTATAAAATAGTTTTAGTATTGTACATCCACACCAAGTAAACTAACTTGTTTTATTTAATAAGATTTGATGTTGCAAAATTGTTAGCACAAAGGAACGGTTTCAGGGAAATGAAACATTTCCTTTAATTAATTTTATAGTTAGGACTGTTCTTTAGCGATAAATTTTATTTTTATCTCTATTTACTAAAATTCAACAAGAACTCGTTGCAAGCTGTCAACGAAAGACCATCAATTTAAAACACAACTGTGCTGAGAGCACATACATATATAAAAAAAAACTAGAGTAAAGATCTTCCTAAAACATGAAATATTAAAACAAAAATTAAAAAAAATTGTTTTTTTTATTTACTTTAATATCCAGAAAAAATTAAAAGTTTCCAGCTCTGGGGCTGTGGTTTTTATTTTTATAAATTTCTACACCGAATTTGTTTTTCCAAAACGTAAAATATATATAACTTATAAAGAAAAAGAAAATAATTAATTATATTACAAAAAGTGCAAGTTTCCCATACCTGGAATCACTTTTTTTTTATTTTTCTGATTTTTTACAACAATCTCTTTCTTTTAAGAATATAAAATCTGTTTAGTTTATAGAAAAAAAGGAAAAAGTAGTTTTATTTTAGTAAGTTACTTTTATATAACAAAACAAGTAAGAGTGCTATATTCGGCTGTGCCGAATCTTATATACCCTTTACCAACGTACGTACATATATATAGTATACAGACACGTACATACATATTTGTTTTGTGAAAAAATTTATAATTTTTTTAAAGTTTCCATCTTTGGAGCTATAATTTTCATTTTTCAAATTTCATACACCAAACTTTTCTTTCAGAAGCATAAAATATATTCAATTTATAAAGAAAAAGAAAAAAAAACAAAAAGTGTAAGTTTTCCAACCCTGGAGTCATAATTTTGGATTTTTCTGATTATTGTTACCAATCTAGTTCTTTAAAAAAATACATAAAATATGTTAAGTGAAAAAAGCAAGAACGAAATAAGCAAAAACTTAGTTTCATTTAATTCCTTTAATACTAAAAAAATCAGTTAAGTGCGACTTTGAATCGCGCACGAAAGGAAGGTTTTTTTGCTTTTTTTGAAGTTTTTTCAGTTAAAACGATTTTTTCAGTTTTGTCGCTTTTTTCTCGTTTTGGCGATTTTTTTCTGTTTTTTAGTTTTTTTTCGTTTTGGCGATTTTTTTTTTCTTTTTTTGGCGATTTTTTTTCATTTTGGCGATTTTTTTCTGTTTTTTAGGTTTTTTTTTCGTTTTAGCGATATTTTTCATTTTGGCGATTTTTTTTTCATTTTAGCAATTTTTTCGTTTTTTTGCGATTTATTTTAGTCTTAGAAATTTTCTTTTAATTTAGTGCTTTTTTCATTTTGGCGATTTTTTTCTGGTTTTTTTTTTGGGTTTTTTTTCGTTTTGGTGATTTTTTTTCATTTTGGCGATTTTTTTTATCATTTTGGCGATTTTTTTCTGTTTTTAGGTTTTTTTTTCGTTTTGGTGATTTTTTTCATTTTGGCGATTTTTTTTTCATTTTGGCGATTTTCTTTCATTTTGGCGATTTTTGATTTCATTTAAGCAATTTTTCAATTTTTTTGCGATTTATTTTAGTCTTAGAAATTTTTTTTTAATTTGGTGCTTTTTTTCGTTTTGGCGATTTTTTGTCTGTTATTTAGGTTTTTTTCTTTTTTTGGCGATTTTTTTCATTTTGGCGATTTTTTTCTGTTTTTTAGGGTATTTTTCGTTTTGGCGATTTTTTTTCATTTTGACGATTTTTTTCTGTTTTTTAGGGTTTTTTTTTCGTTTTGGTGATTTTTTTCGTTTTGGCGATTTTTTTTCATTTTGACGATTTTTTTCTGTTTTTTATGGTTTTTTTTTGTTTTGATTATTTTTTTTCATTTTGGCGATTTTTTTTTCATTTTTGCGATTTTTTTCTGTTTTTTTTTCGTTTTGGCGATTTTTTTTTCATTTTAGCATTTTTCCGTTTTTTTTGCGATTTATTTTAGTTTTATAATTTTTTTTTTTAATTTGGTGCTTTTTTTCGTTTTGGCGATTTTTTCTTGTTTTTGGCGATTTTTTTCGGTTTGGCGATTTTATAATTTTTTATTTTTTCAGTTTTACCGTTGTTGAAAATTTCAAGAGTTTTGCTCCTACGGTTTCCAAGATACAGCAAGTTGTCAAAATTACATACTCAAAATTGCATTAACTGATGGAACACCCTTTAATTTAAATTTTTAAAATTTTTGTGTTAATTTTTGTAGTCTGTATAAAAATACACTAACCTTACAAATTTCAAGTGTACATACAATTGTATATATACTACATAGGATTTTAAAATTTTTCGTTGCTCGTTTTGGAACACCCTTTAATTTCCAATTATCATGTATTTGTTGTTGTAGCGGCCAAAGGTCTACGTACTGTGTCCAAATTTCAGGTCTGTAGCTCTTACGGTTCTCGAGAAAATACTAATATAGTTCTAGACATAGTTCATTTTACATAACACAAAAAGTTAAAGTTTTCCAACCCTGGAAACGTCTTTTTAATTTTTTTGTATTTTTTTTATTTAAAATTCCAATTTTAGTCGTACTGAAGTGTAAAATATGTACATTTATTAAAAAAAAATAAAAATTTGTTTTCGGGAGTTACTTTTATATGGCAAAATGAAGTTTAAGTTTTCCAGCTCTGCAATCGTCTGCCCGATTTTGCTGAATTTCAATAGCAATCTATTTTGGAAAATTTCTGACACACCAGTCCAAGAACGAAGTCTCTAGCTCTTCTGGGAGCTTCGGAAAACCGATTTCACGTACAGACAGACGGACAGACGGACAGACGGACAGACGGACAGACGGACAGACGGACAGACGGACAGACGGACAGACGGACATCGCTTATTCGTCTTCCCTATGCATAAGGATCCAGAATATATATATTATATGGGTCGCTTATTGATATTATAGAAATTACAAACGGAATGACAAACCTATATATACCCTTTTACCATTTTTGTTGGTAAAGGGTATAAAAATTTTAAACTTAAATTTTAACAATTCCCATAAAAAACACTAAAAATGTTAAGGTTTTCCAACACTGGAAACGTCTTTTTAATTTTTTTAATTTGAAATACCGATTTTGTTCGTACTGAAGTATAAAAAATTTTATTTATTAAAAAAAAATAAAAGTTAGTTTTCGGTAGTTACTTTTATATGGCAAAATAAAGTTTAAGTTTTCCAGCTCTGGAACCATCTGCTCGATTTTGCTGATTTTCAATACCAATCTATTTTGGACCATTTGTGACACACCAGTCCAAGAACGAAGTCTCTAGCTTTTCTGGGAGCTTCACGTACAGCCAGAGGGACAGACGGACATCGCTTATTCGTCTTCCGTATGCATAAGGATCCAGAATATGTATACTTTATAGGTCGCTTATAAATATTGTGAAAATTACACACGGAATGACAAATCGGTATATATAGATTTAACCTTAACCATTTTTTGGTTAAGGGTATAATAAAAAGTCGACGAACTATATCAAAATTGGTATCATTCGACAGGAATTTAAAATCTTTAGGATATTTAACGTTTCAAAGTTGTTCGCAGTCGAGTTTTTTTTTTTTGATTTTTGTAATTGGAACTTTGGCAGTGGCAGATTATATATAATTTTTTTCCTGAAACGGAACTTGTGTAAATTGAAAACAGGTGTTTTTATTTTTATTTAATTTATTTTTAACTTTATTTATTTTTAACTTTATTTTATGTTTTTAGGAATCAATAGTAATCATAAATCGAAATCAAATTCAATTCATCGTATGCCGATCATTGTGACTGTTACAGGGTTATAATATTTTTTTTTTTTGTTATACGAGTATGTACAAATTTTTCAAAAATATGATAAACTATCAATGATAAAAATCTGAGAGTAAAAGTTTTATTTGAATTTGAAAAATATATAAAATTTTAAAATTAAATCTTTTATCTCTTAAAATCATTTGTAACTTTTTAAAAGTTAGTTAGTTGCGAAAATGATTAGTTTGCCTGAACTTCGGCAGGCATTCACGCAATGAACAACATTTTGTTTCGGGCATCACAAATATTGCCACGCCAAAAAATACCGCAGAGAGAGCGCCAAAAGTAAAGAAATATTCTGAGATATTGAAAACATTTTTGAAACTAAAATCTCTGCAAGAAATAATTATTATTTGAACCAACATTTCCACAATGAAAACAATGGCCACATAGAATTGTTTCACTGCCAAAGGAAAAGCTTCACTCAAATATGCAGACGATGAGGCCATTGATGTGGAAGCAAAGAGTTGAAAGACAATTAAAATATATTTAACTGCATTCATGGAATCAAAGTCAATGAAATTTAATTTGTTGTCACAGATTCCGGCTACTATGAAGGCCAGAATGGTGCAAGCAAAGAAACCAAAAATCATATGCGGTTTGCGTCCTCTGGAATCTAAAGTAAAGGATACAACCAATGCACCTAAGAATCTGGCAAGTGCATATAAGACATAAGGAAATATTTGAAGCTTAGTGGTTACAAATGAGGAATATGTAAAGGCAAAGTTAACAAAATAGGAGAAACCTAAGGCCATGAACGATCGATAAAGGCAAAGTTTTACTAATGCTGGCATACCATAGGCAGCATTTTGCATAAAAGTCCTTTCCTTGCTCTCGGCCAAATACAGTTTGTGTTCCTCTAATTGTTCATAGGTTTCATAGGTAATGGTATATGGCTTTTGTAGACGTCTCAAAGAATCGATGGCCATTTGCTCATCTCCGCGGGACAAATACACAACTGGCGATTCTACTACAAACCAATAACCCATAATACAAGCTAAAATACCATACATTATATTAAGTGCCCCACTTAATTGTATAGACTGAAAACTATCTTCAATCTCACTGGACCAAGCTGTAGAATAGATAATTTGTATAAAAATTCCACAGCCAAAGCTCATAGTATCGACGGAAGCTGCGTTGAAACCACGCAAAGGCTTAACAACCTCTTCGCCAATCAAGACAAATGTCATGGGAAAAACTAAGCCCACTGCCACACCATTAAGATAACGTGAAGCCAAAATTGCATTAAATGAATCGGGATTGCTGGCTTGCAAAATACCACAGATTGTCACTAGAACGGAAGCTAAGCCCTGAAAGAACAAATACATATGTAATATTGTTATTCGAATATACATATTTATTATATGTTACCATTAAAAGTTTTTTTGACATGTAATTGCATGCAAAAGCACCAATTATAACACCAATTATGCCACCTATAAACCAACTGGAGAGCATGTGGTTTGTTACATAAAACGTATATGAAGCTTCAGAAAAGCCCAGTTTCCATGCCATATTCATGCCGCCCGAAATGAAAATGAGGGAAGCTGTTAAAATAGATAATTTCATTATTATTAAATTGAAGTTTCTAATTATATTTTAAAAGGCATAATTCCTATTAATGTTTATTAACAATTCTCTATGAACTAGTTTTTAACATAAAGATAAATTCCACTTGTCAGTTAACTGTAGTTTAAACTTAAAATTTTGTCTTTTAAATAAAGATTATCTACTTAATATAATCTGGGTTTAAACTCAAACTAGAAATGCCAAATGATAAATATATGAAATAAATATTACCCAATTGAAAACAAAAACAGTTTTACTAAGGGCTAATAAATCAGTTCAAGTTAATCTCTATTTTTGGTTTAAAATGTGTTTAAACTAGCAAATCTATAAATCAATACAGTATTAAAACCATCTGTAAACGCATAAAATTGGGCATTTAAACTACCAATACAGGCCATATGGTTTTTTGCATTAAAGGAGTACTCAAATTTTTTCCAAGCCTCTACTTTTTCTTCAGATCATTTTCGACTTGTTTTCTTACACTCTATTATTGTTTTATACTATTCCGTTTCGCCAGGCATAAATATAATTTCTTTCTCAGTAAAATTTGGCGACCTTTAATTAAAATTTCTTTACTTTTTTGCTCTTTTGATTGTACAAAGAATTGATAGCCTGCAGCAAAACAGCAGTCTTTTAAAATTTATTCTAGTGCTGCCACAATTGCCACAATATTAATTTTTAGACTACACATAATGTATGGTTCACTGATTTACTGCTGAGTTTAAACCACATATAAATTTGAGTTAAGTTTAACTAAACCAGCGTTTAAACTTTGACTGATTTATAGCGCTAAAAAGTTTTATAAATAAATACATTCATGCATAAATAGAAACAAGTCCAAATAATTTTTGTGTGTATAATGAATTGTAATTCTTGCAAAGATTTCAAAGAGGTCTGTGTAGAATTAATTGGAAATAAAGTGTATTTCCTTGGATTTAAATTTTGATGTTCTTTTTTGGTTTTATTTTTGGAGGTCATAATTTTTTAATTTTTTTTTTAAATAAATTCAAAGAATTGTCACATCGATTTTTAAGTCTTGCCTAGAGTTTCTACGCGGGAAAAAAATCCCGGGAATTCCCGGGAATTATTTTTTTGCAAATCCCGGGAAATTTTCAACGAGAATTTTCGGGAATTTAATACATCCGTTTTTGGAATTTGCTTTTTTTACTTTGCTGTTAGTTGTTTTATTACTTAAAAATACAACTCTGTAACGATGCATAATATAAGCATAGAAGCAGATGTAATAGAAGTTTCTGAGGTGACTCCAACAACTTGAAGCCTTACGAAATATTTTCAACCTAAAAAGTCTTTATAGGAAATAGTATCTAGATTGGCAGATGTAGATGGAATTTCCATCCATGCTATAATTCAAAGCATATGAATTTATTTGTTTTTGTTTTGTTTTTTAAATATTGTTGTTCGTGAAATGAGCGAATAAAGTTGTTATTTTTTTAATTTGAATGTTGTATATTTTTTCATAAAATTATATTTTTTATTGAGGTCATTTAATTAAATTCGTACGTGTTTGAAATTCTCGGGAATTCCCGGGAATAAAACATTTTACTTCTCGATTCCCGGGAATTGGAAAAGTCCGGGAAATTAGAAACCTAGCCCTATTCACATAAAATATATTTACAAGAATGCCACATCTATGTATATTGAAAAAAAAATGGCATTTCTAGCTAAATTGACAACTGTTAATCCATCACTGAAAAACAGCATGGGGGATTAAACTTGGTTTAAAATTGTTTCTTGTTTAACTCAAACGTAAGTTAAACTTAGTTAACTAATTAGTAAGAAACTAGCCCTATAAAGAATAAATATTTCTCTTTCTAAGTCCTAGTTTATACTATGCAGGTCTTATTGCTAAGCTGTACCTCGTTTCTGTATTTTTCGCATCGTAACATTTCTCATATGAAGTGTGAAACACAAAATTCCATCGTTTCTCGATTTGTGAGAAAAAAGTGTTTCTGTATATGAAAGCAAAAACAAACAACACGGATTCTGTTTATACTGGAATACAAGGCGAATTCATAGTAGGTGGTCGCAATGGATCAGGTGACTATTTTCGCCGCTTGTAGTTTGAATATACGTTGGATATCAACACACATTTTTCAGTACATTTCTGTGACATTTAAAGTATAAATTTCTCAAAGCGAACTGAGCTGAGTATAGCTTATATGAATATGTCTTGCTGGAGTATTTCCAGTAATCAAGTGCCAAATGAAAATATTCACCTGTATTGCGTATGTCGAGTCGAATATTCGTCCATGAGAATTTTGTCATAGAACAAAGAAAGCTTGTATAAGGATTGTTTAATCAAATACAAAATTCTCGTAGTCGAATATTCGACTCGACATACGCAATACGGGAGATTACTTCAATAAAAAAAAAGAAACAATTAACAAGAAAATGGAAATAAAATAATGAACAAAAATATAACATGAATGTAAAATACTTGAAAGAAGTTTTTGCTATCAACTGTTGTTGAAATTCTAAATAAATGTAACCATATCGACTTGTTAAGAATTAATTTAGTCCAACGATTCGTTAAATATCTTTCAACTAGTTTATTTTTCACATTTTTACACACAAATACAAAAATTCATATGCACCAATTATAACAAATTTGGTTGTTCTTGCACCAATTTAAAATGCGAGTTGTTTTGACAGTTCTTGCGAGTAGCTTTTCACAAAATATTGTTACAGAAATACTTTTTCTCACATCCTTCCAATAATTGATGGGAACTAATTTAAATGAAAGATAGTTCTCGCAAAGTAAAGATACAGAAACATTTATGTGAGAAAAGCAATTTTGTGTTTCAATTTACACTGTTTCTGTTACGTTTAATGGTAGAATTAGTCGATTCGTATCGTGTTACTTTTTAAGTGGTCGTATCCAGTGCTGCCAGAATGATGATTTTTGGACCAAAATATGATTTCATGATTTATTTTCTCGAATGATGATTTTTAATTTTGCAAATTATGATTTTTAGTTTCAATACATACATATGTATGTAAAATTTTCTCTGATGTTCAACCATGTTTATCAGGAGCTATATATCGCACCTTATCAACAAGAGGGTATTAACTCAAAATTTTTGAAATTTCACTTTTTGCAAGAAATCAACTAACAACATCAACATCTTATACTGCAAAAATTTCAACGTCTTCCGATCTTTCACCTCGAAAACCACATTTGAGACCATTTTTGTGATAGTGTAGTGACTACCTTTATATAATAAAAAAGGTATTATTTTGAGTTAGTACAAAAGTGGACACAGAAATGTATCTTATACTTTCATAAAAAAGGTATTATTTTGATTTGAGCCTTTAATCAAGTTAAACATAATCCAATTGTTTAATTTAAATTTTGTTGTATTTTGAGTTGATACTGTTTTGTTGAAAAATATATTTTGAAACTTTTTTTTAAATTTCAACTAAAGCGTCATAACTCAAAATAATACAAAAAAAATATCGAGAAAATTCAGAAAAATGGTATTAACTCAAAACATAGATTTTTTCCCCAATAATTCCAAAATTTTGAAATAAAAACAATGCAAATATATTTTCAAATGGAATTTAATTACTACTATGGATTCGGATTTTCAAATTCTCTTGTAATCAAACCACAAACAATTTTTCGTCTCTACTGAACATTTTAAAATTTTGAGTTCATACCCTCCTGTTGGTAAGGTGCGATATGTATGAAGAAAACAATTTTATATCAGCTTGTTATATATTGCCTTCATTCACTTTACTTATGTACTAGGGTATCTCGCAAAAAAAAAGTTCGCCTCACACCACCGAATATAAAGTATTGTTGCAAGGCAGTTTCGAAAAAAAAATTGTTTGCTGAATGTAGGGGTCACCTAAATACATCTTTCATTATATCTCCGGCATTTACATTCGGAACTTAAAGTGTGATATATCGAAGTGTTTGTCTTGAGAAGACCAATGTTTTGCTTTAATAGTCAATGACCTCAAATATCCCGTTGTAGTATTTACCCACCAGATCTCGGTTTCTACCACAATAATTTTAGAAAATTAAAGCTCGCAAAAAATCATTAAACATTTGCAAAGAAATTATTTCAATAATTCTAGCAGAACCATTTTAATTTTTTTAACTAAATACTCTATTGGGATCATTGCTTGGTAAACAGAAAGAATGAAACAGAATCTGGCCAGGAAGTATCGGAGAAGACATTCAGAATTGCATACACTGTAAGTTTATTATATTATCACATTTTTAACTACTCTTAATTGTGTTCCGCGTTATGTAACTGTAAGCATTGGGTGGCGTTGGCTGAAGTAGTTACCACGTTGACTACAAAACCGAAGGTCCTGGGTTCAATCCCTGTATCCGACAGTCATTAAATAACAACAACACGCATTTTTCTGATGTGCATTAGTGTCCCTTTGTGTCAATTGTTGTAGGAAAGTTCAAGTGATGAAGGCATAAAATAATCAGTAAAATGGCTACAAGACACAGCTTCAAAAAATTAATACGCCCCATTTAACATCAGAGAGGCGCTACAACACTGCATTATTAAAACGTGCGGAAAGCAGAGTTGTAAAGGAATGAAGCTTTCCTCTATCTCTTCTTTCACCACCTGTCTTCTCTCTCACTATCCCTTTCCTAAAGAAGGTAACACCTAGTACTAGCAGTAGGCATTAATTGCCTGAGTGTTACTTCTCTTAAAAAAAAAAAAAAAAGCATTTAATTAATAATTCGGATCTTTTATTGCTTATTCCGTTTAGTCAATAAAAATTACGAACGCATTCCAATGAAAGAAATGCCAGCGAATATGGGAGGCTTGAATGTTCGGCGCGATCAGTTTTATTTATATCGTATGGTTCAAGCTGTTCATACCGGAAAATGCGAGAAGAGATTAGCCAGCGAGAATCATGTAAAAATATCATTGATTAAAATTTAATTTTTGATTTTACATTAATTTTTTAATTCTTGTTGTATAAGTTGAGAATGATGAGTAAGAACTAGAAGAGGGTACTTGAGTTCAATGACTATTAAAGACAAAAAGGGCTCGTCGAGACAAAAACATCGATTTATCATACTTTACGATCCGACTGAAAATACCGAAGATAAGAAAAACAATTTAAAAAGCCAACTACATTCGACAAAAAACAAAATATATTTTAAAATAGTTCTGCTGGAATTATTGAAATATTTCCTTAGCAAACGCTTAATAATTTTTTGCGAGCTTTAATTTTCTAAAATTAGGGTTGTACATTAGCGTGGTAGGAACTGAGATCTGGTGGGTAAATACTAGAACGGGATATTTGAAGCAAAACATTGGTCTTCTCCAGACAAAATATCGATATATCACACTTTAAGATCCAACTGAAAATGCCGATGATGTAATGAAAAATGTATTTTGGAGACCCTACGTTCGGCAAAAAAAATAAAACTTCGTACTGTTTTGTTTTGCCTGTAATACGAGACAGTCTATTTTGCACCCTGTGTCTTGATACACAAAAATGCATCATTGTTTTAGGCATATACAATGAAAAATTTGATTTTTTATAAATATGTCGATTGTTGTTACTTTTTTTATTTGAAAAAAATTGGACTTGTGATGATTTTTTTCTTCAAAATATGATTTTCTTTTTGACAAATTATGATTTTCTTCGCAAAGCTTCTGGCAGGCCTGGTCGCATCGTTTAATTATGGATGTTAGTTAGTAAAAATGTGAGATTTCCAGCGAACGTGTCAGCTGTTATTGTATTTCTCTTTGCTTTACACATACACACACATGTATGTAAGAGAGAAGTTGACGTAGAAATCTATTTTCTGCAGATTTCTACCTCACATACGTTACTATACATATTAAATAAACAGCAACATGTTTTATTTATGTTACAGATTTTGTCAGCTGATCCGTCAACTCACGATACGAATCTACTAATTCTACCATAATCGTTTCATGCGGAAAGTTTTACGATGCGAGAAATACAGAAACGAGCTACTAATTAGTTTGTTAGGAGAGAGAGAGACGAGGGGAATGCCGACATTTTAAATATACATATGTACATATATTTCTATTTCTCTTTATTTGTGTATGTGAAAAGTTTTTAAGGAATTGAATCAGTTGGGAGAAATTTTTTACGAAATTGAACCAGTTATGCCAAATATCAAGGAATTTCGGAAGAAAAAAACTTCAAATGAAATGTATCTTTTTTGCATTAAAATAATTCTTGTCTTGTTAATATATTAATAGAGTAATACGTACAGATATTTGCATATCGATGGTCAGACGTAGAAATGTTCTAAGTCGTCTTTTTACAAAATGTAGTTTTTCACCCCGTCACAAAAATTTATTGCCATAGTTTAAAAAATAACGCTTTTACAAACATTTTTACAAAGCAGTTGTACAAGTACTTGTACTATTTATTATTATGTTTTTACCTTCTCCTGCAAAGTTACAGTTAATTGAGTTAGTGCCTTTCTACTTGTTAACAACGATATGCATACATATGTACATGTCGCTCATTTACTCAAACTCATAGCTCAAAAAAACCAGTTTGGCAGAAAACGAGTTTGAAGCTTTTAATTTGCACGCCACTTAGGACTAAAGCTTAAATGCTGGTTTAGTTAAACTAAACTGAAATTTATATGTAGTTTAAACTCAACAGGAGTAAATCAGTGAACCATACCTTATGTGTAGTTTAAAAAATAATATTGTGGCAGCATTGTAAAAAAAACAGCTGCTTTGCAGCAGGCTATCAATTCTTTGCACAAAAAGGTTAAAAAATTTGAATTAAAGGTCGCCAACTTTTACTAAGAAAGAAATTATATTTACGCTTGGCGAAGTCGAATAGTATAAAAGAACAAAATAGTGTAAGAAAACAGATCGAACAAGATCTGAAGAAAAAGTAGAGGCTTGGAAAAACGTTGAGTGGTCTTTTAATGCAAAACATCTGGTCTGTAAGTAACAAAATCATATGGCCTGTATTGGTAGTTTAAACGCCCAATTTTATGCGTTTACAGATGGTATAAATGCTGCATTGATTTATAGATTTGCTGGTTGAAAAACATTTTAAACCAAAAATAGAGATTAACTTGCACTGATTTATTAGCCCTTAATCGAAAAAGAAAATTTTATTTTTCTCTCAAAAGTTGGGGTCAGCAAGATATTTGTGCGACATTTTTACACAATATGAAACACGTTTAATTATTAGGATTAATTCTGTATCACTAAATTAAAAGTTTTTGAGTTATGACGTTCTTTGAGTAAATGAGCGATATGTTTCAATATATATGTGTATGTACATATGTATGTATGTACATATGTATTCATATACATTTATTCCTTTGTATTTACATATCCACGATTTGTATTTAGTTAATGCAAATTCTTCCATACCTGTTCCAACGGAATTTGATTGCGGCTTATTTCTTTGATTGCGCCTCCACCATCCTTCATTTTGCTGGACTGGGGGAGCAGCTGGATATGCTGGCATATGAGATGAGTTTATATTATATACTTGTGCCTGTATATAGGGCTGTGGTGGAGCCTGTATTTGTGGCTGTGAAGCGGGTTGATATGGTGGAGGTTGTTTTCTGTCGCTCATTTCTGTTCGCAATTTATTTTTTTAACTTTGAAATAAAAACAAAATTTCGTTCGACCGAGTTCTTAGCGTATCATGTGAGTGTACGTACTATATTGTGCAAAACAGTTTGTGTACTAATTAAATTTTGTTATTTCACATGAAACGTATGTACAATGCTTATCGGTGCATTTCTTATCGAGTTAATACTTGATAGCGCTTTTTTTGTATGTAGAAAAGATATATGAAAACTTTGTTCATTTTATGAAAGAAACACATACAGTGCAATAACATTATAATGAATCGGAGGTATTATTTAGTACGAATGAATGAATGCTGATGAATGAGAATGAATGAGATGAAAGAAAAAAAGAAATCCAATGTTTTGAAAACACCATCATGTTGAAGCCATAAGTTCTATATGTCAATATATGTATGTATATATAAATAACTCCACCACCTTTTTGAATATTATTTTTCTGATGCTTTTGTAAGCATGAATATGCGATATAAACTTTCTTCATTGGTTCCAATATTTTCACATAAATTATAAATGATACATATTTAAATTTAATTTAACTAGAATGAGTTTTAATCAGAAATAATGTAATATTTCTTAGAGCTATGCTCCTTATGCCTCGACAGCTTTAAATTTATTTTTGTTTTGATTTATTTGTACTTAAACCCAGAGTACGAAAATAAACGAAAACTTTAGAAAACTTTCGACTAAAAATTTATATTGAAAACAGCAATAAAATATGAAAATTTGCTCATGTTTTAAATATAAATTTTAAATCGAAAGTTTTTTTTCGTTATTGTGCAACAGGCCATAAATGTTTAATTTTGTTTTCTTTCGTTCTTTGAAGTGGATGAAACAGAAACAAAACAAAACCAATGAGAGTGATTGCTCAATTTTGTTTTTGTATTGTTTTTGCACATGAGCACAGTTAATACATTCATTTAACAATCGCAGCTAGAAAAGAAAATAGTGGGAAATAAGTGGCAAATCTGACATCATTTGAACACGTAAAATTTGTTTTATATGGCTAAGTAGCATAGCTCTAACCGGGTGTCATAAGAGGCAGCATTTCTTTTTTTAATCAATTAATGTGATTTCCTAAAGAAGAGAAGAAAAATTGAACTATATACTTTTTTTTAGCTGGGGAAAATGTCGACATTTTTTTGTGTCGCCACACACTTCATCAGCACCAATATCTGCCTTCTTGGGCAGATATTTTTGCTAACATCAGCTATTTAACATGAATGAAATGGAATACGAGAAATGGTTATAAATATTAAAACACTTTATTTTCTAAAACCTCTTTTTATTTAGTATCTTGCACAAATTTATTTCCTTCTGTTGAACTTAATATTTTACGTTGGTAACGCGATGGCAATTTTAACTAAAAATGGTCACAGTTTGGTCGACTCTTAGGGCCAATTTCACTAACTCTATTTAAATATCAATTCATATTTAAATGCCGATTTTCATTAATTTTTGTATGAAAAATTGACATTTAAATATGAATTGATATTTAAATAAGTTTGTGAAATAGGCTCTTACGTCCCTTTTCACAATGTATGGTTAAGAGTTAACGTGAACTTTAACTGACAGTTCTTCATACAAAACTTGCAGTTAAAGTCTCTGTTATCTTTTAACCATACATTGTGAAAAGGTACTTTAGACGACTAAATTGAATTTATTTGGGAAGCGGTGTTGGGGCCTAAAATTTTGATTTTCTTCCTCTATTGTTTTTAGATTTATGGTTTGGTTTACGTGGCTGCCTACTTTACGCAGGCATTCTAGTACAATCTAGATGATTCCTTTTTGAAAAGATTTATAGTTTTATCTCTTTTACTAAGCGGCTAATTTTGATTTTCGATTAATTAATTTTCGATAAGATAAGACAGTGCTTAGCCCAAATTATTTTTCATTTTGGACCCTACATTTGACAGTGGTCGAAAAACATCAATTTTGTAAATAGTTTGTTAGGTTATGGTCCTATAAAATACTTTGCGGAAGATGCTCTAAATTAGTCAGTATTTAAAAGACTTACAAGCGGTACAAAATTTTTCACACCCAAGGTAGATAAATTTCACAACATGTAGCTCCATACCTGGTTCAACTATGGACTTTCGAAAATATGGTGCCAAAAGTTTGAAAACACTTCTCTACAGCCGTGCCCTGGAAATACCATACATATTTCAAATTTTTTAATTTAACCTACCGAGGAGACGTTTTGAAAACTTGCGTCTGAACCTATGGCTGAGTTTACATTTGGCATTTCATGTGTTGTTATTTTGTGGTGCCATTTTCATATTTGTGCAATGCCGTTCCCATCAAGTTTTTCAATATAACACCATTTTGTTGTGTCACTGTGATACGGAAGACTCCCATCCCTAAATAATGGCAGTGCGGTATCATTGTTTACATCAAGAACTAATTTTGACATAACGTCATTTGTTTTATCATTGCGAGACTTTGTTTTTCGTATCGTTTGTTAATTAATTTTTATACAAATGGGTAATCGAATAATAAGAAAACAATTAAGAACATCTAAAAAACTGCAAAAAAAGTGGTGGCAAAGACCAGGGCTTAATATGCGTGAAACCAAAGGATTCTATTGTACTCTGTATTCCAGTTTACGGAAAAATTGTGTGCATGAAGACCTAACTCCACCGAAATTTCTGCCCATGCAGTTTATTTATTTTTTTTTGCATTTCTATGCCCATAAATCACGAACCTCCACAAGGTGAATTAGCGATGTCGATGTCATGCGTCCAGGCCGCTTGAATTTTTCTCACACTTTTTTGTGATTTACCACTTTCTTTTTCGTTTTCCATACTTTAAAATTTTTACACCCGCACACATTTAAAATTCTTTCAGTATGTATGTCAACACGCTGACATTTTCTTTTTGTGTCTGCAATGCTGCCAACTTATTCTCACAGCTGTTTACATCATATGCGTAAACAGTTTGTGTGATAATGCCACACAACGAAAAATTTTGGAAATGATAAAGGCTGCCACTAGTTCCCACTTCTATTTTTGCTTGCGATTGTCACATAGTCTGTACTATGACAAACGGACAATTCCTTCAAACCTCCCGTTTCAAGTATTATTATTTTGAATTGGCATACAAAATTATGAAACCTTTGTGTTCAACAAAAATCATGCGGAGAAGAGTAAGAAGGTTAAAATATTTCACAAAATTTTTTAAAAATTTCCATCACCTATTAGCAGAGCTTTTCATTTGAATGTATTTTATTTTGGGAAAATAACTAAATTAAAGGAGAGGTGTCCTAAGATAACCGGTTATAGCTATGCTGCTTACCTATATCAAATCAAACTTAATGTATTAAATAACAAATCAATAAAATTATATTATATAACGATGTCAAATTCGCCGCCAAATATTTCAAAACGTTTCCATTTATTTCCTATTATTTTCTTTTCTAGCAGCGTACGATTAAATTAACGTATTGTTTGTGGCCATCGGCTGTGTTTTCTGATTTGTGCTCATTTGCAAAAACAATACAAAAACAAATTGAGCAATCCTTCTTTTTGTTTTTGTTTTGTTTTTGTTTCACTCACTTCAAAGAAGGAAACAAAACAAAATCAAATAATTTGTTTCGTTTTAAGTACAAAGAAATCAAAGCAAAAATAAATTTATAACTGTTATAGTGTCGATTATTTTTGTTACGAAATCACGTCATAGCTCTTGTGTGTCAAATAAATAGCATAGCTATAATGAAATAAGCATAATAAAATAAAATTCAAGAAATATTTTTAGCTTATCATAAGCACATCGAGTATTTTTGTTCGTTATAACCGAATTTCACTACATAATTACTATACGAAAAGATTTGTTTGTTTACTTCAAGTGAGGTCCGATATTTTTACGATTATATTTTATTTGATGTTTATGAAAAAGTGCTCAACAAAATTCTTGCTCAGCAAAAATTGTAAAAAAAAGCTTTTGCGCGCATAAATAAAAATGTACAAAATGTGTTATTTACTTAAAATTATTTGATTGCGTTAATATTTGATATCGCTTTAAAATGGAAGGGAATAAAAAAAAATAAAGAAATTGACGGTATTCAATGTTTGATGCAAATAATCTTGCGTAAGTGTAAATGCAAAACATCATAGCTTTTTGCTTTGGATTGTGTGTGTATTTTGTTGTTGGATTTTAAAGTAAAGCTACGATATTTTGCACTTACACTTGCGCAAGACTATTTGCATCAAACACCGAATACCGCCAGTATGAATTCATAAAAAATTGTGCATACACATTGCAAACGGTCAATATCATAAAAACAAAATTGATGTCACAGTATTAGTAATTTACGGGGAGTTACAAATTAGACGAGAACTAATAAAAACCCAGCAATATTATTAAAATAATTTTATTAATAAACACAATGAATGTAGCAAGATAAGAAACTTTGTGTAGGTAGAAAAGTAATAGATAGTTAATTAATTCATACCGATAAAAAAAAACCAAATAAAATTAAATGTAGATAAAGCAAAAAAAAAATTTGTTTAAAGTCTTAAAAATAGAATTGGAAGTCATAGTAAGATAATAAAAATTTATTCTTATATATATGTAAATACGGCACACATTTTTTTGTCGTACACTTTTAAGCATCTAATCATACACCAATATTTGTAAAACAGTATGAGGTTTAAGAGCTATTGTTGTGTAGATATGCACAATGTTAATGTTTTTTTTCAAAATTTTTTGTTCAAAAGTGTTAGAAAACCGATTTAAGTTTGCTTAAAAAGAGACAACTTTCTTCATTGCTTTTGTTTTGTACACACATGTTTATGATAAACAGGGGCAAGGACTTCATGCATTTAAAAAAGGTGTTTTAGGCGCCTAAAATAAAGGGTCCGCAAAATAACTTTTTTTTTGAAAATGCTATGCAAAACATCGAGCGCCATCCTGTTGTTGCCAATATCCTCCTCTTCAATTTTTGTGAACAAAAATTCGTTCAACATGGCCCGATAACGACCGCCATTGACTGTAACGGCCACTCCTTGCTCATTTTCGAAAAATGGCCCAATTATGCCTCTGGACCAAAATCCGCACCAAACAGTAACTCGTTTTGGGTGCGTCGGCTTTTCAATGTATGCGTGCGGTTTTTCTGTGCCCCAAATGTGACAATTTTGCTTGTTTACATACCAGCCAAGATCAAAATGAGCTTCATCTGAAAATATGATTTTTTTTGACAAAATCGTCATCTTCTGTAAGCAATATTTCCCAGCGTTGTTCAAGCGTATACAAAACCATATTCATTCAGCGGAAGTACAAAACTAATTATCTGTTAAATTAGACATGAGCTAAGTGTTACCATTCCGAAATAAGCCCTAGTTAAAAAAAAAACGTTAGATAGCGGACCCTATATTACACCAAAAACGCAAAATATGCACTTAAAACAATAAAATATGCTCATATTTTAAAAAATTTTATTCTAAAAAAAAGTTTTCAATTTACATACAACCAAATAAAGATATAAAAATATTTTTTTTAAAAGGTGCGTGAACAAGCCTTTTACATTAAGTTTTTACACAATACTAAATATGATATAACGATTGTTTCACAATTTTCGGCTTTAATAGCAGGCAATTTTCTCTTGAAATCATCAAAATTACAATTTCCATTAAAATTGGTAGGTTCGTGTGCTTTTGCAATCGTTCTACAATTCTACAACAATTCAAGAGAACAAATTGTAATTGTTTTGCATTAATAATTAGTCAAGAATATTTTTTGAAATTTGAATTTTTGAGAAACTATGACACAACATCATGCGTTTGTAGCAAAATATGAGACAAAAATATGCATTTTTGATTAAATTATGCAAAAATATGCACTTTAAGCAAAATATGCAAAAATATGCACTAACAAATCGATGCGATTTTTAGGCTAATTCAATGTTTCGTAAAGATATTTCGTTCTTGCTATTATCAGGGTTAAGGGAAAAAACATGCATTTGCATGCAACCCCTATCCTTGATAATAAATAAAGACATACTACGTGTCAAGTGGTCTAATTAATATAAACATATTAATATAAATAGACGATTATTCACAAAAACATTTTGAGTTGCACTTAAATCCTGCCCACTCAGTAGTTAGTGAAATTTAATTCTAATATCTTAACAAAAGTTTGCATGTTTGTGAGTTTGGATATGCTTCATAATGATATAACTTCCAATTATTGCACTTTTTTGTACGTATTTTTTTTGGGCGTTACTTTACACCAGATAAAGTAACAATACGAATTGTACGCACTTATAATATAATACTTAACTAAAAGCTTGTGCAATTAAGTGGAATTGTGCATAGCGCTAGTAAGAACTAAATTTTATTATCCTGTCGATGAAAGCAGTTTATTGGGCGGAAGTCAAAATTTATTTTAAATTCCTTTTGCTTTTTTAGTTTTTTTCCTAATGTTTATATTAGGTTAGGTTAGGTTATAACAGGCTGCTGATTTTATAGTAAACCAGCCCACTTGGGTCCTTAGAGGTCCCGTTGTGCTGCCTGGGCAGATTGAGGTGGGCTGCCCATCCTCATTTATCCTATACATTATCCGTATTCAGCTGAAACCAACCCGAAAGGCGTATGAATGAATTCACACTACCGATTTCACATTCCGACAGACTCTCCAAACCTTGCAGTATCGGAGCCCCCATGTGGAGTGAACGCACCTCCGCAAGTGCTGGGCAATGACAGAGAAAATGCTCAACAGTTTCCTCCTCTTCCTCGTCCTGACAGCTTCTGCAGAAATCATTATAAGGTAGATTTAATCTACCAGCATGTATGCCTATGTAGCAATGTCCTGTTAGGACTGCGACCAAATTGCGGAGTTGTCCTCTTGGAATCCTCCCCAATATTGCGGACCTCCTCATATCATAACAGGGCCATGTCATTCTAGAGGTTGAACATGTGACCTCATGTAACCATCTAGCCTGTGCAACCCTGAAAAGGTTCTGCTGTATTTGCATTTTACAGCAATTCATCGGAACACCTACCAACCTATCAATGTCCTCATCCTGCATTTGAGCTCCAGCCTTAGCCAGCTCATCCGCAATATTGTTACCAACACTATTCGCATGTCCTGGAATCCATTGTAGTTCTAGGTCAGCATGCATTCCCAGTTTGTTAAGAGAGATTCGGCAGTCATATACCAGATTCGATGTCGTAAAGACACCCGCAATGTTTCTAATGGCAGCTTTGCTGTCCGTGAATATACGGATATCCCAGTTGTATATCCTATAATACCTCAACCATTTAGCCGCTCTACTTATCGCTGAGATTTCAGCCTGTAGTATACTACACCTACTAATGTTTATATTTCACAGCGATGAAATTTTTTTGATATGACATGAAGACAAAACCACATACAGGTTTCCCACGTAAAAAAAATGAAAAACAAGTAAGAGTGCTATATTCGGCTGTGCCGAATCTTATCGTGGTATTATGTAAACGTTTTATTCCTACAGGATTTTTTTTTTAAATTTGTTCAGCAGAAAGGAAATGTATCAGGAAAATTAAACGGAACATGTCCTTTAATTTATCTTTAGCGATAATTTTATCTCCATTTACTAAAAACTAATAGCACAATAAGCACAAACCTTTGTTTATACTTCAATTAGTTTAGATATCCATAAAAAAAATTAACCATGTATAAAAAATCTTGAGTAATGATTTTCCTAAAACATGAAATCTGTTTAACTGAAAAAGAAAATATTTTTGGTTATTTTTCTTACCGAAACTTTTTTTTAAGCTCCAACCCTGTAACCACATTTCTGAGTTTCTTAATACTAATTTATTTCTTTATAAGATATAGAATTACCAAAGAAATAATTAGTTTTATGTACCAGAAAAAATTTAAGTTTTCCAGCTCTGGAGCTACATATGTCTTCTATTTTTTTAATTTCTATGCCAAACTATTTCAATTTAAGTCATAAGGTATATAAAACTTGCAAACAAAAAGAAAAAACTAACTTGACCTAGTTACTTTTGTAGAAAAAACAATAAATTTACCAACCCTGGAATCAACCTTTTAGATTTTTCTGATTTAAGAAATTAATAAAGTGTGTTAATTGAACAAAGAAAAAAAAATTAATTTTATACTTTAATATTTAAAAAAAATCAAAGTTTCCATCTTTGGAGCTGTAATTTTAATTTTTTAAATTTTATATGCCAAACTTTTCTTCCAGAAGCATAAAATATATTCAATTTATAAAGGAAAAAAAATTTTTCGAACTATTTAATTTTACATAGCACAAAAAGTGTAAGTTTTCCAACCTTGGAATCATAATTTAGGATTTTTCTAATTCCTTATACCAATCTAGTTCTTTAAAAAATACATAAAATATGTTAAGTGATCAAAGCAAAAAAGAAAAAAAGAAAAAACTTTGTTTTATTTAGTTACTCTATTATCAAAAAAAGTTCAAATTTTCCATCTCTGGAGCCTTGGTTTTCATTTTTATAATTGTATAGGCCAATTTTTTCTTTCAGAAGCATAAAACATATTTAATTTATAAAGGAAAAATGAATTATTTTGACGTATTTAATTTTACATAACACAAAAAGTGTAAGTTTTCCAACCCTGGAGTCATAATTTCGGATTTTTCTAATTATTGATACCAATCTAGTTTTTTAAAAAATACATAAAATATGTTAAGTGAACGAAGCAAAAACGAAATAAGAAAAAAATTAGTTTCATTTAATTCCTTTAATATTAAAAAATTCAGTAAAGTGAGACTTTGATTCGCACACGAAGGGTTCCGCACATTCGGTTCTGAGCATTTTTTAATGTGGCTTTTTTGCTTTTTTGAAGTTTTTTTTTTCAGTTTAAAAGATTTTTTCAGTTTTGTCGATTTTTTCTCATTTTGGCGATTTTTTTCTGTTTTTTTTTTGGGGTTTATTTTCATTTTGAAGATTTTTTTCATTTTGGCGATTCTTTTTTCATTTTGGCGATTTTTTTCTGGTTTTTGGGGCTTTTTTTTCATTTTGGCGATTTTTTCCCGTTTTTTGGGGTTTTTTTCGTTTTGGCGATTTTTTTTTTCATTTTGGCTTTTTTTATTTTGGGGACTTTTTTTCATTTTGGTGATTTTGTTTCATTTTGGCGATTTTTTTTCATTTTAGCAATTTTTCCGGTTATTCGCGATTTATTTTAGTCTTAGACATTATATTTGTAATATGGTGCTTTTTTCATTTTGGCGATTTTTTTTTTGTTTCTGGCGATTTTTTTCGATTTGGCGATTTTATAATTTTTTGATTTTTTAGTTTTACCGTTTTTGAAAATTTCAAGAGTTTTGCTTTTACGGTTTCCAAGATACAGCAAGTTGTCAAAATTGCATTAACTGATGGAACACCCTTTAATTTAAATTTTTTGAAATTTTAGTGTTAATTTTTGTAGTCTGTATAAACATACACTAACCTTACAAATTTCAAGTGTATATATACGTGCATACCATTGTATGTATATCACATGGGATTTTAACATTTTTCGATGCTCGTTTTGGAACACCCTTTAATTTCCAATTCTCATATATTTGTTGTTGTAGCGGCCAAAGGTCTACACACTGTGTCCAAATTTCAGGTCTCTAACTCTTACGGTTCTCGAGAAAATACCCTGCATAGTTTTAGACATAGTTAATTTTCCATAACACAAAAAGTTAAAGTTTTCCAACCCTGGAAACGTCTTTTTATTTTTTTTATTTTTTTTAATTTAAAATGCCAATTTTAGTCGTACTGAAGTGTAAAATAAATTTATTTATTAAAAAAAAATAAAAATTTGTTTTCGGTAGTTACTTTTATATGGCAAAATGAAGTTTAAGTTTACCAGCTCTGCAATCGTCTGCTCGATTTTGCTGAATTTCAATACCAATCTAAGTTGGACCATTTCTGATATACCAGTCCAAGAACGAAGTCTCTAGCTTTTCTGGGAGCTTCGGAAAACCGATTTCACGTACACCAGACGGACGGACAGACGGACGGACAGACGGACATCGCTTATTCGTCTTCGCTATTCATAAGGACCCAGAATATATATGTATATTTTTTTTGTCGCAAATTAATATTATGGAAATTACACACGGAATGACAAACCTATATATGTATACCCTTTTTAATTTTTGGTGAAGGGTATAAAAAAATCATACCGTTTTTTTTAAACGATAAGCTTGCGATCAGTGTATTGCCGCAATATACATTGAAACATATTTATAGAGGGATTACTGTTTTACTAACCCTCTTAAAAATCGTGATATTCACGTTTGCTTCCCTCAAATGCAACTGACACTTTGCATGCTACAATGTACAACTAAATTTAATGTTAGAAAAATGGGTTTTTTCACACCATTGTATTTAGCATAATCTTATTATAGTGATTTTGAAACTGCTGCTACCATTAGCGATAAGCAGTGTGCATACTTCTGTACTGTGGTACAAAAATATATAACATTAAAATACATACATACATAGATTAGCATATACATATACATATGTATGCTCCAAGGTCCATTTATATCCAACAAATAGTACGAGACTGGATATTATCACTATAGTTCGATTAGTTGCAAAATTTTTAATACAGTATAAGTCCTGAAAAAAGCAATTACTAATTTCAGCCTGGGTGATTCCATAGAATACACTCCATAACACTTTTGCTGAAAATTAGGTCGATAATAGTAGGCAACAGTTTACAGACGACTTTCGATACAAACTTATAACACCCCTTTTTTTAGTCGGGGGTTAAAAAGACAAATTTTCTTTTTTTGATTCAAATAACACCAAATCCATATAAATTTAGACATTAATGGGCTGTTTCACAATAACGAAACGAAACTTTCGACTGAAAATTTATATTGAAAACAAAAACAAATTTTCATATTTTATTGTTGTTTTCAATATAAATTTTCAGTCGAAAGTTTCGTGTCGTTATTGTGAAACAGGCCATAAGAATATTATTTCATTAACAATTTAGAACAACATATAATCCTAAATTTGAGTTAATGTTTTAGAGTGTATATACTGAAGAAGACCTTTCTGTTAATTCCAAATATTGGAACCTACAAAACTAACTTTTTTGAAAAGTATGTGAAAACGTAAAAATATTTAATTTAATTAATTAATTAATTTGGCTTTCAAAGCGATATAAACTTTATCCTAATCAAAATCATAAATATAGAAACAACTGAAGTTCACATAGAAAAAAAAATACCAATGTAAAATCACCATGCAAAAAGTTTGATTCAAATTCATTCCAATCACATTAGATTTACATGAAATAATTGCTCAATTCACAACTTATTGTGGGAGTCGTAGTTCGTACCTGAAGTGTTGGTAATCTCAATAAAAATATCGTTTATAAAAAAATGTTTACATAGAAATTACCAACAACTCATGTGCGAACTACGACTCCTATAATAGGTTGTGAATTGAGCAATTATATCTTGTAAATTTAAATTTTTACAATATGTTGTGAATTGAGCAAATATGTTGTTTAGGTGTGTTGGTGTTTATTTGATTTGTTCATACCCTATCGGAGAATGTGTGGTTGACTACAAAAATAGTTAACTTATAGTTAACTTTTCTTAAACTGACTAAAAGCTAGCTGCAAAGTCATCCAGAACAAACCCAAAATTAATTCTTAGGTTGAGTACGTAATCGAATTTAATGAGAGCGAAAAAATTTATTCTCAGCTACTTTAAAACTCATTTCAGTTTTATATTAACATTTTGCTGTTGTTATTTTAGATGGCAGCTTAGCCGAGTAGTACCGCGTTGAGTACACAACGTGTGATGTTACATGTTCGAACCCCAGGAAAATTTTTTTAATTTACTGACTACCAGGTGATTTAAAAAAGTCAACTTTAAGTTAGCTGAGTAAGCCAATTGACTACCGCCTAGGACATCGCAATGTTAATATAGTCAGTTGATTACATTGCAAAGTAATCCAAGTGTCAGTCAGTACTAGTTGCGAAATAGTTAGCTTAAAGTTAGTTTAAAGTTAGCCAAATTTCCGTCAGGGTAGCTGCAATACACTTTTGTGCTGAGTTGTTGTTGTATTGTTGTTGTTTATTTTAATGTTTGTCAATAACCCACAAACTGCTTCTGGCTGGCAGGCCTGGATCGCAGGTTCGAATCTTGGGGTCAAGTGAGAGTATTTTGTATTTTTTTAAAGTAAAACTTTTCCAGTCAGGGTATTTTGTATTTTTTTAACTAAAACTTTTCAAATAAATTGTATGTTAAATGAGCAATGAAACAATGTTGAACTAAAACTTTATTCATGATGGTACATACTTAGTGTGTATCTGAAGAATATTTAAAGTTGTTGTGGCTGCAGTTGCAAGCACGTTCACACCGTTCACGCGATGAGTTCCGAGTTGAAATCTTGTCCGGGGAAGCCAATTTATATAGAAACATTTTTCTTATGTCTATGTCAACCACACGTAGTTAAATAATTAATAAAATACAATTACTACAATAAATTAAATTCATGTTGTTCCAACTTGAAATAACTTTGATTCAACATGATTCTTCATTTTGATTTTAACAGTGCGTAAATGTTAAATGAACGTGACATAAATTTATTTCAAAAGGAAACATTTTCTTTGCCAATTACTATAAATCATGTTAGATTAACATGAAACACATATGAAGCAAAATCATTGCCGAAAAAGATTAAATTAATCTTGCTTAAGTTGATTTTAAGTTGAAATTTTTCTGTGTGAACTACCGTGCATTACGTTTTCAGTTTGTGCGTTGCAAGAAAATATACATTTCTTTCTAGTTGAATGGTTGCGTTTTGCCAAAGACTTATTTATTGTTTAAAGTTGTTTATGCCAATTTTATTGTCTAAAGTTTTTTTTTGTCATAGCTCTGTTGTACTTGTTGTTGTGACTTTCAACTGATTTTTACTTCAGAAAAGAACACTTATTTCAATAAAGTGTTATTTATGCAGACATACGTATTCGCAGAGTATAACATCAGGCTATATTGAAAATATGTAAGTGCACAGAAAAAAAATATTGCTGCAAATAAACAACTGAAAATGAAAATAAAACCAAAAATCAATTAAAAATGCAATTGAGTCAATTAAACTTTGTAATTAATTAAATTTTTAAATAAAAGTTTAATTAACTCTAATACATTTTTAATTGATTTTTTGTTTTATTTTCAATTAAAGTTGTTTATTGCAAGCATATTTTTTCTGTGTATGTGTATCTAGTCAATGCATGCAATTGTCTTGACAATAAAGAAATTTTATAACAAAAATTTAAAATTTTTTATTAGCAAATGTTAAAACTCAACTCGCGTAAAGCTCTAGTTTTCTAAAATAATCCTAATATAATTTTGATCAAAGAAGACCACAAATATTTTATTATTACAATGCATATCAAACATTATGAATCTTATTGAACTTGAAACCCCTACAACGAAAACCTAAACGTCTAACAGCTTATTTGTGATAGTGAAACTCCATTATTTACATCCACTACGAGTATTCACTGCACTGTGGTCTAACATTTAATGCATTTTGAGGGCGTAGAAAAAAGAATGTTTTTGTTTTCAAACTTTGACTTTGAGGGTTTAATAAACTTTGACATCGCTGTTAAAGAACGTGCTAAGAAAAGGCACTGCTGCAATGCAGTTGTTGTTTGTTAACCAAACATGTAACTATACGTATTATTATCTTGTTAGCTTAAACTATTAAAATGATTTTTTTGTTGTTTAAAATGAATGGTTTAGCGCTTTTGTTTAAAAGTATTGTAGATAATTTTTGCTTATACTTTAGTTTAGTGCTGCATAATATAGAATTTCTAGCAAATGTTTTAATAAAGAAGTGAGGCAAAAAGAAAACAAATAGTGACATACGATATTTTAAAATGGTTTAAGTGAAATTTTAATACCCGTTTATATTTATAACTATTAGACATTTTTATTAGTAAACGCGGCATGGTCATACATTCCTAAATGATGTTAAAGTGGTCTGTCTTTCCAAAGTACAATACGACAAACAGCTTAATGATATACAGAACGCATCACTCTAGGGAAGTTATGAAGATAGTAAACACAGAATAATAGAGAAAATGTTGCATCTACATACAGATGAGCAAAATGTCTACTAAAAATTTATTTACACCTATATTTTTTTTTTTTTTTTTTTTTTTTGTATGAGGGTTGAGTTTCTACCAACCAGCCAATGTATGTGAGTTAGTTTAAGTTTCATTTGCGTTAGCTTGGAGTCAATGTGGTATTTCCATGTGAGCCTTCGATCAAGATGTATACCAAGGTATTTCACATGTAAGTTTTGAGGAACAATTTGATTATTGATTGTAACGGGGGAACAACTGTCTTTTCTTAAGGTAAATGTTACCTGAGCACACTTCTGTTCGTTTACCTTTATTCTCCACATGTTTAACCATAGTTCTAGCTGAGTAATATGTTGCTGAAGATATCGGGATGCCTCGTGAGGGTTTTCATGCATACTAAGGCAGGCTGTATCATCGGCAAACGTAGGTGTATGGATATTGCTGCTCAAGGGCATATCACAAGTATAAATCAAATATAAAACTGGCCCCAGTATACTCCCCTGTGGCACACCGGATGAGATTATTTCAGGCGCACTCATAAAGTCTCCTTCCACAACAGTGAACTTCCGGGCAATAATGTAATTTTCCAGCAGATTTAGAATGTTTATTGGTAGGTAAGTCTTTAATTTTAAAATTAGGCCTTCATGCCACACTTTATCAAATGCCTGAGAAACGTCAATGAACAGCGCATAGCAATAATTTTTTTCTTCAAAAGTTTTTCTTATAAATTGAACCAATCTATGAGTTTGTTCAATGGTGCTATGCTGACTTCTAAATCCAAATTGATGATCCGGTGTGCACTCATTATCAGTTAGAATTGGGGAAAATTTTATCATGAGTAACTTTTCAAAGAGCTTTGACATTGTTGACAGTAAACTTATTGGCCTATATGACTCAGCTTTGGTAAGATCTTTGCCCGGCTTTGGAATCATTTTAACCTTGGCAAGCTTCCAGCTGTTTGGAAAATACTCCAGTCGTAAAATAGCGTTAAAAATGAATAACAGGATTCTAATAGCTATACGAGGCAACTTCATCAACATCTGGTTACTAATTCCATCAATACCCGGGGCTTTTTTCGGGTTGAGTTCTGCAATTAGTTTTTGTACATCACGCGTCTTAAATTTTATTGGTTGAGGGGGTAGCGCAACTACATTTGGCAAATCAAAAGCACCAGAACACGTGTTTGGGGTGAATACGGATTTTAAATGCTCACCAAATATTTTACCTTTTTCAGTATCGCTTCTTGCCCAACCTCCTGTAGATGTGCGCAGAGGTGGTTTAAACTCAACTGGTGTTTTAAGCTTTCTAGCAGCGCGCCACAAAGAGTAATTAGATGCTGGTGTGACATCAAGACCTTCCAAATAATTTTCAAGAGATGCAGTTTTTTCAAATGCAAGCAACTCTTGGACTCGTTTAGTACACTCTTTAAATCTGATTTTAAGTTGGGGTGATCTGTGCTGTTGCCATTCTCTTCTAGCTCTTCTTTTTCCACTTACGAGACGTTCAATATCCGTATTTTTTTATTTAACCTAATCTGCGGATGGTTGGTAGTGGCATGTTTAGCAGCCTGTTTAATATTTTCATTAAGGTTGGCAATGTTAGATTCAATATCATCATGTGTTCTTAGCGTAATATTTTCCGTGCAATGACTACTAAGATATTTTTTAAATCGCAGCCAATTAACACGATTTATCAAATTCGCATATGGGTGAGTTAAATCACTTCCTAATGGGCTACAAATTGTAACGATCGTGGGAGAGTGATCGGACGAGAGATCTAGAGAAGCTTCAATTTGAATTAAATCCCTAGAGATATTTTTCATAACGCCAAAATCTATTACATCCGGAATTTTACGTATGTCAGTAGGCCAATAAGTGGGCTCCCCACTCGAAATGACATCCAAGCCCATTTTGGAAATTGTATTGAACAACGCTCGACCTCTGGGTGTAATAAGACGCGAACCCCAGAACGTGTGTTTAGCATTATAGTCGCCACCTGCTATGAAGCAAGGGCCCAGAGATTTGTAAAAATCCTCGTATTGATCCTCAGTAATTGCGAATCTAGGAGGAGAGTAAATTGATGATATGACAAACTTAGTGCAAAAATTTTCGACACAAATATTCGTTGCTTGTAAATGTTCTTCACAAATGTTGTCAATAAAATAATGCTTGAGTCTTGACTTTATTAAAATTGCTGATCCACCGCATGCTCTTCCTCTCGGGTCCTTTGAATCATATAAGGTGTAGCCATAAATTTTAAAAAGGCTTCTCGAAGTCAAATGAGTCTCAGAGACCAACATTATGTCAATATTTTTTTCCGTGAGGAAGTGCTCAAGCTCATTTTTATGTTGGCGAATGCCGTTTGCGTTCCAGAAACATATTTTTAACGTGTTCATGGTTTGTTAACTAAAGCTTGAAGCAATGTATTCTGCATTCGCAGCATTTCTTGCATCATGCTAGTCATATTTGTTGTAAAATTATTTATAGTTTGCACCAGATTATCAGATTACACCTATATTAAAAAAATAAGTATGCAGATACATTTACAGATTCCACTTCCAATCGACATCTTAATTTGTTACTTAAAGTCTTTTATTTATTTTACTGGTAACGAGCAAGTTCCTTCCCGCCCGGGCCAGCAGCAAAGGACTGGCAGTCAACTCAGAGAAAACTGAGCTAGTGCTCTTTACCAGAAGATACAAAATATATAGGTTTGTATTGCCTATGATAAGAGGGGTAGAGCCGAGACTAGCAGAGGGCGGGAAATACCTGGGTATTTTTCTAGATAGCAAGCAAGAATAGTAAACTAGATTTACACATTCATGTAAAGTCCCATGAACTTTTTTCTATTGGGTTATCTCAAATGTAAGCTTTACGCCAATAAACCGGCTTATCTAGAACTAATAAAAGAAGATATACAACAAGAAATGGCAGTAATCACGATACAAAAATTTTTACTTGTCGGTTAAGTGTTCCAAGTGTTTGTAATTAGACTATATCGGGCCTATTTTGCAAATCACGACATGCCAAATCACGGTGATTTGTAAAAATTAATAAAAGCTAAATCATTGCTTTTGTAAATTTTACGCTTTATAGCCTTGGAAGTTGGAAGAAAATATGCTATTATAAATGAAAAATACTTAAAACGCAACAAAATCCCATTACCAAGTCAGCTATTAATAGTTTACTTTTGAAATCACCGTGATTTTTAGAACAGGGGGGTATTTAATCGATCCTTTAAATCAGCTACTTCCAAGCACACATGCACTGATATTTGCATTTGAGGTAAACAGCTTTGAAAGTTCTTAAAATTTTTCTTGTTTCTTTGCAAAGCAAGAGCAAGTATTTTGTCTACTGTGTTGTTGTTGTGGCTATTGTACTCTCGTCGGTGTGAAAGCACACAAGCTCTTTTTTTAAAGTTTGCACATTGTGCATATGCCTTGGACGTAGCTGCTTTAAATATATGCCAGAGAATCACAATAAGCACTCAAAAAAATATACTCAAGTAAATAGTCTTAATTTTAGAAACTGCGTATAATCATTATTTTAGAGCAAACAATTTGTACGCTCACATATTTTATTTCTCAAGCAACTATAACTACAGCCGATTCCAACATTAAGAGGATCTCTACTTTGTTTATGCGAAAAACTAAAATACTTCATAACTATAAATAATAAGGCGCATACGTATCAATAGAATGGACTCTCTGTTATACTCAAAGTCGGAGTATGCTTATACTCAGAGTATGGATATTTAGCCGGACAAAAAAAAATATGCGCTAGATACTTGGTATAATTACTTATCATTCGCCACTGTATACATACACGCATATGTGTATATAAAAGGGAATGCAGAATATCTTTTGGCTGTTTCAAAACATGCTTTCTGTGTGCACAAATAAAATATATATATATATATATATATATTATATAACCATTTGTAGCCGATTATTAGTCAGAGTTCTTTTATACTCATGCGTATAATTGTAGCCCATACGGTCTATAAATTGTAGTTATACTCAGAGTATGGATATTTAGCCGGACAAAAAAAATATGCGCTAGATACTTGGTATAATTACTTATCATTCGCCACTGTATACATACATGCATATGTGTATATAAAATGGAATGCAGAATGTCTTTTGTCTGTTTGAAAACATGATTTCTGTATGTTTAAATAAAATATCTATATTATATAAGCGTTTGTAGCCGATTATAATCTAATCTGACTATAATCTGACTAATAATTATTAGTCAGAGTACTTTTTTTACTCATGCGTATGATTGTAGCCCATACGGTCTATAAATTTTAGTTATAGTCGTTTGTGCTGCGTAATTTAAAGAATTTCGATATTCGATTTAAATTAATGTGTGTGTTTGCGTTTGATCGTTTTTTTATGTTTTTTAGCTGTACGCATGCATAGTTGTTTAACGGCTAATACTCTGATACGAGTATATACTTTGTTTCCATACACCCTGTTTTTCATACCAGTTGCGTGATTTAAGAATTCATAGATTTTTAAGTCATTTTAAATTAAAAAAATTATGGATACACCTACAAGAATGCTACCAGTCAGTTAACCACTCATTTGATCGGTAGTAGTGAAGGATACCCGTCATTTATACTAAAGTTTATTAATATTTCCACCACAATTGAGTAATCATACATAATGGATATACCAGACAAAGTTGGTTTTTATATTGATTGAAGTAATATAAAATTTTATATTATTTTAATTCTTTTATTAAGACAGTAACTTAAAAATAAAGAAATAAAATAAATATTTCAAAACGAAAAAAAAAAAATGAAATAAAAAAATAATTAATCCTCATATCCTTATTCGTATTGTGTAAAAATTTCATACAAATATATTGTTTACTCAGCTCTTTTTAGAAAAGTTAAATGTTCTTTTTCACATTAAGTTGTATGTAAATAGAAAACTTTAAACTCGTTTTCTGGCAAACTACTTTTTTTTGAGTTATGACGCTGTTTGCGCAAAAAAATTAGAAATTAAAAAATTTCTTTTATTTCTTATTATTATTATTATCAATTATTTACAATAAAAAGCGATGTTTTTAAACTATACAACTATAACTGATGGTAATATCCCCCATCTCTAATTATACAATGACCAGTCAATTGACTGTCACTGTTAAATTCAATAGAAAATTGTTACAATTGTGTTAGTGAAGAAATTTTGTTTGTGTTAGTTTCGCTCATTCAATTGTTGTAGCGAAGCTTTTGCTGTTTTGTTTTTTTTTTATTATTTTTTTTCGAGATTTCCTTCCTTTGAAATAGAAAGAATTTTTCCATTATTGCATAATTATGATAAATAGTATTTGGATAGAAATGTATTGAACCAAAGTATTGCAAATTCATGCCAACATTCAATGGAATTAAACATAAATCGAATTCCTCAAAAAAAAAAAAAAATATATATATATATAAAAGGAATAAGAGAAGTGTAGTTGCGTTAGCAAATAAAACAATTTTTTTAATAAAACAACAAATGCTCCAACAGAAATAACTAAGCCTTGTAGGGAAATCTATTCCCTACGTACTCCTCCTGTGACTTGGAAAAATGCGAGTGATACAGAAATATACGAATCACAATAGGCAAAAACAAGACACATCCAATTGAGGGATGTAATATTATTTTCAACTTAAACTAGGGCCAACATTGTGGTAACTGACACTGGATATGTAATATGAAGCTCTGGTGTATGTATGATACCAGAGCTTACTTGTCTTATAAAAACATATTTGATATAATTTTATTCTAAATTCGCATTAGCTATAGCAATTATTTTATTCATTACAAAAGTATATCCAACAATTTCAACAATACGGCCATTTTATGATTTATTTATATTTTAATTAATCAGTATTGAAGCTTTTGCAATACCAATTCGTTCATGTCATGTCAATAAATAATACCACTAATTTGTTAACATTTTCCATTGAAATGGAATCATTTATCATTTGGTTGTTGGCTATATTGAAGCATATTTACGATTCGTATGCTTCTGGGTTACACTCACTTACACACAGCATGCATGTATGTACTCACATACATATGTATGTAACTGTGTGAGCTGGTGTTAATTTACGAAATTAGTAATTTCATACCAAGCACCGAAGTGAATGGTTTTTGTTTATATTTGTTATTGCATACATTTAGTATTTTTCATACGCGATTTCCCGGGATCCCGCACATTCTCCGGGAAAGAAATCCCGGGAAATTTGTGAGCGAATTCCCGGGATTTTTTTTGATTTTATTCCCGAAAAACCGAAGAGTCGTTCCCGCTTTCCCGGGAAATGAAAAATTCTGGGAAAAGAAAAACTCTACACACATTATGTACACATTAATTATATACAATTCCTTTGGTTAGTAAAGTTTGGAAAATTAAAGTTACGTCTAAGTTCCTTTTATGTTGTTTCACTGCCATGAAAATTACTTATTTAAGTGTTACTGCGGATATCCTGCAATAAAATAAATTTATGTTAAATAAAGTTGCATTAAGCAGCAAGCTTGTACTTTAAATATGTAAAGAAAGCAAGTTAGACAATTTGAGTTTTAAGCAAAACTAGAAATGCATTTGTTAAAGACATTCCAAAGTTAATGAACTTTTCATTCGTAAAAGGTGAGTAATACTGGGTTTTTAGGCATCTCATCGCTAGCTATCTATGTTTTGAGTATACTCAATATGACTCTTATTAAAAGTTAAAAAGATATTTCTAAAAAATATATCAAATAAAAAGGAAAACATTCAGTTGTCGAAAACTGCATTTGATTTAACAAAATATGTGACTCAAGGACTAAACAATACCACTAAGGACTCAGCTGGGTCAATAAGTATACTTATTACACTGTACAACTCCATTAAAACATTTTCATGTAACAACCCAGCAAACATTTGGACTCATAATTCGGAGTGTGAGCGCTCATTATGAGTTCTTTTAGGAGTCCAATTAGAGTGTGTTTCCCTTCTTGCGATGGCCATCATATCTGAGTCCGAATTCATATACCATATGAGCCTCTTTTATGAGTCATATATGACTCATATTTTAGAGAAAATAAGAGCTCCTATAATATATCTGTTTCTTTTATAGTAAAACAACAGAAAATAATAGCAAGAACATAAATTATTTTTAATACTAAATAAAGAAAGTAACATTCAGTTTTTATTATATTTTTGGTAAAAAAAAAACAAAAATTAAAAAATTATATAAAATATTCCTTTTTTTGGTAAAAAAAAACAAAAATTAAAAAATTATATAAATTCCGTCACATTTTATACTCATTTCGGACTCATAATTTTGAGCCTCATATTTCCTATATTATTTCCACTCATTTCGGACTCATAATTCTGAGCCTCATATTTCCATCATATTTTATACTCATTTCGAACTCATAATTCTGAGCCTCATATTTCATATATTATCTCCACTCATTTCGGACTCATTTCGGACTCAAAATTCTGAGCCTCATATTCCCATCATATTTTATACTCATTTCGGACTCATAATTCTGAGCCCTCCGAAAATGTTTGCTGGGAAGGCTCTAACAACACGAAGAAAAATTTCACATTAAAATCTACTGAATCAGTGTCAATTTAAAGCAGCTACGTCCAAACACACATCCACTGATATTTGCATTTACCTCAAAACAGCTTTGAAAGCTCTTAAATTTGTTCTTGTTTCTGTGCAAAGTAATAGCAAGGATTGGTGTCTGCTGTGTTCTTGTTGTGGATATTGTATTCTCGTCGGTGTGAAAGCACAAAAAGCTCTTTATAAAAGTTTGCACATTGTGCATATGAGCTGGACGTAGCTGATTTAATGTTAGTAAATAGTAGTGATTTTGCTTCATACGTGTTTCATGTTAATTCAACATGATTCACAGTAAGCTTTAAACAAATTGTTTTCTTTTCAAACTACTTTGTTTAATGTTGATTTAATATTCCAGTACTGTTAAATAAAAATGAAGAAGTCATAACTACAACATAAATTAAAAATAAATTATAAATTACATTTCCCATTTTATTTCCCTAAAAACTATTCCCTTCTGCTGAAAAAAATCAATAGCAATGGGGTGTTTGAATTAAGACATTGAGTTTTATTGAACACCGGATAACATGAAATAAGTTAGTTTAGTTGGTATGTAGCTACAATACCAGGATTATTTTAGGATTATAAAATTTTTAACATTATGTTTAAAAAAAACTACGATTGTATCAACCTTTCCAACCTTACACAGTTTGTATTACTTTTCAAAAAACCATGTTTGAATAAATCATATGTTAAATGCACCAATGTTTGATGTTGACCATCAAAATAGCATGAATGTTAAATGGCGCACTATGGGGCATTTTCGTAAATTATGCTGCCAAAACGTAGAGAACAATCTTTAAATACGTTAAGCAGGTTCAAGTTGCCATTAGAAAGTGCTGATCAGTGTTAAAGTTCTCTCTAATTAATTTCTCCTCATTAATTTATAAAATGCACGCTCCTGTCACCTTTTTTGTGACAGCAGCCTTTCCTGCTGCCAGACTTCTATCATGAGGGTGTATATAATTCATGCAGTAGTTGAAAGTAAAATTGTCATAATTAACCATTAGTTCCGTCTTCTCCTGGTGACTTGTGTGTTATTTTGATGTGTAAACATCTATCTATATGCTAGCGGGTAAAAATCTTTTTCACAATATAATCACAAATTTTGAGTAAGATGTGCGATGCGTTATCAAATCGGTGTGAGCTATTTATTTATTAGTGCAATCATACGTACAACAAGAAGTACAGAGAAACTTAAATGCTGCATAGAAGTACACTCAACCGAATTTTAAAGCATACCTTCAGGAGCGATGTTAATTTTAATAGAAATTGCTTGTGAAGTGTAATAGTGTTACCAGTGGGGATTTTGTTAAAAAGTTGAAAAATATAAAATAAACAAAATAAATAAAATAAATACACTCAAAATATTTCAAAGGTAAAATAAACGAAAAATGTGGTTCATTTAACGAAAATATTCGTTGTTTTTACGGTACGAAATGCATCGTACATAATAAAAATTGTATTTGTTTATTTTACGAAATACTTTCTGTCTGCAAATAACAAAATTTTGTATGTTTACAAATTTTTTTTCGTGAATTTACGAAAAACCATGATTATATTACAAAATTAATTCGTGAATCATGAACAGCAATTTTGTGTTATATACGAAATTTTGTGTAAAATTAAAATCTGTAAAAAAAATAAAATCTGCAAAAAAATATATTTTCTTACATTTGAAAAATAATTTTGTAGAATAATCTGTAATTCTTTTAACAACAAATGTAAGAATTATGAAATGAACAATATAATTTTAGGGGAATTGTTACAGGCTCTGTATTACTCATACATCACACACGCATACATACATACATACATACATATTTTGCACTGAAACTCACGATTTAAACTGGGAACACTACTGGGACGGACAACGAATTTTTCGTTGCGAACTTTCGTCATAGAAGTAAAACACATTATTTGTCCATATGAAAATTAACATATGTATGTAATAGGGATGGGCAAAAAATATCGATATATCGAAATATCGATATTTGCGAAAATAAATATCGATATATATCGCCGATATTTCAAAAACCGATATATCGATACATCGATTCTTATTTACGAGTATCAGGTTTCGATATTTTTAAGAGATCTACAAATTTTAGCCGGTTTTTAACTGTGCGATATGGCATCACTGCTAGTGATGCGAAAAAAAAAAGAGAAATTGTTTAATAACAAGGCTCATCTATAAGGTGACCCGACTAAACCAGGTGACTTTTATTTGTTAACTAAGCTAAATGCCAAATTTGGGTTGTGTGAGTATAAGCCTCAAGACAGAATTAGTTTTTACTTTCTGTTCTGTTACAAATCAGCTAACTCTTTTTTGTTTATAGAAATTTTATACAAGCCGTTAGTTTTTCTCTTTCGTTAAGGGACCCGTTTCTGAAATCTACAAGTTACAAATCTAAAAATAAAATACACACAAACCAAAAATGTGTAAATGTGTTGTTGATTTGTATCTATTTTACTTGTAAATTTGTAACTTGTAGGTTTGAAAAAACGGGCCCTGTTCTTTTTCGGTTTAACCTCTGAAAATCAAAAAACTGTTAACTAATTGTAAGTGGCAACATTTAAAAACATTTCGAAATAAACTGTGATTGTGCTCTAAGAATTTAAAAAATTTAATTTTTACCAGAAAAACATAAAATTATATTTAAATATAACAATGGAAGAAGCAAAAATCATCACTTTTGTGGAAAACTGTGACCATTCTGGGAAAAAATAAACACTATATTGAAACATAATAATGGACGATGCAAAATTCATCAATTCAGTCGAAAACTGTGACCGTTGTGGTCAGAAACAGACACAGCACAGAACAGCAACATAAAGTAAAAACTAAGGAAACGTTAAGGAGCTACAGTAGGTTACGTATAACTTAACATACGTAGGTCCTTTGTATTAAATTTCTTAAAGTGACTAATTGTGCATTCGAAATGAATGCAGTTTTTCAGAAATTATCCTATAATACAAATTAAACATACAGATGTATGGATAAATTTATTTTCTTTTCCGATACCAATATCAATTTGGGATTTCTCCACTCATGGAGTTCATTAAGTTTTAAGTTAGTTGTTCGCGATTTCCTTAAATATTATTGTTTGGATGCAAAGTGAATATTTCTCGTATTCTGCAATGATGAACTTTGAAGTGTTAAACACGGCCATTGATTAATCAATGATTAACATCATTATTTATAAAAATTATTAAGGCTTTTTAAAGGCTTAATCAGAAAATTTTTTATGGAAATCGTTTTGAAAAACCCTTAAACCCCATAAGGCAAAAAATATCGATATATCGAAATATCGATGTTTTCAAAAAATATATATCGATGCTGTTCAAAAATATCGATACGATATATATCGATACATTTCTTTCAGCCGAACTTCGGCTAAAATCCTAAACTTCGGCTAAAACCGAAGCCGAAGCCGATTGTTTTAAATTTTAAAAATGATACTTGTTTTATATGAATTAAAAAAAAAATGTTTGCTTTTTTGAGATCACTGAAATAGCTGTAATATCTATTGGATGCATAACAAGAAAAATAAAACTATTTTGCAATTTCTAGATTGCTTTTTCATATGATCACTCACAAGAACGTCCAAGTAAAAGAAAATAGAAAGCAACAGGATTGTGTTTCAAAGCAACCCTTTCAAAACGTTAAACACAATAGAAACTATCGGCGAGCAACGACCAAAAATAATGTTATTTTTCAAGCTTGGAATGAAAAATATTCGGCTTCGGCTAATCGGCCGATTTTTGCCGTAGGCCGAATGTTGGCCGATTACCAATTTTTGGCCGAAGGCCGAAGCCGAAGCCGATTAATCGGTCGAACTCTAATTTGCACAAACAATAACCAATTATCCAATTGCTAATTAAAGGATCTATTACGTATTCTTCGTTGGTGTGCTGTGGACGAGATTCGTTGTTTGCCCCAGTTATCTTCCCAGCATAAACCAAAAACTAATTTTTTATTAGAATAATTTTTTATTTTATTTACAATTTATTGAATAGTTTTTTATACAATATACATACAGTGAACAAAGAAAAAACTTGTACAGCAAACGCTCCGCTCTTCTAATCAAAATATCTCTGTTGCTTTGTAAGATTTTAAGATAAAACTAAAAGCGATTTCAAGGAAAATTAATCAGCTTTCTATGAAAATCCTTAATTTTATTAACAAATTTATTTTAATGCGAAAAAAATAACCTAAAATATAATAACACTATTTTCCAGAGCAAAAAAAAAAAACTTGTACACAAACTTTTCTTTCAGGAAGGAGCTATGAAATAAGGAATACACTAAAAATTAGTACTAAATGTGGCCACGTCTAGCATCTAATAGATTATTTTCATAGAATGAACTGGCTTTTTGGTAATTTTGGGAGCTATATGGTCCAATATGCCCTGGAGAGCACTTTTGAGTTAATTTTTACACATAATCTACAGCTCGCGTAATTTTTTGTTCACATACGCCCACAGAATTTCATTTGTACTAAGGCCAAGGATCTAGGGAGGATGTGCCTGCAATTTTTTTCCATTGAATGGAAGCCATTCTCTTATTATTGAAGACGAAAGTTTCGGGTATTTAACTCTAACTAATCAATAGTCTCCACTTACATTTAATTTGGCAGCTAACTGTGCTAAATTATCTCTTATTATTTTTAAATAATTCATTTTATTTATTGTACGTTCTATAAAAACCGGATTTCATACACCACTCGATCCCATTGGGCCCCATACCATCATATTACACCCCCCATGCTTCACCGTGTTATTCAGGTTATTATCGTTAAGGCTGGAGCTTTTCTTTGCCACGCAAAGAAAGATTATATTAATCACTATGATGACTTTTGGGACACTGCTGAATCCAAATTTAATATATTTGGATGTTATCGTTGTAGATTTTTGTGGCGAAGAGGAATTCCAGCATTAGTGATAAAAACCTGAATAACATGGTGAAGCATGGGGGGTGTAATATGATGGTATGGGGCCCAATGGGATCGAGTGGTGTATGAAAGAGCGTTTTAAATGTCAAATATTTGTTTAAAAATATATAGCAGTATTTATAAAGAATTTATAATATTATATTATAACATATCTTCACTACGTATTGTTGCCTTACAATGAAGCTGGTGCACGACAATTGGGTAAAAATATCCATCTCATGCCAATTATTATGGGTGGAGATTTTAATAAAAATTTTGCAAACCCACAGTCGCAAGCTTTATCAAAATTTTTATTTGACGTTTTCCACTTGCATATGAGCAATTCTCTACAAACCCCCACAACTAATAATTCCACTACTATAGATGCAGTTTTCCATAAATTTTTAAATACAGTAGAGTCAAAAATTTATATAGCTTATTTTAGTTTACCATAAGCCAATATAAAAAAAAAATTTCATTACTAGATGTTTAAAAATCTTCCCTGTGATCGGACTCACATTGCTTTTTTTTTGCTGATACGATGGCAGCTATAATATTCTCAACAGATTGGGGGCCTTGTTTATCTTCTCAGCCGTAGTAATCGGCGTATCAGAGCTGTGGTGCTGATACCTTCCATCTATATATGTATATGTTGTTTAACATCTATGAATATTTTAACAGGCGCATGTTATTTATGTCAACCGCTTTCTCAGTCTCATTTGAATTCTGTTATGATATTTCTCTAACAACTGCCGCTCACAGTGCAATTTTATTGTGACGCCCTCTATATTAAATAAAATTAGAGTTGTAATTTCATTCTCATTACAACTAATTGTTTGTTTATTTTACTAATAAGCTTGTTGTTTGTAATAATTAATTTTATGTATAGTTTCCACAATGCAAGCAAGCGACTTGTCTAGAAAATTTGTATAGGAATCACTCAAAAATTTTAGTGCTTTTCATATATTTTTTCTAGACAAGTCGCTTGCTTGCATTGTGGAAACTACACATTAATGTACATATGTATGTATGTGTGTATATGTAAATACGTACGTTTATATATTTACGAGTAAATACCTACATATCGCTCCCTTATTGAAACATAGACATAACTCAAAATTAGATTCTTGCACTCAATAACGAAGAATATCCTTTGGCCGCATTTTACTTTATGCAACAATTTTCGATAAACTACTTGCACATTCACCTCTTAAACGAAACTATTTTGTATACCCTTTACCAAAAAAAATGGTAAAAGGGTATATATAGGTTTGTCATTCCGTTTGTAATTTCTATAATATCAATAAGCGACCCATAAAATATATATATTCTGGATCCTTATGCATAGGGAAGACGAATAAGCGATGTCCGTCTGTCCGTCAGTCCGTCTGTCCGTCTGTCTGTAGGTGAAATCGGTTTTCCGAAGCTCCCAGAAAAGCTAGAGACTTCGTTCTTGAACTGGTGTGTCAGAAATTTTTCAAAATAGATTGGTATTGAAATTCAGCAAAATCGGGCAGACGATTGCAGAGCTGGAAAACTTAAACTTTGTTTTGTCATATAAAAGTAACTACCGAAAACAAATTTTTATTTATTTTTAATAAATGAACATATTTTACACTTCAGTACGACTAAAATTGGTATTTAAATTAAAAAAAAAAATAAAAAGACGTTTTCAGGGTTGGAAAACTTTAACTTTTTGTGTTATGTAAAATTAACTATGTCTAAAACTATGTCTGCCACAGGGTATTTTCTCGAGAACCATAAGAGCTACAGATCTGAAATTTGGACACAGTGTGTAGACCTTTGGCCGCTACAATACATGACAATTGCAAAATAAAGGGTGTTCCAAAACGAGCAACGAAAAATGTTAAAATCCCATGTAATATACATACATTTGTATGTATATACACTTGAAATTTGTAAGGTTAGTGTATTTTTATACAGACTACAACGGTAAAACTAAGAAAATCAAAAAATTATAAAATCGCCAAACCGAAAAAAAATCACAAAAAACAAAAAAAAAAATAGCCAAAACTAAAAAAGCACCAAATTAAAAAAAATTTCTAACACTAAAATAAATCGCGAAAAACCGGAAAAATTGCTTCAATAAAAAAATCGCCAAATTGAAAAAAATCGCCAAAAAGAAAAAAACACGCAAAATGAAAAAAATAGCCAAAATGAAAAAAATCGCCAAAATGAAAAAAATCTCCAAAATGAAAAAAAAACATCCAACAGAAAAAATCGCCAAGATGAAAAAAAAATCCCCAAATTGAAAAAAAACCCAAAAACAGAAAAAAGTCGCCAAAATGAAAAAAAAATCTCCAAAATGAAAAAAAGCCCCAAAAACAGAAAAAAAATCACCAAAATGAAAAAAACCTTCAAAAACAGAAAAAAATCGCCAAAACGAGAATAAAAGCGACAAAACTGAAAAAATCGTTTAAACTGAAAAAACTTAAAAAAAAGCAAAAAAGACACATTTTTTAATATTAAAGGAATTAAATGAAACTTAGTTTTTTCTTATTTCGTTTTTGCTTTGTTCACTTAACATATTTTATGTATTTTATAAAGAACTAGATTGGTATCAATAATCAGAAAAATCCTAAATTATGACTCCAGGGTTGGAAAACTTACACTTTTTGTGTTATGTAAAATTAAATAGGTCCATTTTTTTTCTTGTTCTTTATAAATTGAATATATTTTATGCTTCCGAAAGAAAAGTTTGGCGTATAAAATTTGAAAAATGAAAATTACAGCTCCAAAGTTGGAAATTTTGAATTCTTTTGTTTTGATATTAAGGTATAAAATTAATTTTTTTTATTTCTTTGTTCACTTAACACACCTTATTTATTTTATAAATCAGAAAAATCTATAGGTTGATTCCAGGGTTGGAAAATTTATTGTTTTTTTTACAAAAGTAACTTGTTTAAGTTAGTTTTTTCTTTTTGTTTACAAGTTTTATATACTTTATGTGCAATACTAAGAATATTTTGGAGTTATTAAATAGCAGCACGGTTTTTGAACATCACGAGATCGAGTATTGTATTGTATTGACGTGACGTCGATGTTGACTGCAATAAGAGTGAATGTAAAATATATCTTAACCACAAAGTGTAGAGTAAAATATTCAACTGTTGCTAATATCGAAAATAAAATAATTGAATCGAATTCTTTAATCGAAAAATACTGAAAGGTCACTTACTATTAATTGCTTTAGAGAAAAAAATTATAAATTTTTTCACAAAACACTATATATATGTACGTACGTTGGTAAAGGGTATATAAGATTCGGCACAGCCGAATATAGCACTCTTACTTGTTCATTGTTCTAATTGAAAAATTAAAAAAACTAGTTTTCTTGTAAAACTAGAATTTTTTCGTTATGACCATGTTGCAATAAGGGAGCAATATGCTTATGTCTTACATTAAGTAAATGTACGAGTATTTTCAGACTATTATAGCATACACTTAAGCAATCATCACACAAATGAAAATCACTAACTGGCCAAAACACAAAACTTTATCTTCGAGCTACAAATATTTCCACATACTCGTACAATGAAAACACACACACACACACACTTACCCACATACATACCGTGTCGGAGAATATGTGGTTTACTACAAAAATAATCAACTTATAGTTGACTTAGACTAACCTAAAAGCTAACTACAATGTCACCCATAACTGATCCAATATTAATTCTTAAGTTGAGTACGTAATCGGATCTCAGCAACTTTCAAACTCATTCAAATTTTACGAGTGATTTAATATTTTGCTGTTATTATTTTAAATCATAGCCACGCAAAATTTCATTTGTTGTGTGTTTGGCTGTTTCGTTGCTGTACGTCAGCTACTTCGGACAAAGTGTGTGTGCGGCCATACAACTCGAACTGCAAAAAGAACAACAAACACACATAAAAAGCAGAAAGAACATACACATGCGCACAAAAGCGCTCAGTCACGTTTGGGGGGCTCTGTTTAAGATAGTATGTACCTTAGCTGTGTAGTAGCGCCTTGACTATACAACGTGTGATGATACGTAGTTCCAACCCTAGCAAAAATTTTTTTTTAATTTACTGACTACCAGATCACTTAAATAAAATCAACTTTAAGTTAGTTGAAAAGTAGTGCAGAGTGAGACAATTGACTACCGCCTAGGACATTGCAATCTTAAAATAGTTAGTTGTTTCCATTGGAAAGTAATCCAAATGTCAGTCAGCACCACATAGTTGCGAAATAGTTAGCTTAAATTTAGTTTAAAGTTAACTTAGTTTCCAACAGGGTACTTACACTTCTCGCAATTATGTTTATGCTTGCTGCGTAATTATTTCGTAAGGCGTTTTTTTTTTAATTTCACTACATAAGGATATACATATGTACCAACGGTTGAGGGGCAAAGAAATATAAAAATGTTTTAAATGAACACAATGAATACGCGAGAAATTATAATAGTTTCTCACTTTCATATACAAGTTATGAAATAATTATTTGAGGATTTCAAACGGCAGCCATAAAAGTCATAATGTCATATTATTTTGAATTATTTATATACATATGTATGTATATTTGATTTTGTTTTTTTTTCGTGATGATTAGTATCGTGAGTTTACGAATCAGCTGACCAAATCTGTAACATAAATAAAACATGTTGGTGTTTGTTTAACATTATTGTAACGTATGTGAGGAAGAAATCTACACAAAATAGATTTTTACGCTGCAAGCGTCAAATTCTCTCTTACATACATACATACACACACACATATAAAGCAAAGAGAAATACAATAACAGCTGACACGTTCGCTGGTAGCCTCACGTTTTTACTAACCAACAACCAGATTTAAATGATACGACAACTTCAGAAGTAACACGATACGTTGGATTTTCGACGTCAACATGCCTTACGCTTTTGTTCCAAACCATTATATTCAACATATATTTTACACAACAGTTTGTATTGTGTATTTCAGTTTTATATGAAAATGTCTAACAACAAATTTTACACTATTCCATTTAATAATGATAATACAATAGCTCAATTCACAATCTTGTGCAAATGGTATTGCATCGTAGAATTTACAAAATGGTATAGTATATTGATACTCACCACTTAACAATTCTCAGTTGTAAGTATCAATACATATACTTTGCACATGCTACGATGCAAGACCTTTTGCACAAGATTGTGAATTGGGCTAATGCATACAAAGATAGTTACAAGCGGTTTTTTGAAATAAGCAAATATTTTTATTTTTAATTATCAAAGACAACAAGCATTTTTGAAGAAAATGATTTATAGGACATTTAAATTGTCTCAAAATCTAGAACTTACAAGATTTCGAGCTAAAGCTTGTTGCTTTTTACTAAATTTCCCATACAAAACCAAATCTAATTTGTTAGTAGATTTGTAGGAAATCTACTTAGAATCTAATATTTTTATTTATTTTTTAATAACCCTGTACAACATATTTATATGAAAGATAAGTGAATTAGCTACGGTGTGCTTGAAAGGGTGTGTGAATCGACTACATTGTAGTTGTTTGGTTGTAGATTAGGAAAAATTTCTCTCAATCGTTTTTGCTTTGGATACGAAATCTTGATAAATATCAAAAAAACTTTATGTAAACGGCACTGATTTTTATAAAGATTTCAATTGAAATATGTTTGATTTCTAGCAGGTTGGCATTCGATTTCAAATAATTTTAATCCAGCAGTATTCTTAAAGTCATCTCAACATACACAGGACAATCATGAATAAAAATGCACGTGAGATTTCTCCCGGAGAAGAATTTCAAGCAATAGCAAGTAATAGGAAAGACAAAAAATTCTAATTGGAAAAGTGAAAAATCTCACGAGGAATTTTATTCATAATTGCCCTAGCAATTTATTTGATACAATTAATATTAAAATCATTTTGAATTAACATCATGCAACATAATACTTTGAACATATTCAGCACAGCAAGCTACCGACTACAAAATGTCGAGGATAGACTACATATCAGAGAGCTGTATGAGTTGATTCACTTTAGCTCTCCACTCTCTATTACAATGTTTTTGTTTTGTTTTTTAATAACATGATATTGCTTGCAGGGTGATCGATGACATTTTTCAAAAAGTGGCACCAAATAGGGGATTTATTAAAAAAAAGGGGCAAAATTAAAAAAAAACGAGAAAATTTCACTAAACTTTTTATTTTTAATGTATTTTTATATAACTCACCTCAAAAAAAGGAGGAAAAAAAGTGGCAAGAAAGTCGAAAAAGTGGAAAAGTGTAATCGATATATCGAAAAAGTGGCAATTTGAAACTTTAGTCAGTCAAACGGTCACGCTGATTGCTTGCAGTGTTGCCTCTCCAACCACTGACTGTCATTAACTCACTCTCTTTCTTTAAGTTTTGTTAGTAAAAATCAATGAAAGTTCTTACTGTTGTTTGATTGTTTTGTATAGCAATCAAATAACAGACGAAAGCATGTTAACTAGATAAAATCTTAACTTAATAAAACATAGCGTATTAATTAATAGTTTTTCTCGTATTAAAACAATTTATAAAATAAAATGGGGCCAGCTATTTAATTTTATCATATTACATAAAACTATATTTTCCAGAAGGGGGTTTAAGAAGTATGTATTCAAAACAATCATACTGATTCATTGCTTTAGTGAATTATATGAATGAATAGAGACTGCAAGCTGTGGCATGCATTTATTAACAACAGTCTCATTGATATGAATCATGCAGTAGCATCATTTATTATTTTAATCTTAAGTGCTAGCCCAATATTCATTTTAGAAAATGCAAAATTATGTCGTTTGATTCGTAATCATGCAGATCACTGATACATATTTTTATAAGTTGCAAAATTTTAAACAAGCCTCAATACTGATTAAAAATCGCTAAAAGGATTTGCAAAAAATAAGGATTGCATAAAATTCAGTAAACAGCGCGAAATTTACGAAAATTCGCAGCTGGATGATAACAAAGTTTAATATTGTCGAAAAATTGGCAACACTTAGAAAGTTAGAAAGCTGAACATATGCAAAAAGACGCTTTTATCGCGAAGTTTGCAAAAAAATTGCGAGAAGTTTCGAAATCCCGAAAGCCATTAAAAATATAAAAAGTTTGGAAAAAACGCGAAAAATCGCAAGTTAGCGAAAATTTGCTACATGTATTGAAAAAATTACTAAACCTGTAAATAGTAAAATTCGCAAAAAAAAAATATAAAGAAACAAACTGATTTGGTTATATATTTGTTTGGAATAAACTATTTGATTTTTAACCCCCGACTAAAAAAAGGGCTGTTATAAGTTTGTAGTGTGGGTCTGTGTATCTGTGTGTCTGTGTGTCTGTGGATCTGTGTGTCTGTCCGTGTCCACGTACAGCCCAAACGGCTGGACCGATTTTGATTTAGTTTTCTCTGTTTGAAAGGTGACTTGATCAAGAAGGTTCTTAACTATGTTTGAAGAAAATCGGTCCAGCCTTTTAGAAGATATCACATCTTTTCTAGATATATATATCGGGGTTTTTAAAATTTTTAATTTTTGTTATAAATGTGAAATATTTGAAATATATATTTATACTTCAATATCAGGTTCTTATGGTGCTGTTGCCGTTGTGAAAATAATTAAGTACTCGTAGCTGACTACCAGGCAACATTTGTTACCAGCGGCACTTGCAGTCCTGTAGCCATGTAGCTGGCTGTGGTGAATGTGTTTAATGCTTAAAGAAACAATAAATTCAGTAAAGTGCGACTTTGACTCGCGCACGAAGGGTTCCGTACGTTGGGCTTTGAGCATTTTTTTTAATACAGTGTTTGTTACGTTTTTTCAGCTGAAATAATTTTTTTTATTGTTTTTCGCTTTTTTCTCGTTTTGGCGATTTTTTAAATTTTGGCGATTTTTTTTTTAATTTTGGCGATTTTTTTCATTTTGGTTATTTTTTAGCGATTTTTTCATTTTGGCGATTTTTTTTTTCATTTTGGCAATATTTTTAATTTTGGCGATTTTTTTAATTTTGGCGATTTTTTCATTTTGGCGATTTTTTTTTCATTTTGACGATTTTTTCATTTTGGCGATTTTTCCGGTTTTCCGCGATTTATTTTCGATTTAGAATTTTTTTTTTAATTTGGTGCTTTTTTTCGTTTTGGCGATTTTTTTTTGATTTTGGCGATTTTTTTTCGGTTTGGCGATTTTATAATTTTGAGATTTTTTTGTTTTACCGTTTTTGAAAATTTCAAGAAGTTTGCTCTTACGGTTTCCAAGATACAGCAAGTTATCAAAATTACATAGTCAAAATTACATTAACTGATGGTACACCCTCTAATTAAAATTTTTTAAATTTTAGTGTTAATTGTTGTAGTCTGTATAAAAATACACTAACTTTACAAATTTCAAGTGCATATACATACAATTGTATGTATATTACATGGGATTTTAACATTTTTCGTTGCTCGTTTTGGCACACCCTTTAATTTCCAACTCTCATGTATTTGTTGTTGTAGCGGCCAAGGGTCTACACACTCTGTCCAAATTTCAGGTCCGTAGCTCTTACGGTTCTCGAGAAAATACCCTGTGACGGACAGACGGACGGACGGACAGACGGACAGACGGACAGACGGACAGACGGACAGACGGACAGACGGACAGCGTAGCGAAAACAATAGGGTTCCTTTTTCACCTTTGGTGTACGGAACCCTAAAAATGTAAAGCCAGCCTTATTTTTTGATGATTTTATGGCACTTTTTTCTATTACTTAGTAAAAAAACCCAAATTTTTGCTCAACATATTTACTGTTATAAATTACAATTGTAGATTATTGCAATAGTAAAATAAATCTCTGCGTATCCCTTATTTTTTTTTTAATACATGATGTTTATATATTTTTTTGTTTTGTTGAAAATGAGTGCTTAATGCCAAAACAAGCATTTTTTTTTGTGAAATTCCTTATAAGGTTATATTTTTAGCTAAAATGCAAAAAGGTGTAACTAACAAAAAATTTAAAATTGAGTTTTTGATTGATAGACATGTTTAATAACATTCATAATAATCAATCAAAAATTCGATTTTGAATTTTTTGTTAGTTACTACTTTTTGTATTTTAGCTAACGATATGTACAAATGTACATACAGAGTTGGGCAAAATACATGGCTTGCTGTATTTGAAATACAAAATACAAAATACTTGCTGGTCATGTATTTAAAATACAAAATACAAAATACTTTCAGGCTATGTATTTAAAATACAAAATACAAAATACTTGCTCGTCATGTATGTATGTATGTATTTAAAATACAAAATACAAAATACTTTAATTTTTTGTACGTATTTAAACTACAAAATACAGTACAGAGTTTCATGTGCTCGCAATGACAATGTGGAGACTTATGCAATTTCAAAGCAGAATTTTAAAAAATTGCAAGTCTGGAGGAGGACTTGTCAACACAATCTCCCAAGGCAAAAGCAACCATGTTGTTTTTGTATTGTTATAATTGTTGTAATAGTACCACCTGCAAATAAAACGCCTTGTGACAAGATGCTTCAGAATTTACAACTGAATTCTGGTGATGCCAACTCTAAAGCAAGACATAGACCATGCGACCGTTGGTACAACATGAGCATGTTATGTATGAGATTGTAAAGTGTGTGGGGTCGTCGTACGAAGTTGTGTCTCGGTTGTACGAAAGATTAAAAAGATTTGATTTTTTGGCAAGTTGTATAGACAGGTTGTAAGATTTAAGACTTTGTGGTACAACTTCATTTCATTTTGTTCTTATCTCGTTCACAGATATAAGTAATTTTATTGAATTGTATAAAAGATTGCTGTGAGCAATTGCTTTTGTATATGCATCGGAACTTTTGATAAAAGGTCATTAAATACTTCGTCTGTCACCCACGTGCAATTTTTATAGTCCTTTGTATCACTTCCGTTTAATATTTTCAAAAGTTTTTTGTTAGAATACGTTTCTTTTTATATAAAGCACTCCTTTAACCAAATTCTTTTTTTCTGTCCTTTTTATCGTCATTTTATTTTTTTCACCAAAAGCAAATTCCACTACAATACGCGACATATGTCATTTTTACTAAAAAAAAAATTAAGAAATGAAGTTGTACGCTAATGTTGCCCACGTTGTTGTATAGTTTGTGCGGAAAACACAAAACTTGGTAGTCCAACGTGTTATACCAACGGTCGCAAAGTGAGTGGCTTGCATAAGAGTTGGTATAGTTGTTTTCCAGCGATTCTAATATTTTGTTATTGGTATGATACAATGTAATGTATTTTGTAAATTATGTATTTAAAATACAAAATACAAAATACTTGCATGTCATGTATTTAAAATACAAAATACTTCTACGTCATGTATTTAAAATACAAATACAAAATACGTATTTGTATTTCAAATACGTATTTCAAATACATGTATTTCAAATACTGCCCAACCCTGTGTACATATGTACATGAAAAAAAAAAACTGGTAAGCCATTAATGGTTTTTTTTTCATACATTTTTAACTGTATATTTGTTTTAGTTCTTTTGTTTTTTCAGCATTTCTCTGTATGTGTATTTTGCTTTTATTATTTTCGCTCATGAACAATTTCCTTTTATTTCTTTTAATTTTACAGACGAACAACCTGAAGCGATGCAAATGAACTTGAATGGTAGTTGTAGTTCGTTGTAGCCACATAACTCATTGCAGCCTCATCAAAATTTTTTGTACAAACACAAACAGTGAAAAAAGTATAACAGAAAATGAAAATAACAACCAACAAAATCTCAACTCGAATATTTGCTTTGCGGGCATTAGGGTGAGTCTTAAAATAATTATTTTAAAAGCAAGAACTTAAGATTGTTGATGAAGTTTATCTAGAAGCATTTTGTTGCTACTAAAGGCTGATATTTACTATCAGACGACTTCTAAGCAAATTATGCCTAGATTATTGGATTTTAGGAAATCTTTCAAGAAATAATAACAAGTGATTGCATCAGCATTGCATAGAATGAAAAATTATAATTCATACAATTAATATAAAGTAACATTTGTAACAAAATTTTCTTAGAGAATATTTCTGTTTAAATATAGAAATTTCATATTTGTGTGATTTGTTTTTTTTTGATTTCAGTAAAAACTTTTTTAATCACACAAATCAGATTTTTTTTCAAACAAATTACATCTATGCCTCGATTTACACGATAGGCGGAATAAAGGCAGAGTAGCGTAAAAAAATTGATTTTATTAAGAAATTATAAATGTATTTCAACTTAGTTTTTAAATATCAGAAGCGTTTACTCAAAACACATAAAAATAAACCTACTATTAAACAAATTTAATGTAATTCATAAAATATTCAAAATATTCAATAAAACACATAAAAATCGAGGTATTTCATAAAATTCTCAATTTACACGAAAACCAAAATAATCCAGGGCTATCATGAATAAAATTCCGCGTGAAATTTCTCCCTTTTACAATTAGAATTTTTTGTTTTCCCTATTATTTGCTATCAGTTGGAATTTTTCCCTGGGAAAAATTTCACGTGGAATTTTATTCATGATAGCCCTGCGTGTAAAAGTGAAATCGTGTAAAAAAAGTATCGTGTAAATCGAGGGATAAGTGTACATATAAAACATTTTGGCATCTGATTTAAATTTTTTTTGTGGGACCTAGATTAAATAAATATATTTTTAATTCAGATAATTTTATGTTTGAATTTAAAAACTAGTTTTATCTGTGTAAAGGTTAATGATAAAACACATACTTCACAGCAAGCTACACGAATTTACAACTTTAAATATCGCCTCGTAGCCAGCTACTTAATCACATATTTTGTAGACGGCAGCAGCATCATCAGCACCTGATATTCAAGTATAAACACATATTTGTGTATCGCCACCTTTAAATATTTCGCATTTATAATAAATTCAGTAAAGTGCGACTTTGACTCGCGCACGAAGGGTTCCGTACGTTGGGCTTTGAGAATATTTTAATACAGTGTTTTTTACGTTTTTTCAGCTGAAATAGTGTTTTTTTTATTATTTTTCTCTTTTTTCTCGTTTTAACGATTTTTTAAATTTTGGCGATTTTTTTTAATTTTGGCGATTTTTTTTTTAATTTTGACAATTTTTTTCATTTTGGCGATTTTTTTTTCATTTTGGCGGTTTTTTTTTCATTTTGGCGATTTTTTTTCATTTTGGCGATTTTTTCATTTAGGCGATTTTTTTTTCATTTTGGCGATTTTTTCATTTTGGCGATTTTTTCGGTTTTTCGCGATTTATTTTCGATTTAGAAATTTTTTTTAATTTGGTGCTTTTTTTTCGTTTTGGCGATTTTTTTTTTATTTTAACGATTTTTTTTCGGTTTGGCGATTTTATAATTTTGAGATTTTTTTGTTTTACCGTTTTTGAAAATTTCAGGAAGTTTGCTCTTACGGTTTCCAAGATACAGCAAGTTTTCAAAATTACATAGTCGAAATTACATTAACTGATGGTACACCCTTTAATTAAATTTTTTTAAATTTTAGTGTTAGTTGTTGTAGTCTGTATAAAAATACACGAACTTTACAAATTTCAAGAGCATATACATACAATTGTGTGTATATTAGATAGGATTTTAAAATTTTTCGTTGCTCGTTTTGGCACACCCTTTAATTTCCAACTCTCATGTATTTGTTGTTGTAGCGGCCAAGGGTCCCATGTAATATACATACATACATACAATTGTATGTATATTGCATGGGATTTTAAAATTTTTCGTTGCTCGTTTTGGCACACCCTTTAATTTCCAACTCTCATGTATTTGTTGTTGTAGCGGCCAAGGGTCCCATGTAATATACATACATACAATTGTATGTATATTACATGGGATTTTAACATTTTTCGTTGCTCGTTTTGGCACACCCTTTAATTTCCAACTCTCATGTATTTGTTGTTGTAGCGGCCAAGGGTCTACACACTCTGTCCAAATTTCAGGTCCGTAGCTCTTACGGTTCTCGAGAAAATACCCTGTGACGGACAGACGGACAGACGGCCAGACGGACAGACGGACAGACGGACAGACGGACAGACGGACAGCGTAGCGAAAACAATAGGGTTCCTTTTTCACCTTTGGTGTACGGAACCCTAAAAATGAAATTACTCTTTTCAAATTTACTTAAATCACGCAAAAGCTTAACCCTTAAATGCATGATTTTTTGTTTTGGATCGAAAAATTGTCAACTAAGTATAAATCAAAGCAACTAGAAACAATGTAACGTTTGTTTTTCATTCACATTCCTTGTGTGTACTTAGTCCTAGTTTACACTATGCAAGTGTTATTGCTAAGCTGATTAGTTTGTTGGAGAGAGAGACGAGGGGAACAGAAACGTTTATTTTCCCCTCATCTCTCTCTCCCAAAAATCTAATCAGCTTAGCAATAAGACTTGCATAGTGTAAACTGGGACTTAGCAACGAGCTTTTATGAGTGTGCACACATAGGAACATAAAGAAATTTAACTGGAACTGGTATGTAGACAATTGGCAACAGTATGCATTTAAGGGTTAAAAATAAATAAATTTATTTTTTACAGCAAATTTAGAGATATTAGTTCTGTTAAATAATACGAACTAATTGTGCGCAATCATTCATTCAATATTTTGTATTATACTGGCAACACTATATTTGCTCACTGTTGCCAACAAAAATATAAAAAATAATATAATTAGACAACAACGTCAAAATCAGCTAGGACAACAACATGGCTCGTTGTGGCCTTGCTACCATCATATAAACAAGTGTATTCCATTCTTGACATGTTGCAGTCGGTAGCTTGCTGTGGTGAATGTGTTCAATGCCTATGAATAGTTATATGCTGTTTACTTAAATGTTTGCCAACTTGTTCTTCTCTATATATATGTTTGTATGTACATAAGTATGTTTGAGGTACCCACAAGTCCATAAACGTTGTTGTTTTTATGCCCCAATGATGCTCATGGTTGTTAAAAGTAGTTTAGTGCATGTAGGTTAAAAAAAAAATTTAAACAGGAAAAATGGGATAAATAAAACTTTTCTCTCATCTGTAGATGAAGAGAAATCGCATGTTGTAAACACTCGCAACAGAGAAAATCAAAACATTTCTGGTTCACTTGTAATGCAATACATTGCACTTAAATACAGTGTTTCGAAATAACTCATCACCCTTCTACATTTGCAACATTTTAGCAACGTGCGGCGGTTTAATTCGACGAAAGAGTTTTTTCTTTGCTATAGCCAAAGTTGAAACGTTAATTGGAAAAAGTTTGTCATAACCATAACTCGAAAGGGACTGAGAATAATTTGAAGATTCAAGCGAATTTTACTACATAAATGAAAACAATTTTTGTGTAATTAGCAGAGTTAGACGTAGTTGTCTGTTATAATTCGAAAAAAGAGTCAACTGTTGCTTAAAGGTTTTTCTACATCATCAATACATAAGTCGTATATGTAAAGTTTTATTGTTTTGCAGGGTTTTTCCTATACAATTTTAATTTCATCTAAAGTACCTTGAGAGCGTTTTTTCGTGTTGAAAATTCTTCTAAGAAAAGTTCAAGGACTTTTTTGATGTAATAATTATTTGGCAATAAGCATACATTTCTGTAGGTTTTTCTTTACAGTTTTTCCGGAGAGTATTTGTTAATGATGTCATAAGGCATTTACACCAGCAGCAAACAATCTAGCAGATTTAAATTAAAATATTTATCTAAATCTACACCGTTTACATCAGTTTTTTTTTACTATTGTCAAGATCAGCGTTACCATTACGCGACTTAAGTAGAATTTTATCATATTTTCGACTGCCTTGCTACTTTTTATGTTTGCTTTAAATCCCCTATTTATATAATTTATGTTATATTGTGCTATGCTGCGCATGCATAAATGAAATAAATCGACTTCATCCAGGTGGCATTTCTACCACATTCGACAAGATTTTATTTTCTATGTGTCAAACTTAATTTAAAACTCAACCCGCTGTTTAAACGGCCGGTATTATAGAAATATATTCATAGTTGTAAAATAAGCAACTATCAAGCTAAGAATTTCATACAATGTGCCTTTTCCTGTATACATACAAAATTATTTTCACACCCAGTAATCAGAAATTGTTCTCGTGAGTCAGTAAGTTAGAATTTTTACTTGCAAATAAGACATTCTCATAAAATAGAATATTTTTGTACTTCTTATACATGTGAAATTTGTTTCTATTGTTTGTTTTTAATAAAAACTTAATAAATGTGCTTGTTGGTTTTAATTTGTCTTGACTTTGAAGTTGCCCTTTTTTCATAGAAATTCTCCCTTTGAGCCACTTTTTTTTTCAAAAATCCCCTTTTTGTCCTTTTGGAAATTTTTCAACGGTAACGCTGATCTTGATCCAAAAAAACGGTTGAATCGACTTTTTCAAACAACTGGAATATAGCAAATTCACACACCATTTAAATCAGCACAAAATCTTGCATTTTTTTATTAAAATCTTTATGAAAATCTATACCGTTTACACCAGCTTTTTTTTGACATTAATCAAATTTTTTTTATCCAAAAATAAACCCATCAACTGATTTGTTTCCAAAACTGCAACCAAACAACTGTATTGTAGCCAATTCACACACTTTTTTAAGCAGACCGTAGCTAATTCACTCACCTTTTGTTGGATAAATTAAAACATTAGATTTTTTTTAGATATCCTACAAATCTACTGAAAAATTAGATTTCGACTACGCCTACGACGATTTTGTTCTAGATTAAAGAAAAAATTTTACAATGTTCTTTAGTCTGGTACAAAATCGGTCGTAGTCGAAGTCGTAATATGACGCTCGTAATAAGGTCCATTATACCCAACACATATTGGGCCTTATCACGAGTGTCGTATTTCGACTACGCCTACGATGATTTTGTACTAGATTAAAGAAAAAATGTTGCAATGTTCTTTAGTCTAGTGCAGAATCGTCGTAGTCGTAGTTCAAACTATTGTATAATACTTTAATTTAACTTTTATGTTTTAAAAAAATTATATTATTCTAATTTTTCATTATCAAAGACAACAACCATTTCTGAAAACAATATTTTAGAGAATTCAAAAACAAGAACTCAAAATTATTTTCAAACAAACAGGTCGTAAATCTTCTTACTGAACTAGGGCATAAATTAGGGAGCACTTCTTTGATTGTTTGATTGAACAGCATAATCTTTAGTTTTTCTCATCTCATACTTGGCAACCTTACAGTTTTTATAATTTTCTTTTATAATTCCATTGCCAAAAATATTGTTAAAAATAATAACAACACATATACATTTGATAATTCAACATATAATAAAACTGTTTACATGTTGTAGACTATTTTTATTTTTATAAATATACAGTGACGAATAAAAAAACTTGTACGTTAAACACAGCGCTCCTCCAATCAAAGTATTTTCCTAGTATTTGGAGATTTTAAACTAAAATTTGAAGCAATTTCAGGGAATTTTAATCTATTGTAGTGTTAAAAATACCATAAAATAAAATAAATCATCAATTATTTTTAACTAATTAACAGAATAAATAGTATAGTGTAGCAATCAATGGGATATAATAGTGTCGGAAATCTTGTTTTTTTGAGAAGGTAAAATGAAAATGAGTTATTTAAAAAATCTAAATGATAATTTTTCACCATCAACTCTAACTACGTGGAATTAATTGATTAGTTGAGGATAATGACAATTGTCCTTAGTATTAAGAGAATAGCTGCTATACAATGTAAAAATTGCTACCATTTGCTCGTTAGAGTCCTTGCCTCAATCCTGTAGAGCACCTTTCTGCACGAGCAGCTGTGCTGAATCTGCACAATAAATAGATCAGCGATCTTGTAACTGAAGAGCTCACAAAACGCTCTGTAACTTTTTCCGTTGCTTCCATTGCGATAAGCCAATAAACGGCCTTAAGTTTTGCCGCCTTAAGTTCTATCCCAAAACAACTTTATTGTAGATACATTTTCCTTTGCGAATTAATAAAAACGTAATAAATATATACTTTTATTGGGACATTAATATAACACTTAATTTGATTGCTGTGAGCATGTTTCAATAATGTTTGATTTGGGTGTATCACAAAACATCAGGGCGTATAAGACACACATATACATACATATATACATACATGCATGCATACATTCATACTTGTATAAATACATTTATAAAAATTCATCATATTGCGTATAGGTAACGATAAAATTGTTGCGAAAAATTTTACTGTTCTAAGCAATCATTTCCTTTAGACACCCTTTTATTTTCAACATAAAACAAGACCAACCCACAAAATGTTTATGTGTGTACATACATACTAACACACACAATATATACCCTGTCGGAGAATGTGTGGTTGACTACAAAAATAGTTAACTTATAGTTAGCTTTTCTTAGATTGACTGCAAAGTCATCCAGAACAAACCCAACATTAATTCTTCAGTTGAGTACGTAATTGAATTTGATGAGAGCCAACAAATTTATTCTCAGCTACTTTAAAACTTATTTCAGTTTTATATTAACATTTTGCTGTTGTTATTTTAGATGTCAGCTTAGACGAGTGGTAGAGCGTTGAGTACACAACGTGTGATGCTACATGTTCGAAACCCAGACAATTTTTTTAATTTACTGACTACCAAGTGATTTAAAAAAGTCAACTTTAAGTTAGTAGAAAAGTAATGCAGAGTAAGCCAATTGACTACCGCCTAGGACATTGCAATGTTAAAATAGTCAGTTGATTACATTGCAAAGTAATCCAATTTGGCAAAGTTAGCCAAATGTCCGACATGGTATATATACATATATATGTATACATATGTATATATTAGAGCTTTTACATTTTTCTCAGTTCCAAATTTGTTTTTTTAAATGAAAGGAGTGGAAAAAATTTACAACTTTTTTACATTTGCCCGGACTTGTTGACGTACCTAAAAAAATATTTAAAATTTAAATGCCATTTTATAGAAGACAAGTAAGAATTCTCGTCTCTCTATTTATATTGAAAACAAAAACAAATTTGAATGCTTTGTTCGCCCGATATAAACTCATATTGAGAATAGTGGGATCACTCGGAGAGAAAAGTTTTTTTTCTTAACAATAATTATTCAAATCTTAAATCTAAAATTATTTAATAAATAGTCCAGCCAGTGCCAGACAATAATATTAGGATCAACAAGCACTTCTTTGGCTGAGAGCAGGGGTGTCCCTCCTTCTCCCCTACTTCAGTATCTTAATTAATGAATTTTATTGACTTCTTTGCATGTTCTTGTATTGTAAATTATTATTTCGTTTTGCTTGTAGATCTAATAGTGATAAAAATTTTTGTTTCTTGACTGGAAAGAAAACTTTATTTGCTATCGGCTTATTTATGAGGCCAAAGAACAAGCTTAATAGTTATTAATTATTAACATATAAAATCAATAATTACATACGAGTATATTTATAATGTCTAGTATAAATGATAATGACTTGGGTTGAATAACGACTCTATAGGAGGTCAATGATAACTCTTCAGGGTTATAACGAAGCGCAGTTGTCTTGTCTCTTAAATATTTTCATTTGTGAGTTCTTTATCATACAGATTTATCATGTAATTCACGTACTAAAATACATATAACATTTTCCATGTAAATACATTTATAAGTGTGTGTGTAATGCAAGTAAGCTTCACACATATGCATGTACATATATATGTATGTATGTGTGTATGTATGTATGTATACATATACATACATACATATGTATGCATGAATATTTTCGTGAAAAGTACCACATACCACACTCGTAACTGAATTAGTATGCGGTGTGAGTTTTTCATAGATTTATGCTTAATAGTGTTGCCAGCTTAGTTTTTGGAGACAAAATGTATGTCTTAGATTTTAGGAGTTTTTTCGTTCCCATTTCTAAAATGATTTAACCAAAGGCAAAATATTCCAAGAAAATGTTCTAAGGCCTGTCTTGTTTAATGTGGAAAAGTAGTCAGCAAAATTCTGTATTTGACTCAAGCACATTGCTTTGTCGAAATTACAAGTAAATCATTAAACTGCATATAGGCATTTCCACAGGAATGTCAGCTTTTTGTAACGTGCGACAACAAATAAATTGTTTTTTTTTTAGAAAACGAACATTTTTTGTTTACTTCTTTATACTCGTATATTTGTATAGGCCGTCAGCAGCTCTACATTAGGTAAAATTTTACGAAAAATCAAGTCACATTGTTCTGAAAGACAAGCATAATTGCTTGCTGTCGCATGTGACAAAAAAGTGGACTTCCTCGTGCTTGTACAAACAAGAAGTTGTTGAAAAACGTGGCATTCATCCACACATACAATAATCATTATCACTGATAAGAAAAATTTACGCAACCACGTTCTTCTTTGTTTCTGTAAAAATCTTTATTGACTGAAAAATAATATATTTTCAATAAATGTGCATAAAATTTTTTTCATTAAACATGCAAAAATCGTCATCGTGGAAAAACTATCGAATAATAAAACTTAAAAAAAATTAAACCGACTTCAAAAATAAGCACTAAAAAGCTACAAATAATATAGATCTGGTTAAATAAAAGATTTTTATATATGTTACCTACAGTGCCGTTTGAAGTTGGTGTCAGTAATACTGGTACTGAACACATAGGAACATTCCCGGTAAAAAAACTGCAAGTAATTTTTATGTACATATGTATGTGCTTAGTTACCAATGTTGCTGGCACCAACTTCAAACGGCACTGTAGGTAACATATATAAAAATCTTTTATTTAACTAGATCTATATTATTTGTAGCTTTTTAGTGCTTATTTTTGAAGACGGTTTAATTTTTTTTAAAAAAAGTTTTATTTTTATATTTTTAGTGCATACTTTTGAGCTCTGGTCAATTCAAAAAAGTTTTATTTGCAAGTATAATTTTTTAATTTAGAAATATGGTCCAATTTCGTAAAAATCGATTAAGTAAAAACAAGTGAAATATAGTATTAAATTTTATGGGTTGTGGCTACGCCTACTTTTTTAAAACAAGATTGTGTATTTTTAAGAGTTCAAGGTGTGTGCCAAGTTTCGTACAGATCGATTAAGTAAAAGCACGTGAAATTAAGTATTAAATTTTATGGGGTGTGGCTACGTCTACTTTTTTAAAACATGATTGTGTATTTTTAAGAGTTCAAGATGTGTGCCAAGTTTCGTAAATATTGGTTAAGTACAAGCACATGAAATATTATACTAAAATTTAATAGGCGTGCCCGCCCACTTTTTTGAACGCAATTTTGTGCCTTTATTAAAGCTCAGGGCGTGTGCCTAGTTTCGTAAAAATTGGTTAAGTAGAACTACGTGTAATGTTATAATACATTTTAATGGGTGTAGCCCCGCCCATTTTTTCAACTTAAAAATTTTTTAATTACAAGAACCAAAGTTTGTTTTGGTTCACAAAATCAAATTTAAAAATTAGTGGGCGTAACCCCGTCCACTTTTTTCAAATGGGACCAATGGGAAGCTATACCCTCTCAGACAACAAAAAAATTTTTACAATCGGTGTAAAATGCACCGAGTTATGAACCTACACACCTAAAAAAAAAGAGACGAATTGTTAACCTCCTTCTTTTTTTGAAGTCGGTTAAAAAGAAAGAACATAATGAAATTTTTGTTAGTGCAAACGAATAAATATATCGATAACTATTATGATATTCGATTCGAAAAATGCTACTGAATCCAGGTACTGTAGTGCGATTCACTAACTTTTTTTTGACGATAATGGCATCGTTAAAATAACTATAATATTATATATATGTATATATAATTTATAGAATTTGATATTCCGTAACATTTTTAACGATATTCGCTGTGGGTTAATGTCAGCTGTGTCGTTATTTAAGCGACAATAATTTATGTGCTGTTAATCGTATCGCCAAAAATCAGCAAAAAATATCAGCTGCGTAGTGTCGTTAAAAAGTAGTTACAGAATCACACAATCGTTATTGCTAGCGATAAAATGTATAGACAAAAATTACGATTGTCGGATCGTTAAAAGTTACTGAATCGCACTACTGGTGTTTAAGATTGTAGAGAGTCAACTGTTATATTAAATAAAGTAGGCAATTAGATAAATTTAAAGTTTTACTAATCTATAAACAAGAGGATGGAGATGGTTTGAGATTTCCTGATTTATTTTATTTTAATTAAATATTTAAGTTTTCCTTCGTTTCTTGCATTTAGCATTTTCTTTCTGCAACTGCTGGCAACTTTGCTTCTAATACTCATATGATATTTTGTTTTTGTTTCATGTTATTTTCCTCTTGTTGGGTACGTTTATACATACACCATTTACATTTTTAAGAATTATATTGAGGTCATGTAGGTTAACGTGTATACACCCAACTATTGTCCTTTTTGTCATTATAACATAAAAATGTGTAATGACCCATTTTATTTTTTCATTTGTTTGGGGCCTGCCTGCACTTGTTATTGTTTGGCTTCTCCTACTTACGAATGTGATGCTAATTTGGTAGAGAATGATCAACCAAATTGGTACACGCAACATTTATCATATTTTATGAAAATTGTTTAGCTTTACTGCCTGTTCTTATAAAACGATATATAATTCTCGTACGTTAAATTGTCAAAAAAAAAAAAACAGTAAAACACAAAAATTAATAATGGTAATGTTGGAATTCTTTAGGATTACTTGATTTAGTTTTTACAATTTATTTTATGTACAAAAAAAGTACTTTGATTTGGAAGACAAAACATGTTTATGATAATGCTATATTCAGACAAGCTTAGACCTAAAAACTGATTCGATGCACATTTTTCCAATCCAATGACTGATGGTGTTCCCAGTAAATGTCTGTTTCATACTTTAAAAATTATAGAGTCCTTGTATGACACATACATATGTGTGTGCCCTTAATTATGAAAGTGTTCTAAGTCACATGCATTTTTCCTTCGAAATATTACAGAAATATTAAAAAAACTTTAATAAATATTAATTAAATTTATACAGGGTGTCTGGTGGCAAATTTATATTTTTAAATACGTTTATTTCAAAACGCAATATAAACGGTGCAGAGGGAGAGTGACGCCGTTGAAATTATCGATTGGCGAATTTGTTAGTCACGATGTCACCAGTGATCGAGTGAGCATCGCGCGTTCGCTGTGGATACATTTTTTAAGAGTAATGATTCTTACATAATTGCTCGTCGACAATTTTGTGTTCAAAGTTCGGTATTCCTCGAATACGTGATAAAACGAGTGTAAATTTATTAAATCCGCGACTTTCAATACGGAAAAGAGCAGACTCACTGAGACTTCCAAGAGCGATTATTCAGGAAATTTGAAAAAAAGGATTTGAAGTTCCATTCTCTTAAAATTCAAATCGTTCAAGAACTGCAAGAAAGTGACTTTGATTTACGGAAACATTTTTGTGAAACGATGTTAGAGCGTTTTCGCACTGTAAATACCATTTTTTTGGAGCGACGAGACTCATTTTCACTTAAACGGGCACCTCAACAAGCAAAACTGCGGTTACTGGTCTCCAAGAACCCGCAACCCTCGATTGAAATATCAAAAACCATTGCACTGCTCCAGGGCAACTGTTTGGTATGAGTTATCCACGCATGAGATAATTAGATAATTTTTTCGAAAATTCTCGAGACCAGGCGACGAATGTCAACGGTGAAAACGGTGAGGCATGATTACGGAATTATTTTTGGCAAACCTGCGAGCTCATCCATCGTACTCTTCACACACGTGGTTTCAACAGGATGGGGCGACTGCACACAGAGCTTCGATGAATTTGCTTTGGGCCACAGAGATCGCCCGATCTAACTTCCATTGATTTTTTTATGGGGCTACCTCAAAGATAGGGTTTATAATGACAATCCCCAATCTCTTGTGGCCTTAAAGGAAAATATTCGTCGAGAAATCAGCTCAATTAAACCAAGTTTACTGCAGCGTGTGGCGACGGCTCCGTTTTGAACAGTGTCTTCAACTCAATGGAAGATATCTGGATGATATACTCTTACAAAAATAAAATCCGCATTCTATCCATTCTATAGCTCAATGCTCTTAATAAAACTTTGGGTCAATTTATTTAAGTTTGAAAATATAAATCTGCTGCCAGACACCCAGAACAACTCCATATTAAAATGTTGTATATTAAAAAAAATATTTTTTGATTTGTTCAAATGTAATCTACTAAATATCTTGACCCAAAAAATATATGACTTAGACAACTTTCATAATTAAGGGCATATATGCATGTGTATGTTTTTATACCCTTTACCAAAAATGGAAAAGGGTATATATAGGTTTGTCATTCCGTGTGTAATTTCCATAATTTTAATTTGCGACCAAAAAAATATATATATTCTGGGTCCTTATGAATAGCGAAGACGAATAAGCGATGTCCGTCTGTCCGTCCGTCCGTCCGTCCGTCCGGTGTACGTGAAATCGGTTTTCCGAAGCTCCCAGAAGAGCTAGAGACTTCGTTCTTGGACTGGTGTATCAGAAATGGTCCAACTTAGATTGGTATTGAAATTCAGCAAAATCGAGCAGACGATTGCAGAGCTGGAAAGCTTAAACTTCATTTTGCCATATAAAAGTAACTACCGAAACAAATTTTTATTTTTTTTAATAAATAAATTTATTTTACACTTCAGTACGACTAAAATTTGAATTTTAAATTAAAAAAATATAAAAAAAATAAAAAGACGTTTCCAGGGTTGGAAAACTTTAACTTTTTGTGTTATGTAAAATTAACTATGTCTAAAACTATGCAGGGTATTTTCTCGAGAACCGTAAGAGTTCGAGACCTGAAATTTGGACACAGTGTGTAGATCTTTGGCCGCTACAACAACAAATACATGAGAATTGGAAATTAAAGGGTGTTCCAAAACGAACAACGAAAAATTTTAAAATCTCATGTAATATACATACAATTGTATGTATGTATGTATATACACTTGAAATTTGTAAGGCTAGTGTATTTTTATACAGACTACAAAAATTAACACTAAAATTTAAAAAATTTAAATTAAAGGGTGTTCCATCAGTTAATGCAATTTTGACTATGCAATTCTGACAACTTGCTGTATCTTGGAAACCGTAAGAGCAAAACTCTTGAAATTTTCAGAATCGGTAAAACTAAAAAATCAAAAATTATAAAATCGCCAAACCGAAGAAAATCGCCAAAAGCAAAAAAAAAAAAAACGCCAAAACGAGAAAAAGCACCAAATTACAAAAAAAAATGTCTAAGACTAAAATAAATCGCGAATAACCGGAAAAATTGCTAAAATGAAAAAAAAATTGCCAAAATGAAAAAAATCTTCAAAATAAAAAAAGCCCTAAAACAGAAAAAAAATCGCCAAAAAGAAAAAAAAGCCCCAAAAACAGAAAAAAATCGCCAAAATGAAAAAAAAAACGCAAAAATGAAGAAAAATTGCCAAAATGAAAAAAACCCCAAAAAAAACAGAAAAAAATCGCCAAAACAAAAAAAAAGCCTCAAAAAAGGAAAAAATCGCCAAAATGAAAAAAATCGCCAAGACGAAAAAAACCCAAAAAACAGAAAAAATCTCCAAAATGAAAAAAAGCCCCAAAACAGAAAAAAATCGCCAAAATAAAAAAAAAACACCAAAATGAAAAAATCGCCAAAACGAAAAAAAACCCCAAAACAAACAGAAAAAAATCGCCAAAATGAAAAAAAGCCCCAAAACAGAAAAAAAACGCCAAAATGAAAAAATCGCCAAAATGAATATAAATCGCCAAACGAAAAAAACCCCAAAAAAACAGAAAAAAATCGCCAAAACAAAAAAAAGCCTCAAAACAGGAAAAAATCGCCAAAATGAAAAAAAATTGCCAAAATGAAAAAAATCGCCAAAACGAAAAAAACCCAAAAAAAACAGAAAAAATCACCAAAATTAAAAAAAAAGCCCCAAAACAGAAAAAAATCGCCAAAATGAAAAAAAAACGCCAAAAATTATAAAAATCGCCAAAACGAAAAAAACCCCAAAAAACAGAAAAAAATCGCCAAAACAAAAAAAAAAGCCCAAAAACAGGAAAAAATCGCCAAAATGAAAAAAAATCGCCAAAATGAAAAAAACCCCCAAAATAGGAAAAAATCGCCAAAATGAAAAAAAATCGCCAAAATGAAAAAACCCCCAAAATAGGGAAAATCGCCAACATGGATAAAGAATCGCCAAAATGAAAAAAATCTTCAAAATGAAAATAAGCCCCAAAAACAGAAAAAATCGCCAAAATGAAAAAAACTGAGAAAATAGAAAAAATCGCCAAAATGAGAAAAAAGCGAAAAAACTGAAAAAATCGTTTAAACTGAAAAAAAAACTTCAAAAAAGCAAAAAAGCCAGATTAAAAAAAGCTCAGAACCGAATGTACGGAACCCTTCGTGCGCGAGTCAAAGCCGCACTTTACTGAATTTTTTAATATTAAAGGAATTAAATGAAACTAAGTTTTTTCTTATTTAGTTTTTCCTTCGTTCACTTAACATATTTTATGTATTTTTTAAAGAACTGGATTGGTATAAGGAATTAGAAAAATCCTAAATTATGATTCCATGGTTGGAAAACTTACACTTTTTGTGTTATGCAAAATTAAATAGTTCTAAAAATGTTTTTCTTTTCCTTTATAAATTGAATATATTTTATGCTTCTGAAAGAAAAATTTGGCGTATATAATTTGAAAAATGAAAATTACAGCTCCAAAGATGGAAACTTTGATTTTTTTTTTTAATATTAAAGTATAAAATTAATTTTTTTTTATTTCTTTGTTCACTTAACACACTTTATTAATTTTTTAAATTAGAAAAATCTAAAAGGTTGATTCCAGGGTTGCTAAATTTATTGTTTTTTACAAAAGTAACTAGGTCAATATAGTTTTTTCTTTTTGTTTACAAGTTTTATATACCTTATGACTTAGAATGAAATAGTTTGGCATAGAAATTAGAAAAATAAAAGACATAGCTCCAGAGCTGGAAAACTTAAATTTTTTCTGGTATATAAAACTAATTATTACTTTGGTAATTACATATATTCTATATTTTATAAAGAAACTCAGAAAAATGGTTCCAGGGTTGGAGCTTAAAAAAAGTTTCGGTAAAAAAATAACCAAAAATATTTTTTTTTCAGTTAAACAGATTTCATGTTTTAGGAAAATCATTACTCAAGATTTTTTATACATGTTTAATTTTTTTATGGATATCTAAACTAATTGAAGTATAAACGAAGGTTTGTGCTTATTGTGCTCTCAGCATAATAACTATTAATTTTTAGTAAATGGAGATAAAACTAAAATTTATCGCTAAAGACATAAAGGACATGTTCGTTTCATTTTCCTGTTACCTATCCTTTCTGCTGAACAAATTTCAAACAAATCCTGTAGGAATAAAACGTTTACATAATACCACGATGTATACCATTTGCAATGGGAAATTTAAATCAAGACACTGAGCAGTTTTGCAACATCAATGATTATTAAATACGGGAAAATATAAAACAAGTTAGTTTACTTGGTATGGAGGTGCAATGCTAAAACTATTTTAGGGTTATTAAATAGCAGCACGGTTTTTAGACATCTCGAGAGAGAGTAAACAATCCCCAATTTTTTTGGTAATGTATTGACGTGACGTCGATGTTGACTGAAATAAGAGTGAATGTAAAATATATCTTAACCACAGAGTGTAGAGTAAAATATTCAACTATTGCTTATATCGAAAATAAAATAATTGAAACAAATTGTTTAATCGAAAAATACTGAAAGGTCACTAACTATTAATTGCTTTAGAGAAAAAAATTATAAATTTTTTCACAAAACAAATATGTTTGTATGTGTCTGTATACTATATATATGTACGCACGTTGGTAAAGGGTATATAAGATTCGGCACAGCCGAATATAGCACTCTTACTTGTTTTACGATCTGTTAGATATAAACCAGTTGGCCAGGTCTTAAAGACATCTTTGACGACGGGTACAAGGCAATGGTAAATCGTAGAAGACATATTGAAGACAGCTGCATACAAATCGTCGACGAAATTTTCATACAAATGGCGGCGAGGTCACATAAGACGAAACGAGCAACAATATCGCTCAGATAGCCGTCAACACTGCTTTATTGAAGACAAAACTTATGACACTGTCGCTCAGATTGTCCTCAACAATGTTTTATTGAAGACACTCGCTCAGATTGTCGTCAATACGGCTTTATTGAAAACAAAACGAGGGACATTGCCGATCAGATTGTCCTCAACAATTGTGTATTGAAGACAAAACGTGTGTCGATTAGAAGACCTACTCGACAAACGACATGTCGTACATAAATCGTCGAAGACAATCACCCCTACTGTGAATGGCGTCGCCGACGTCACATCAAGACGACAGTAAATATTGTCACTTACATGCACTTTATCGGCAACAATTGGCTCTTATTGACAATCTCTTACTAATCTCTAAGGATTTGTAAATTAATAGAGTATATTAATAGTAAGTCAATTGTTGTCGACAAAGGGTAGACAAGTGCTAATTTTTACTGTCGTCTTGATGTGATGCCGACGACGCCATTCGCAATAAGGGGGAATATCGTCTGCGACGATATGGCCAACTGGGAATTCATACCATTCCTTCGCAAAACTCAACTCAGTTTTTAGTTAAAAGTGAATTTTTATTGTAAAATTTAGGTGGCGCTATTTCCTTTGTTACGTATGCCATGTTTTTCTTTACAAATGTCAACTCGAGGATTTTATTCATATAAATTATGTATGTTAATTGCGTGTTTAAGAAAACAAAAACAGTATTCTAAAAAAAAATAATTTATATATAAAATACTAGAAACTACTTTTATCTGCAAAAAAAAAAACGCAATCCTACACATTCACAACTTTGTGTGATGTGCTCATTAGATATGTAAGTAATAAAAATTCCTCCTTCTTGTCATGAAGGGGCGACTAAGCACACGAACAAAATATACTCGTATAAGCCAAAAAGGTGCCCAATTTAATTACATATTCACTTAAGTTCTTTTTTTCTCTCTCTCTCTCTCTCTGAAGTAACTAATTAAAAAACTAATAATAAAAACATTGTGAGCACACCAAATTGACTTACTGATTTAATTAACGTTGGGCGAGTGTTGTGAGTTGGGACAAATCTGTGTATACCGGAATGAAATCCTCCTTCTCAGTTCCATGTTAATGTTGTTTCGCCATACAAAACCGCACGTGTGTGTCCGTCATGTGGTTAAAAATATTTCAAGTATGGCATATTCACTATTGTCGCTACAAATTATTTATATGAGATTTTGATAAAATTAGCTTGAGCGTAAAAGTTTTTGTACATGTGCTTTATTTTTTAAATCAACGCAAACTAGAAAGTGTCCTCTAGAGTACTTTATTTAATTTAATCTAAAAATTATATTGCTAACTATTACGAAAATAGAAACATTTAATATAAGTTGTATATATTTGTTTGTCTCATAAAAAAAACTTAAGTTTAATAGCTTTATGTAAAGTGCCAAGAGAAAAAGTAGTAAATATGGTTACTTTAATGATTATCCTTGCAAACTGTATGTAATATGGATTGACTTAACCTTATACGATTACTGATTCTCTCAATAAGTAACAAACAGTCAATAAGAATAAAAAAATTATGTAAAAAAATTTGGAAAAAGTCAAGAGATAAGTATGGTTAATGAGATAATTGCGTAGATATTAAATAAAAGCTTTTTCATTTCTATACCCTTTACAAAAAATGGAAAAGGGTATATATAGGTTTGTCATTCCGTGTGCAATTTCCATAATATTCATATGCGACCCATAAAATATATATATTATGGGTCCTTATGAATAGGGAAGACGAATAAGCGATTTCCGTCTGTACGTCCGTCTGTCCATCTGGTGTACGTGAAATCGGTCCAAAATAAATTGGTATTGAAAATCAGCAAAATCGAGCAGACTGTTGCAGAGCTGTAAAATTTAAACTTTATTTTGCCATATAAAAGTAACTACCGAAAACGAGTTTTTATTTTTTTAATAAATAAACTTATTTTATGCTTCAGTACGAATAAACTTGTTATTTCAAATAAAAAAAAATAAAAAAATTAAAAAGACGTTTCCAGGGTTGGAAAACTTTTAACTTTTTTCGTTATATAAAAGTAGCTTACTAAAACTAACTCTTCCTTTTTTTCTATAAATTTAATAATATTTATAATCACCCGTATTGCGTATGTCGAGTCGAATATTTGTCTACGAGAATTTTGTATTTGATTAAACAAATCTTGTACAAGTTTTCTTTATTCTGTGACAAAATTCTCGTAGACGAATATTCGACTCGACATACGCAATACGGTTGAATATCTTATATTCTTAATAGAAAAAGATTGGTGTAAGAGATCAGAAAAATAAAAAATTATGATTCCAGGGTTGAGAAACTTACACTTTTTGTGATATATAAGAGTAAGTAGGTCTAATTAATTTTTTTCTTTTTCTTTATAAATTATAAATACATATATTTCGCTTTGGAAATAAAAATTTGATGTAGAAATTTATAAAAATAAAAACCACAGCTCCAGAGCTGGAAACATTTAACTTTCTTTCTGCATATTAAAGTAACTAAATAAAACAATTTTGTTTTTAATTTCCATTTTTATTTGTTCACTTAACATACTTTATATATTTTTTTAAGAACAACTAGATTGGTATAATAAATCAGCAAAGGATGATTCCAGGATTGGAAAATTAATTTTTTTTTGTATATAAAAGTAACTAGGTCAAATTATTTTTTTCGTTTTGTTTACAAATTATTTTTACATTATGTTTTAAAAAGAAATAGTTTGGCATAAAGATTATAAAGTCAAAAACATAGCTCCAGATCTGAAAAACTTAAACTTTTTCTGGTATATAAAACTAATTAAATAAAATTAATTATTTCTTTGGTTAATAAATATATTGCATATTTAAGAAAGAAATAAATTAGTATTAAAAATTAGAAAAATAAAAATTATGGTTCCAGGGTTGCAAATTAAAAAAAAAAAAGAACATTGTTAGTCAAAATATAACAAAAAACTATTTTTTCCACTTAAACATATTTCATGTTTTAGGAAGATCTTTACTCTAGATTTTTTATATATGTATGTATGTATGTTAAATTTTTATTTAAGTATAAAGGAAGGTTTGTGCTATGTTGCTTGTTATGCTCTCAGCACAGTTGTGTGTTAAATTGATGGTCTTTCCTTGACATCTTGTAACGAGTTCTTATTTTTAGTAAATAGAGTTAAAAATAAAATTTATCGCTAAATAGTAGTCCTAACTATAAAATTAATTAAAGGACATGTTCCGTTTCATTTCCCTGAGACCGTTCCTTGTGCTGAACATATTTGAAAAAATTCTTTAGGAATAAACGTTTATATAATAACGCGATATATACCTTTTTCAATGGGATGTTTAAATTGAGACACTTAACAATTTTGCAACATTAAAGATTATTAAATAAAACAAGTTAGTTTACTTGGTATGGAGGTACAATATTGAGACTATTTTAAAGGGTTTTTAAATACTAGCACGGTTTTAGAATATCGTGAATGCCAGTGAACAAGCACCAATTTTTTGATATTGTATGACGTGACGTGGGTTTTAACAACTGGAATAAGGGTGAATGTAAAATATTTCTTAAAAACAGAGCGTGGAATAAAATATTCAACTCATTGCTAATATCGAAAAAAAGCAATGTGAGTCCGATCACAGTTGAGATGTGTAAACATCTAGTAATGAATTTTTTTTATATTGGCTTATGGTAACTAAAATAAGATATATAAATTTTTGACTCTGCTGTATTTAAAAATCTATGGAAAACTGCATCTATAGTAGTGGAATTATTAGTTGTGGGGATGTGTGGAGAATTGCTAATATGCAAGTGGAAAACGTCAAATAAAAATTTTGATAAAGCTTGCGACTGGGGGTTTGCAAAATTTGTATTAAAATCTCCACCCATAATAATTGGCATGAGATGGAGATTTTTACCCAATTGTCGTGCACCAGCGTAATGAAAATATGTTATAATATATCTCTGGCGAAAAGGAAAAAGTGCTTATGTCGAGGTAAGCATATTTTGAGTAATCTGCATATTTGAAAGTATTCCTGGTCAAAATCTGAATTAATTTGTGCGATTTTTCAAGAACTTATAGCAAAATGAATTGCGACTTTGTTTTTAAGACTTCTAATCTCATTTGCAATAATCGCTTAATTTAGCTTATACTTTGGTATATTTCAACTAAAATGTATTATTTACACGATGTTTGTATAAAAAATAAATAAATTTCTGAAAATTGACTTGAACGCTTAAAAGTGCTCTCCTGCAAAACAGTTAAATATGACTTAAGCACTTTCTCCTTATTGCCACAGATATTATAAATTCTTTATAAAGACTGCTATATATATTTCAAACAAATATTTGACATTTAAAACGCTCTTTTATTTAAAATTTTATATTTATTTCATTTATTTTATATTTTTTATTACACTTCACAAGCAATTTCTGTTAAAATTAACATTGCTCCTGAAGGTATGCTTTAAAATTTGGTTGAGTGTATTTCTATGCAGCTGTTAAGTTTCTCTATACTTCTTGTTGTCCGTATGATTACACTGATACACTCATACATAGCTCACACCGATTTGATAACGCATCGCACATCTTACTCAAAATTTGTGATTGTATTGTGAAAAAGATTTTTACCCCCTAGCGTATAGATGTTTACACATCAAAAAATATTTAATCGAAAAATATTGAGAGGTCACTTGCTAAAAATTGCACTAGAGCAAAAAATTATAAATTTTTTTCACATAACAAATATGTATGTATGTGCTTATGAATGTATGTATGTATCTCTATAATACATATACGCGAAGGGTATATAAGATTCGGCACAGCCAAATATAGCTCTCTTACTTGGTTTTCTCTGTAGTCTTGTTTTTATTTATAGCAATGAACATTTGCTATGAAAAATTCCACATTTAATATAAACGTTTTCTTATTTAAGTTAAATTAGGTAAATTTTTTATCTAATATAAAGCAAATTCTTTATAAAGTAGCAAATATTGCTCTTGTTTTTAATTCTTTAATGTTTATAAATAAATCATATTTATTTTGAATAAAATAATATCTAAAATTTTTTTAAACATCTTTGCAAAAACTTAAATATATCTACATATATTTTAATAAAAAAAGCTTGATAATTGTTCAATAAAACTTTGTTGCATGATTTTTTGTTTTTTTTCCAAATATTCTATAAAAAAAAGCTGAAAAATAGACAAATAAAAGAATAATATAATATTATTTTGGTGATGCTTAAGGCCAGAAGAGAATAAAATTTTATGCACAAAATTTATGTGTAGGAAATGTTTGTTTTTGTTTTTCTGTATTTTATATGAGTTTATGTGGCATGTATGCACATTGTATGTTGTACATTAGTACAGAATAATGTATAATTTGTGTTAATACATATTTGTGGGATGCAGCATTTGTAATGTTGAAGCACACTTCGAAAAGCCCACAAAAATGCTCTAGCATATACGAGTACAAATACAACTTTTTAATGTTTAACATGAATGTAAAATGTAGACAAATAAAAGTATTTCCTTACTTAAAAAAAAAACGGAAGCAAGTGAATGTATTTCCTTGATGTTAAAGTTGGGAGAGGAATTGTTTATAATGTTTTACTCATGCATACTTATGTAAGATGTTTTCCTTTAAATATTTATGAGGTGCTTCTAAATATGAAATTTACTAAAGAAAACACTTAATTATTTTGAAAATTAAAATTTACCGCCTATTCCACGATATAAAAATAAAATGTTTGTGCGAAAATTTTTATTTGAAAACAACAACATGTTTTCATATTTTATTGTTGTTTTCAATTGGAATTGTAGAAAGAAACTTTTTGTGGGTCAGGTTGTAAAACAACATATATGTAAGCTTTATAGATTTTTTTTTAGCCAATCACCTAAAACCTAAAACTCTGTTATACTCCATTTTTTTATTATTCTGCAACAAAGATTTTATCGCCACTTTAATACCACACAGAGAAAACAGTGCCTACTAAATACCTCATAAAATAGAACAAAATTAATAAGAAATCTCTATGTTTTTTTTCAATAAGGAAATCTTATTAATTTCGTAGAGAAAACATTGTTGAAAAAATCAATAAGAGCCTAATAAAATCAAGAAGAAAACTTAAAAAAAAAATTAATAAGGCAACCTAATAAAATCTATAAGAAATCCCTATAGTTTACAATTTATAAGAAAACCTAATAGAATCAAGAAGTTTTTCTCTATGGATTGTTTTTTTTTGGTGCAAAAATAACGGAAATTGAGTAAAAAAAGTTGTGAATAATAATATTTCTTCTTCATTTTATGTGGGTTTCTTCTTGATAAAATTAATAAGATTTACCACATAAAAACAATGAGAAATCTCTATGAAAAAATCTTCGCTTCTTTCTGCTGGGATACCCCTTAGCCTAAAAACGTTTCATAGAGAAAATCTTCTTGATTCTATGAGGCAGTTTTTTCTCTGTGCACATGGCATACGTTGAAAACTTACTTAAAAAAATGTTGCATAGTATGAGTTCGATGCGCATGTCAAACTTTCGAGTGACATAGACAACATTGCAACAAGTATAAGTGCGTATAAGTACAAGAAATTATAGGTAATGATTTAACTCTACTCACTTTTTTACTACTCATTGCTGTTCTCTGGCATTTCTAGTGTTGCCGTTTTGTGGTGGCTTTTTCAAAATGTGTGCAACGCCTTTCACATTATGCCATACAACAAATTAGTAATAGTACAAATTATTGCAATGTCACAAATTGCCATAATATATACTCGGGGTAAGTGTAAATAAAATGAAGTTATAATCAGGAATTAGTATTACTATTGTCGGATTTATATAATTTCTTATCTTTTTTTGTAAAAGGAAAAATTTCCAGTATTTTTGCAAGTATTTCTACTTTATGATTATATATTTTTTGCAGTTTCCTTATGTATGCATGTATGTATGTACATATATACATACGTATGTATATACGCTAAATACAATGTGTAAGCAGTCTTTTCTACGTTATAGTCTTAAAGCAAATATTTTAGTACTGGAGGCAATGTTTAAATGCTGCTCAACAATGTTAAGGGTTCTTCACACAAATGCTTAAAAATTATTTTAGCTAAATATAGTTTATACTGTGGTTTTTCTGAATGCCTTCCAGTAACCGTGAATAAAACATAAAATGTCTTTAATTTACTTTCATGTTTTATCATATTTTTCTTTTATTGGGTGGGAACTTGACATTGCCGTCAATAATGAACTTGAACTGTTAAATTATTCTATAAGTCATTATTTATTTTTGTGAAAGCAGGCAAAAAATTTAAATGAAATATACATGAGATTGAAAATAATATGTTTTGCAGTTATAAAAAAAACCATGGTTTTGATACCATGCTGTGTTTCCATTTAAAAAATGGAAATCAGTTTCTTCCTTGAATTGTTGTATATAAAAGCACGAAGTTGCAAACTTTTTAAACATTATATATAAAACAACAAATACACCGAGAAAACATTGCCTAATAAATACTTCATAAAATGGAACAAAATTAATAAGATATCTCTATGGTTTTTTTTCAATAAGAAAATCTTATTAATTTAATAAGGAAAACCTTTTTGAAAAATCAAGAAGAAATCTTCTAGTTTTTATTAGGTTATCTTATTGATTTTTTCAATAAGGTTTTCTTCTTGTTTTTATTAGGCGACCCAAAAAAAATATAAAACTTGTGTCTTTATTCTCTGTACTTATGTATTTTCATTTAAATTCTATACCATATATGTATGTACATATGTATGTATGTAGTTTATTGTAGATGTTATTTATTTATACAATCATACATACATACACATTATGTTATATTCTTAACTAACTTACTCCCCAAGTATTGAACCAGCAAACTTCTGACTGATAGGCAAGCACTCTAACCAATATGCCAACAAGCAACCTGAATAACCATTGCAATTATTGTACAAGCATTCTTATGCAAAAATGAAAAAAGATCATGAAAAAAATTGTCTCTACGTCTATTTATAGATATGAAATAACAAGAAACCTAATAAGATGGTTTACACATAGGAACCTAATAAAATCAAAAAATAAACGTTATCGAAAAAACCAATAAGATAGCCTAATAAAATCAAGAAGGAAACCTTTTTAAAAAAATCAATAAGGCAACCTAATAAAATCAATAAGAAATCCCTATAGTTTACAATTTATAAGAAAACGTAATAGAATCAAGAAGTTTTTCTCTATGGATTGTTTTTTTTTTTGGTGCCAAAAATAGCGGAGTAAAAAAAGTTGTGAATAATAAGATTTCTTCTTGCTTTTATGTGGTTTTCTTCTTGATAAAATTAATAAGATTTACCACATAAAAACAATAAGGAATCTCTATGAAAAAATCTTCGCTTCTTTCTGCTGGGATACCCCTTAGCCTAAAAGCGTTTCATAAAGAAAATCTTCTTGATTCTATTAGGCAGTTTTTTCTCTGTGCACTAATGTAAAATTAACATGCAAACATTTTGATTTTGAAATCATATTAAATTTATTAGAAATAATATCGTCGGCTTAGAGTGCAGATTTACACTAAATCTACTTTTTATAGCATGTGATATTTTAATGCCGTTGGAAAGAGAAAGAGACGCCTCATCGACTTGCTAAAATATTTATTTTAATATGAAGCTCTTGATGTCGAAGAAACTTAATGTATTAGGCTAATTTCTTAAGCTTTGTATTTTGTCTCTCTTGTAAAATTTGCTGGAAGTGAGTTAGCATGTTTACACTTTAACCCGACGATATGTTTTTTAAATGTGTTGGTACTCAGTTGTGTAATTTCTTTTTGTTTTTTTTTTTTGATGTTCGTGTAGTGTGAATAGCCGAAAAACTTCGCATTACCAGTGAATACTTCCTGCTGCTGATTTAAAATTACTATCATTTCATATTAATTTCACGAAACATCTATCCTTAATAAACATCTTTGATTTAATACGTTTAACCGACTTCAAAAAAAGGAGGAGGTTAACAATTCGTCTTTATTTTTTTTGGGATGTTACTTCATAACTCGCTACATTTTAGATCGATTGTAAAAATTCTTTTTTTGTCTGGGATGGTATAGCTTCCCATTGGTCACATTGTAAAAAAAGTAGGTGGACACGGCTATAATTTTTTTTTAATTAATTTTATGATATTCTACTTATTTGATAGCTGCGAAACCTATAAAACACCTTGTTCTTGTAATTAAACAATTTGAAAGTGGAAAAAATGCGCGAATTACGCCCATTAAAATTTATTATAATATTTCACGCAGTTTAACTTCACCGATTTTTACGAAACTTACCACACACCTTGAGCTCTAAAATAGACATAATCCTCCATTTAATAAAATGGGTGGAGTCACGCCCATTACAATGTCATATTTTATTTTAAATGGTTCTACTTTACCGATTTTTATAAGACTTAACACGCACCCTGAGCTCTGAAAAACACACAATCTTGCATTTAAAATATAGGCGGAGGCACGACCATTAATATTTTATATTTAAGAAATCTGTTTCTATCAGATTTTTTTTGAAGTCGGTTTTTTTTGGCAGAAAGAATAAATTAATGGTTAAACAACATGACTTTAACTTTATAATATGAATTGTAACGTAAATTTTAAATACAAAAATAAAATTAAAAAAATGTGTTTTTGTTTGTTTCAAACCAAAAAAAAAAAAAAAATGTAAAATGTTGTTTTTGTTTCGAATGTAAGTCTGCGGCAAGTCAAAACTTGCCAATATCGTGGGACCAGGCCCTTTATATTAAATCATGTTAAATTAAAATTTAGTTCATGGTGGTATTTATTTAGTGTGTATTTAAAGAATTTTTAAAGTTGTTGTGGCTGCTGCGGTAAGCGCGTTGGCTAACACGCGAAGGGTTCGAATTCAAGTCTTGGCTGACGAATCCACATACATTTTTATTATATTTTCCTAATGAATGTATAAATACACATCACTTAAGTTAAGTAATAAGTAAACTGAAAGACTACAATAAATTAAATTTATGTTGTTTTCACTTGAAATAACATTGATTCAAAATGATTCTTCGTGATATTTTAGTCAGTATCAAATTCACGTTGTTTCAACTTTAAAAAACTTTAATTCATTTTGATATCATAATACTGGCATATTAAATTGATATGAAATATAGATATTTCAAAAGGAAAAATTTTCCTTCAAGGTTATTGTAAATTATATTCAATTAACATGGAACACATATGAAGCAAAATCATTGCTTAATAATTGTTTAAATCAACCTTGTTTTCGTAGATTTTAATATGCAATTTGTCTGTGTGTATGATTGCAGGTCTACTTATAAGTTCGCATAAGCACCAATAAAATGCAGGCGTAAGAAATACAAATTGTAATTGTTTTTTTTTTTTGAAAATGAACACTTTTTTTGCCATAAATTTTTGTTTAGTAAACCGAATTTGAAGGAAACCCTATTTTTTCAAATCTTTCGGGGGAGCACATTCTGCCTCTCCGAGACTATCCCAATTTTTAAGAAACTTTAAGAGTACACAGAAAAAAAAAATCCAACAAATTTTACAACTACCTGTATTGTTGAATATGGAAAATGAAGTCAAACACAATTTTGTATTTCATTCAAAATACGGAAATACTTCTAAATTTTCAATAAACGTGCATACAATTTCGCTTAGTTATCAAATATGCAAAAATTGCCAACACAGAAAATTCAATAGTTTTTTTTATTATTAAATCGGTGGTTTTCGTATTCAAAAAGAGTCATTTGCTTTGAATTTTCTCAAAACTTGGATCTAAAAGGGGAAGAGTGATATTTCGAAACTATCAAACTAATTTTCAAGAAATTTTAAATGTAGAAAACTCTTTGTGGGGTGTTTATAAGGAAGGTTTTGAGCACCAGCTGCTCAGCGAATCTGAGCTGCCCAAACACCAGAAAACTGAACATCAATCGGCTTCTTATACAAATTAATACACATACGCGAATACAATTCTCTTGTGTTTCTCTCGGTGGTCATTTTTGCTATAAATAAATATGTATGTATGTGTGTATGTAAATAGAAGGAGTAAATAGGCCTTCTATAACGCCTTATTTAGCAGACACAAGGCCTGCTAATCCCACTGCGTAATAGTTTCTTTTTTACACGCGATGTCATTGGCGACCAAGGCCTTCCACGCTTCCTTACTCAAGAGGCCTGCTTGAAGGCCAACTTTAGTAGGCGTACTTTACGGTTTTAACATAGCTTAGCAACTGTACATATGATCATAAATTATTAAAGAAATAACTTCTGTGCCCCTTCCAAAAGAAGAGAATGTGTATCGAATTTTTTAGAGGGGATAATGGAGGCCTTATATAAGGCCTTCCTAAGAAGGCAGATGTGTTTCAGATTATCGTGACCACCTGCCATTACGGTCTTATCTCACGCTGGTCTAAACACCGGGTGTAGCAAAGACAACAACTCTTCGCCGTAATGACTTTGTCAAAACAGTACTATCTGCTGTATGACAACAGCACCTAGAATACTGTCTGGCTGACCGCGTCAGAACAACCACTATCATTGATTTAATACTGGGAAGCCAAGACTATTTACCAACTGTTTTTGGTAGCAACCACAGCCACCACGTTTATTCTCCCGGTTCTCACGCCACAGTTGTTGTGTATACACCCACCCACAGCGAAGTCCCCAAGAGAATTCCTCAACAATTGCCGAGACAGTTCAACCACTCATCCAAGAAGAACGCATGCTTGTGTCGCCAAAAATCCAGTGCCTACTTCACACACATCAAAATCATCCCTTTAACACCGTGGGGTAGAACGAAATCGACGTTTTAGCAAAGAATCCTGACGACCGCTACATACAGTTCTCAACACTGCACCTGATTGACATCAACAGGACCTGTCTTTCTTTTATAAATATGCACACATCCTTTGCTCTCTTGCCAGATATCGGATAGTAAGACATAAGTTCTATAGGTAATGTACCACAGATACGTTAGTGGAAAAAGCCACATCACCCCAGCTGGGGCCCCGGGATTGCCACACCCGTAGTCAAAAATAGACTCCCCTGGGCGGAAAGTCCTTAGAATGAGTATCGAATCTTAAAAAAGGTCTAAGAAAGCCTTCAGAAAGGCCTGTTTGGTGCAGGCTTCGTGAATTTTACCGATGGGAAGTACTTAAAATCCACATCATACTGGCAGGTAAAATACTAGTTACCACATTTTATTCATTAAACTTTCTTTTACATTTATTGTATTAGAGGAATAACAAACCCCGAAAGAAAAGTTGATGTTTGGCTAATTTTTAATAATGTTATAGCATTTCTCTGCTGCCATTTATATTATTTTTCTTCTTCTTGAAATAAATTTTCAAATATGTAACAAGCATTTTTTAGTAATTTTTATTTTACGTGTTTATAAAACTTCTTAGTTCTTTGGAAAAACAAAAATTATTCATTTAAATGTAACCTGGCCCCTTGCCACAACTTAAATGAAAACAGAAAGACTCAAAAGTAAAAGTAATTGAAATTTATAAATTCCTAACTGACATTTCAAACAGAAATGGAATATTTCTTTCATACTCTTACGAATGCCAGAAAACATACCTGGAGCAAATGAATACTTACATACATACATATACTTCCATAGTAATTCGTAAAGGGTTTTGTAATAAAAGAACTTTGGGGGGGGGGGGGTTATTATGTAATTCGATTCGAAACGAAAACTGTTCGAAATTGTATGTTATTAAAATTTCAATTCGAACACATTTCCGTTCGATTCAGATTATATGATAACCCCCTGTTCTGTAGAGACGTCTTCTTAATTAATCATCGGCAATAATATGTGGAATCTATTTTGACTGTTTTTGTCATTAAAATACTAGTTGAGTTAAGTAAGAATGTCGTGCACTTTAACCCCTGTTTAATTTCAAACAACTTCTTCGAAGTTAGTCTAAGTGTCAAATCAGTATTTCTGTCTAGTCACACATTTTTTAATTAATAATTAATAATTTTTTTTAACTCCACATGCCTCCATTCACTTTCCAATATTCCATATCGACATCATCAACCTGCAGTTATTGAAAAACCCTTAGCAAGCATAATGTTCTCATATTATTATTTTTTTTTTTGCAAAACACTAACAACAACATGAAAAATATTTTGTTGATGCTGTTTGTGCAACTTGTGAGTTCAATGTTTCTCATCCATAACCTTTGACTTATTGTAAAATTTTAAAATTTAAATGTACTGTAAAATTTTTGTAAAGAGGAAAGTTTAACGCTGAGTGAACTCGAAAAGTTTATAGCAACTTCGGCAAGAAAGTTCATACTTTCGTTGGCATAAAATTCATTTATTTAAAGTTAAATTTAAGAATTAAATGGCAACAGTACTTAGAAAAATCTTATACAGCAAAGTATTGAATATTTTATAAATTTCCAAAAGTACATATATACATCTGTATATGACATATGTATATAGTAAACATTTATTTTCGTATCTACTAGCTGCTTTTAGAGATTTTAAATAAACTCCCTCAAAGGAAATTTAATATATCTGTGCTAATAAGTTAAAGGAGATTAAAGGCCTTATTCATAAAAAAAAATAATTTTTTACTTTTAAGAGGTTTAGAAGAGAGTTTTTCATACAAAATTTATTTTATAAAAACTTTATAAACAAAATTATTTTTCATGATTAAGGTATTAAGTAAGTAAATTACAAGTTTCTGAGGAAAGTAGCTTAACAGTCTTGGTTGTGGCAAGAAAAAGTCCCGCGCGAAAGTATTTTATTTCACAGAGAAAAAATATCCTAAAGCACAAACATACAGAAAATGGTCTTAATAAAATCTACGAAAACAAGGTTAATTTAAAATTTCCCGTAGTAAGTTTGCTTTATATGTTAATCATGTTAATTCAACATGATTTACAGCAACCTTCAAAGCAAACTTTCCCCATTGAAATAACTTTATTTCATGTTGATTTAATATTCCAGTGCTGTTAAATCAAAATGAACAATCATGTTGAATCAAAGTTATTTCAAGTGAATTTGATACAATTTGATAGTCATACAAAACTTTTTAATTTCTCCATAGTTAAAAAATACTCTCCATAAATTTTTAAAAACTCGATTTTTTAAAGAAATTTATGAAATAATTTTGGTCAAAAATTTAAAAAGTTATTTACTTAAATTTACATGAAAACCGACGGACCACATGGTCCAAATTTGCGCTACATCGGACCACCCCTAAAACTACCCCATATGGAATAGTTGTAGACTACTCTCATACAATTTGTAAGTGTCTAAGAAGAACGATCATAATCGTTTAAACACGAACACATATCGTACAGCATTGAATGCTTGTGAGAAAACGACATGATCCATGGCTGCATTATATGGGAGCATGATGTAACTAGTCTGTTTCTTGTAGATTGTACCACGTAGTCCAATATTATTTGAAGGGTATGAACAAAGCAAATAAACACCAATACACTTAAAAAACATAATATTTCTAATAAATCTAAAATGATTGCAAATCAAAATGTTTGCATGTTGATTTTACATTGGTATTTTTGCTGTGTGAAAGTATTTTAGTCTGAGGTACAAAAATAGCACTAAAATTTTTGATGATATTTCTGTGCCGTTTAGTTATTTCAATGGAATTGTTATCACAATCAGTACGATTTTTGCGAGATGTAAACAATTTTGTTACTCACCGCCATCGAACAAAGGAAGCTACGAGGGCTGTTCGGAAACTTCTTAGCCTATCCATGAAAGAGAATAGTTAGTTTTTCAAAAATATTTTTATTTTTCAATATAATCTCCTGAAACTTCAATACACTTAGACCAACGCTTTTCTAGCAATTCTATCCCTTGATTAAAATAGTTTTCCTCAAGGTCTTCAAAATAGTGGTTTACAACTGCAATTTCATCTTCATTTGAGGTAAAACGCTTGCCAGCAAGGAATTTTTTTAGATTTGGGAACAGGTAAAAGTCACTGGGAGCCAAATCAGGAGAATAAGGTGATTTTAGCCATTGTTAAAACACTCTTGTGCGCTGGTGCGTTGTCTTGATGAAAAATTATTTTTTTGTGTTGTAAGCCAGGACGTTTTTCTCGAATTTGTACATTTAATTGATCCAAAAGGTTGCAATAGTACTCTGAATTTATTGTTTTACCCTTTTGCAGATAGTCAATCAATAAAATACATTTGAAGTCCCAAAAAACCGTTGCCATAACCTTACCAGCCGATTGAATTGTTTTTGCCTTCTTTAGAGCACTTCCTCCAGCTTCAGTCCATTGTTTGGATTGTTCTTTTGTCTCTGGAGTATAGTGATGGATCCATGTCTCATCAACAGTTATGAAACGAGGCTTAAAATCCATTTTATTTCGCTTAAAACGATCCAAATAAGCTTGAGAAATGTTCATTCTTATGCGTTTTTGGTCGAGTGTTAACAAATGCGGCACCCATCTTGCAGAAAGCTTTTTCATCTGTAGTTCTTCATGCAAAATTAAATGGACTCGATCATTTGAGATGCCCATGATATTAGCTATTTCACGCACTTTTATTCGTCGATCATTTAATACCATATCATGCACTTTGGCTACAATTTCTGTTGTTGTTGCTGTTTTTGGACGTCCACTACGTGGTTCATCTTCAATGCTTGTACGACCACGTTCAAATTCAGCAACCCAATTTTTTACTGTTGCATATGAAGGAGCACTTTCACCTAACACATTCACCATATCATTATGAATTTCTTGTCCCGATAAACCTTTTTTATGTAAATATTTAATGACACCACGCATTTCTAATTTTTCCATTGTTAAAAAATCGCGGATGCGTCTTTTGTGAACACCTGTTTCTATATGAAGGAGTTGTCAGATCGAAACAAAATTTAACATGTGTTCATAGCAGAGATGTAAGTTTCCAAAACACTTAACTTTTTTCTGTTTATACCGCGCTTTTTGTGCTAGGCTAAGAAGTTTCCGAACCGCCCTCGTACTGTGGGTTATTATGTAATTCGTTCCGAAGAAAAAACTACTCAATTTTGTAGGTTAATAACATCACAATTAAAAACTTTTTTATATTTCTATTTAAGTTAGTTGTAAATATTCTCACTAACAAAACATAGTTGAACGGAACAACTAGCTGTTTTCGAAGGCCACTTCACCTTCATCATCAGCGTTCTTTTGTGTTTGGTCCACTGTGTGTGGTGTCAGTTGATGTCGATTTCTGCTTTATTACTCAGCCCTTATAGCAAATGGCATATGTGAATTGCTTTGATTCATCTTATTTCAATTTGCTGAAAGCTTTTTTTGTAATGAAAGCTTAATTTTACCATCTCTAAATTTACAACAGTCCTGCCATTGTCGTTTGTTTTTTTTTACTAATTATGCACATGTTAGTTTGCTTATTTTTTGTTCTACTTTAGACAAACTGTTTTGGTTTGTTACTAATAAGTATATTTTACTAATTTTTGCCACTGGCCCATGATTATTAGTTTTGGTTAATTTTTAATTATTATTGTTTCAACTTCATTTGTTTCAGGCTAAAGTTGGTATCGCTTTGTAAGCCAAATTAATAACTATCACTTGTAATATGGCTTACAAAGCGATACGAACTTTAGCCTGTTCAAATCATAAATATAGAAACAAATGAAGTTCGAACAATAATAATTAAAAATTAACTAAAAATATTTCTAATTAAAAAATTCTTTGAAATATTCCTTGCAAAGACATACAACTTTAAACCATACAATAGGGCTTGTGAATTGAACAATTATTTTTTACTTATTTGAGGTGTTATCTACACATGCATTTAAATAAACATTTTATAAATATTTTAATCTTCTTGTTGCCTTTTCAGTAACTTAAACTGAGTGTTGTCAAATAAATATATTTTTATGTCTTGTTTACAAATCTAATCACTGAAGTTTATACAGAAAAAATATATTTTTTAAGCATTTTGAAGATAATGTATAAAAAAAATATTTAAATATGATTAAAAATAATTTTCTGTTGATTTTGTTTCAAATAATCCACAATCTATCAGATGTCCATACAGCTTGCACAAGAGCTTTTAAATAAAATTGAAACTTGCACTCAAGTTTATATTTTTTCTATAATAAAGTTGAATGAAATATTTATTAGTAAATATTTGTACGATATTGATGAAAATATTTAGCACTTTCGTTCAAGTGTTAAATATGCAACAGACATGCATGGCTGCTTGACATTTTCATTAAATGCCACTGTGAGTATGTATGCCATCATATGTCCTTATTAACTTTTGCTTAAAAATAAAGGGGAAAACACGGTGTTGTTAGGCTTTCAAAAAAAGAAATAAATAAAATTTAACTAAAAGGGTATATTTTGACTTTTCTGGACTTTTACCCAGGCCAAGTAATATTAATTACATTTTCTCGGCAATCTGAAGGTGGCTTTGGCTGAAGTAGTTAGCGCGTTGACTACAAAACCGTAGATCCTGGGCTCGAAATCGGTATCCTATAGTCATTGAACAACACAGAATGCATTTTTCTGATGGACATTAGTGTAACAGTTCTTGTAGGGAAGTTCAACTGATGAAGGCATAGTCACTGGTCACTGAACTAACTAAACCGACTTCAGCAGATTCTACTCCTAATGCAACATCTGAGCGCTCTCGTTCGTTGTGTAGCAGAATCAATGGCGAACTGAAATAACCAATAAAATGGCTACTGAGCACAGTTTCAAAACAATTTAATAAGAATTTAAGAATTGTTTTATTTTTTTTTATTTGTATTCGTAGCATACAAATTCACTTATATACGGCCATATCACAGAGTTCAATACCGTTCGGAATCGGAATTAAATCCACCCCATTTTTGTATTAGATGGTATCTAAAAAAGAAAACTAAAATACGGAAACTTGTCAGGTATGTCCAGACTGTGGGAGGCGGTGGTATGCAGGGGTATGATCCGGCTAGGGCTTGACATTTTGATGTTTATTCAATTGCTATTCCGAACGGAATTGAACTCTGTGACATGGCCGATAATATTGTTTTCAATACTTTTTATTGTTTTCGCTACGATGATGAAATTGAATCAATTAAAATTCGTAATTAATTAAATTTTTAAACAAAAGTTTAATTGACTTAAATACATTTTGAACTATTTTTTGATCTTATTTTCAATTAAAGTTATTTAATGCAGAAATATTATTTTTGTGTACTCAATTAGAACAATTGAACAATTGAACTCAATTGAAAAAACCAGCATCTAAAACTTTCCCTAGTACGAAAGTGCTTTAGTATTTATCCATTTCAATGCTTTGGCTGTCTTCATGTATTTACAAAGATTTTAAAAATTTATATAATAAATATTGAAATAATATGAGAATACTTGTGAAAATATTTATGAAATGCTTTACAAATTACTTGGCATTCATGTGATTGATTTGTTTATTATTGGTTTAATATAAAATATAAATAATTTTAGTAACATTTGGATTTTTTAATTCGCAATCTAAGAAATATTTATGCATTTAAAATTTGCAATAAGTAAGTATCAGTTTCGAATTATTTTTTAAGTATTTTTAAACATAAAATTTTTGATTAAAAACCTGCAATCTTGTGCATATGTAGAGACATTTACGCATTGTAAATATAAGTTATGCATGACGTTTGAAATTCATATTATTATTTGAAGAAATATTGCATTCGATTATTTTTTATATTCACTCATATTCATAAAAAATATTTTAGGTTTATTAAGCGCTTATTTGACGTATTTCTATGGGAAATTTGTCAAATAAACCTGTAATAAACCTAAAATATTTCTTATGAATACGGCGGCAAAACTTTTATTTAACTTAATAAAAAAAAAACTAAACCACATGGGCTGGTAATTTCGAATTTTCTATACCACCATCAGCTCAACATATCAGCTTAATTAAGCTTTATAAGTATATCACAGTGCAACAGGAAAAAATATCACCATATACGGACACCACTACGTGATAAAGGACAAAAAAAAAAACAAAAGACACGTGTCTCCAAGTTTTGCCTCAAGTCATGCACTTTTTTATGGGCCCCATATCTTGCAAAGCGTTCGGAATTTTGATTTACTCTCTGAGTAGCTCTTGTCACAAAGAATAAAAATTCTGAACATGTAAAATCAAAAAACTTCATCTTCAAAATCAAAAAAATGCAAAAAAAAAATCGATTTTTTACCTTTTTCCCCTGCTTAGGTCCATAGGTAGCGAACCGTCCAAAATTCAGGGAAACAATCAGCTACAAAAATGTACCTAAAATCTCAATAAACAACTTTTTAGAATATATGAACTTCCTAGAAGTGATAACGTTTAGGTAGCCTAAACAGTGTTAAGAATCATTCCTAGGAAGTTCATATGTTCTAGAAAGTTGTTTACTGAGATCTTAGGTACATTTTTGTAGTTGATTGTTTCCCTGAATTTTGAACGGTTTGCTATCTATGGAGCTGAACAGAGGAAAAAAGCTAAAAAATCGCATTTCTTAAATTTTTTTCCGATTTTGATGTTGAAGATGAAGTTTTTTTTTTTTGATTTTATATGCAAACAATTTTTGTTCTTTATGACAAGATATGAGCCTGAGAAAATGCAAAAATGACACCGAGGACCCAAATCCTTAGGGGTCCATAAAAAAAGTGCATGACTTAGGGCATAACTGGGAGACACGGGTCTTTTTTTTTTTGTCTTTTATCACGTAGTGCTGTCCATGACTTAAAAAATTACGCACAGTGCATTTGATCTTCTTGGAAAAAAAAAATCATATAGCTCATTTATTCAAACAATGTCATAACTCAAAAAATTTTATTTTTGAGTTAATAATGTTGAATTAATCTTCATATCGTTCTTCATATTGTGTAACAATTTCATACAAATATCTTTTTTAACCCCCGACCAAAAAAAGGGGTGTTATAAGTTTGTAGTGTGTGTCTGTGTATCTGTGTCTCTGTCCGTGTCCACGTACAGCCCAAACGGCTGGATCAATTTTGATTTAGTTTTCTCTGTTTGAAAGGCGACTTGATCGAAATGGTTCTTAACTATGTGTGAAGAAAATCGGTCCAGCCACGTAGAAGATGTCACATCTTTTCTAGATATATCGGGGGGTTTTAAAAGTTTTAATTTTTGTTATTATTGTTCAACTCTTGAGAGAAAAAAATTTATTTTTCCCTTAAGTTGTGCGTAAATTGAAAACTTTAAACTCGTTTTTTGCAAAGTAGTTTTTTTTTAAATATCATTTAATTTAATTTGTTTGTATTTTAGTTAATTTTAATTATTATTGTTCGCTTTTCATTTGTTTCCATATTCATGACTTGAACAGGCTAAAGATCGTATCGATTTGTAAGCCAAATTACATGTGATAATTATTAATGAATAAATAACACCAAAGTAAATTGTAAATATTCTGACAAACACTTAGTAGAGAGGAACAGCTAGCAGTTTTCGAAGGCCACTACACCTTCATCATCAGCGTTCTTTTGTGTTTGGTCCACTGTGTGTGGTGTCAGTTGATGTAGATTTCTGCTTCATATACACAGCTATTATAGCAAATGGAATATGTGAATTGTTTTGATTCATCTTATTTCAATTTGCCGAAAAGAAAAATCACCAAAATTAAAAAAAACGCTTAAATGAACAAAACGTTTAAATGAAAAATATCTGCAAAAATAAAATAAATCGCTAAAATGCAACAAAATCTCCAAAAATAAAAAAAGTCGCAAAAAACTAAAAAAATCGCCAAAACAAAAAAGCGCCAAGACTAAAAAAATCGCTTAGACTTAAAATATGTATTGTAAAAATAAACAAAAAAAAATTCCGAAAAGATAAAGCGTGTTTTTTAGGGTGTCACAATTTTGAGTTGGCATCACTGCTTTATTTAAGCACCCATTTAACTGCTCATAATTGCTTTAGATCGCCAACAAAATCGTGTGATTTAACCCCTGTGGCTGAGTGGTAGTGATGCTAACCTCTCAGTCCAGAGGTCGTGGGTTCGATTCCCTCCATAGACCCTGTATGTTTTCCGCAGACAAGCGGAAGACACCTGGAAATCAACATTCGAAGAGTTAGTTATCTGCTGCGAAAAGTTGTTGAAAATTGCCCTTCTACGCGCCAGACGTGGCGGAAACATGGCAGAAATAATTTTTAAACATTATGTTCATAATTGTCTTTCCTATAAAGCCCCTTTCATTGATATTCAAAATATATTTATAGTGCATTTACACTATCTCGAAATCTAGTACTTTCGAGATTTCAAGCTAAATCAAGCTGCTCTTTTCCAGATTTCCCATACAAAACGAAATCTAATTTTTCAGTAGATTTGTAGGAAATCTAATAAAAATCTAATGTTTTTATTTATTCGTTACTACCCTGTACAACAAAAGGTGAGTGAATTAGCTACGGCCTGCTTGAAAAAGTGCGTGAATTGGCTACAATGCAGTTGTTTGGTTGTAGTTTTGGAAACAAATCAGTTGATGGGTTTTGTTTTTGATTAAAAAAAAATTGATAAATGTCAAAAAGAGCTGGTGTAAACGGTATAGATTTTCATAAAGATTTTAATCAAAATATGCTAGATTTTGTGCTGATGTAAATGCCCTATTACTGGTTTTATTATGATTTAAACTTGTGTCCCTCTATAAAAAACAACTTTAAAACCCAGCAAAAATAAATTTGGAAAAAGTAAGCGCTAAGACAAAAAGAAGCTCTTCGGAGATGATGAAAATCAAAGATTGCATCCCCTCTGCCTTGCGAGGATTTTACACAAACACTATGAAGTTGCTCGGTAGTTTAAACTCAAATACTAATTTTTTTTATAGTGCTTACCTGGGATACAAATTTTTATGTGAATGAGATTTTTACTTCGTGATTTGTTTTTTATTTTTTAATTGAATTGTGTATAAAAATAAATATGTGCTTCGGTAGGTCAGGGGGTAGTGTTCTTACCTAACATGCGTATATTGTGGCACCGACTTCTGATTCCATGCTCATTAATTTACATAATGGAATGTATTCTATGAATTCAATACATACTAATTGCACTGAAATAAGCACTTAAAACGAAATGTTCGAAAGTCGGACATCGTGAACAAATATCATGCCACACGTAAGCAGGTTTGTAAGCCAATAGCAGCTTGACATGCCCTTAGAAACCTGCTTACGGCGAAGCAGTGATTTTTGCTAAAAATTAATCGCTGTAACTAAAAATTTCCGCAAAAAGCAGAAAAATGTACAGAACAAAAAAAGTGCCAAAACTAAAAAAACAACCTAAAAAATCGTCGAAAATTGTGAAAAATCGCCACAACGATAAAATGCCAAACCTAAAAAGTTGCCAAAACTAGAAAAAACCCACAACCAAAAAGCTCCAAAAACCGAAATAAGTCGCAAAAACTTAAAAAACGCTTAAAGTAAGAAAAAGCGCCAAAACGGAAAAAGCACAAAAAAAAAATAAAAACCGCTAGGGCTAAAGTTCGTATAGTATTACATATATTATTAATCGCTATAACTAAAAATCTCGTCAAAAAACGATAAAATCGCCAAAACGAAAATATCGCTAAAAACCGAAAAAATCGTCAAAACGAAAAAAAACGCCAAAACTAAAAAACTCTTAAAACTAAATATAAATCACCAAAAAGTGAAAAATCGTCATAACGAAGAAAACGCCAAAACTAAAAAACGTCAAAAACCGAAAACGAAAAAAGCCCAAACTAAGAAAAATCGCCAAAAAATAGTAAATCAAAGGTTACCAGGAGCTTAAAATTTAAAAAGAAATTTTACATCACTTAAGTTAGTTGACGACATAGGATAAACTGTGCATAGTTTTACATATATAGTGTCCCTACGGAACCCTTCGTGTGCGAGTGAAAGTCACACTTTTCTGAATTTCTTTATGAATTGCATAATTTTCAGGATTTTCCTTCTCTTTGACTAATTTTTGCCATACTCATCTCATATTGCATACAAGTACAAGCATCATTTTTACATGTTACTTTGTAAATGTATTTATTAAATGCAGCTGAATTATATTTTCCCCAAGCTTACGAATGCTTAACGTACATACACATGTAATAGTAAAAAGATAATAAGTTAATGAGTTTTGCAATTATTTATTTTAAAGGAACGATACTCGCACTACAGTCTCTTTCAGCGCCATTAAAAATTATTCTTGTTGACTTTCATAATTATTTAAGTCAACAAGTATTAAATAAAATTTATGCTTTTAGGGGTTTCCTAGTGGAATCTTTACATATGTGCAATATTATTTATATATAAATGAAATTTCGAAACTGTTATTTATATTTAATTTTTGTATAATATAAATAAATGATTTTTTATTAGTTTTTATATTATTATTTAATTTTTATTTTTTTGTTAAACTAATTTTTAATTCTGTTTGTGGTTTAAGGAGTGCCCTAGCAATTACTTACATTGCAAATTATATTGAAACTATAAATAAGTGTAACACTTAAATAAATTTCATTAACTGTATCATTATGAATGTGCGACTTACATAAGGCAATAACTATGTAAAATGAAATTATTGTAAGAAATAATAATAAAAAAAATTTAATTATTAAATATTAACGTTTAAAAATTAAAGGAAAATTTCTTATATTTTTAAATCTTTTAATGTAAATTGTACAAAGAATGGAGGAACTATGTATATGAATTTGAATTTCTCACTTAAAAGACCAATCAGTATGAACAGTTTCAGGGAAGAAAATGCGAGTTTAACCCCTAAAATTACAATTCCTGCAATATTTAAATACTCTTACCTGTGGATATAATTCTCAATTTATTCTACTATTAAATTATATCAGCCTGTGGGCGCAAAATTTCATATTTGAACGATATTCCCAATTTTTATATATTCTGGATCCTTATGCATAGGCAAGATGAATAAGCGATCTCCGCCTGTCCGTCTGTCTGTACGTGAAATCGGTTTTCCGAAGCTCCCAGAAAAGCTAGCGACTTCGTTCTTGAACTAGTGTGTCAGAAATGGTCCAAAATAGATTAGTATTGAAAATCACCAAAATGGAGAGACAATTGCAGAGCTGGAAAACTTAAACTTTATTTTGCCATATAAAAGTAACTATCGAAAACTAATTTTTATATTTTATTTTTTTAAATAAAGTTATTTTATACTTCAGTACGAATAAAATTGGTATTTTAAACTAAAAAAAAATTAAAAAAATTAAAAAGACGTTTCCAGGGTTGGAAAACAGTAACTTTTTTTGTTATATAAAAGTAATATGCTAAAACTAATGTTTCATTTTTTTTATAAATTAAACATATCTTATATTCTTAAAAGAAAAAGATAGGTGAAAGAGATCTGAAAAATTAAGAAGAATGATTCCAGGGTTGGGAAACTTACACTTTTTGTGATATATAAATTAACTAGTCTAAATAATTTTCTTCTTTTTCTTTATAAACTATATATATTTTACGTTTGGAAACAAAAATTTGGTGTACAAAATTATAAAAATAAAAACCACAGCTCCAGAACTGGAAACTTTTATTTTTTTTCTGGATATTAAGGTAACTAAATAAAACAATTTTTTTCGATTTCCTTTTTTCTTTGTTCACTTAACATACTTTATATATTTGTTAAGAACAACTAGATTGGTATAAGGAATCAGAAAAAATCTAAAATGATGATTCCAGGGCTGGAAAATTATTTTTTTTGTATATAAAATTAACTAGTTCTAATAAATTTTTTTTTTCTTTTTCTTTATAAATTAAATATATTTTATGCTTCTGAAAGAAAAGTTTGGCGTATAAAATTAGAAAAATGAAAACCACAGCTCCAGAGATGTAAACTTTGAACTTGTTTTGATATTAAAGTAACTACATAAAACGTAAGTCTTTTCTAATTTCTTATTTTTTCTTTGTTCACTTAACACATTTGATGTATTTTTTCAATCAGAAAAATCTTAAACGATGATTCCAGGGTTGGAAAATTTATTTATTTTTGTAAAAGTAACTAGATCAAGTTAGTTTTTTCTTTTTGTTCACAAATTTTATATACTTTATGGCTTAGAATGAAATAGTTTGGCATAGAAATTAGAAACATAAAAAAGCATAGCTCCAGAGCTGGAAAACTTAAACTTTTCTGCTATACAAAACTAATTATTTCTTTGGTAATTAAATATATTTTATATTTTAGAAATAAATAAATTAGTATTAAGAAACAGAAAAATCAAAAGTATGGTTCCAGGGTTGTAGTTTGAAAAAAAGTCTCGGTAAAAAATAACCAAAAATAATTTTGTTTTTCAGGTAAACATATTTCATGTTTTAGGAAGATCATTATTTAAGATTTTTTATACATATTAAATTTTTTATGGATATCTAATTGAAGTATAAACGAAGGATTGTTGCTTATTGTGCCCTCAGCACAGCTACTTTTCAAATCGAAGGTCTTCCCTTGGCAGCCTGTAACAAGTTTTTATTTATTTTTAGTAAATAGAGATAAAAATACAATTTATCGCTAGAGAACAGTCATAACTATAAAATAAATTGAAGGACATGTTTGGTTTCATTTCCCTGAAACCTTTCCTTTCTGCTAAACAAAATTCAAAAAAATTCTGTAGGAATAAACAATTTACATAATACCACGATGTATACCATTGCCATGGGAAGTTTAAATTAAGATACTAAACAGTTTTGCAATATCAATGATTATTAAATACGGGAAAATATATAAAACAAGTTAGGTTACTTGGCATGGAGGTGCAATACTAAGACTATTTTAGAGTTGTTAAATACCAGCACGGTTTTTGAACATCTCGAGAGCGAGTTAAATATTTCTTAACCACAGAGTGTAGAATAAAATATTAATTTATTGCTAATAGCGAAAATAAAATAATTGAATAAAATTCTTTAATCGAAAAATACTGAGAGGTCACTTACTAAAAATTTTACTAGAGCAAAAAATTATAAAATTGTTCATAAAACAAATATCTATATATGTGTCTGTATTATTGTATTACACTGGTAACACTGCATTTGCTCATTGTAGCCAAAGAAATAGAAATTAGTTTAATTGGAGTACAACGACAAAATCAGCATAGACAACAACCTGTCGCCGTGTTGCCTTGCTGTCTTCAAAAGAATCATTCTCATATAAACATGTGTATTCTATCCTTGATATTTGGTAGTCGGTAGCTTGCTGTGGCGAATGTGTTTAATGCTTAAGTTCGTTAAATTATTATTGTTCGAACTTTTGTTGATTCTATATCATTCTTGTCAGTTTCATGGCACAATTATGATAGCTAAAATCACACATATTCTCTTCTCTTTCATTTAGTCGTCAATGACACAGCGACGATAACACATGCGTAGCGGGTGTATTAAATTCTTTATAGCTACAGTGAAAGAAATAAAGTTGTATGCTAAAAAATTTTCCATGATCACCAATGCTTTTTTAAACGTTCAATGTGTTTTATGCTACAAAACTTTTAAGGAAAGAAATGAATATGTATTAAAAATACATTTTTTTGGAACAGCTCCACTAAACTACATTTTCCATCAAAACTATAAAGACCAATAAATAACTCGGCAAATATTGGTCGCAGCCAATTTCTTTCTTATTTTTCAAGTTTCTATCAGATAAGCTATTTAAAAATTTATTTTTGGAGATTCTATTCCTATGAATAGTTTGGAGGTCCATAACTCGGAAAATCTGCGTCCCTGCCAACTATTTTATTTAATTTTTCTTTCTAATTTTTTAATTTCCCATCACATAGGCTCCTTCAAATTTCTTTTGTGCTGCTTCACTAAACTGCCTTTGCTCCAAATGTTTATTTTTTTCTATCTACTTCAGAAACGAATGAGACATCTTTTCTCACACACACAAATATAGTTTTATTTTTGACATCATTGTTCTATATTTATGATTTAATTAGTCTTTGTACACCATATAACATGTGATGATTTTTAAGGAATAAATAATACCAAAATTAATTGTGAGTATTTTGACAAACACTAGCAGAACGGAACAACATGCTATTTTCGAACGCCGTCACAGCGTCATCAACAGCGTTCTATTGTGTTTATCCACTGTGTGCGGTGTAAGTGAATGCAAATTTCTGCTTTATGTACTCAGTTTTCAGTGTAAATGGAATATGTGAATTGTTTTGATTCATCGTATATACCATATCTAATTTGCAAGAGTTCTGGCATTGTCGTTTGTTCTTCACTAATTAAGCACACCTTAGTCATTAGTCCTAGTTAATGTATTAAACTGTTGAAAAAAGTGTTTAAGTGGAAAAAATGTCCGTCGTTGCAAAATTATCAAAATTAGAAAATATATAATTTTGGTAATCAAAAAAAGTTTGAATATTTTTTAAAATTATTATTTGAGTTAAAAAAAGTTTTTTCCAGCAATCCTAATCTTAATATATATATAAAAATCAAAAACACGTTTATTTTTTAGGGGTGAACTCTTCAATGCCCCAACAGATTTTCGCCTTCCACCCCACAAAATATTTGTAAAAGACCGGCGCGTGTTTTTATATATATTTTACCCCGGTAAATGCTATACCCCTTTCAGAAATAGTGATTCGTCCGACAGATGGCGCAATTTTTAGTTTTTTTGTGTTTTTGCACCGTAACTCAAGAACTACTGAACCGATTTTGACCAAACTTTATATACATGCTCTATGGGGCGTGAGGAGCGTTTCTGTGTAGTTTCAAGTTCGTCCGGCAGATGGCGCAATATTTAGTTTTTTTTTGTGTTTTTGCACCGTAACTCAAGAACTACTGCACCGATTTCGACCATACTTTATATACATGCTCTATGGGGCGTGAGGAGCGTTTCTGTGTAGTTTGAAGTTCGTCCGGCAGATGGCGCAATATTTAGTTTATTCGTGGGCAAAATCCAATTTTCATATTGTACCACCAATGCCATATACAACACTAATGTTTGCTTAGGGCCAGCAACGCGGACCGGGGTCAGCTAGTGATGTATATTTTTAATATAAAATATCGAATATAAGACCCGAGATAACTCTCTAACTCCTGATAATTGTGCAAAATCAGGTTTATTAAAAAAAAAACATTTTAAAGATGGAAAAATCAAGTTTATTGAAGAACTACCAAATTAAAAAATATAATCCTTTGTGATAAAAAATTTAAGCACATATTTTTGGAGTTATGGACCTACAAATATTTAATTTTTTTTAAATATTTCGTGTGTTTTTGAATAAAGTGATTGCAGTAGTGCGATTCAGTAACTTTTTAAATAATCGTAATTTTTGTCTATGCATTTTGTCGCTTGCAATAAGGATTGCGTGATTCTGTAACTTATTTTTAACGATAGTAAGCAGCTGATATTTTCTGTTGATTTTTGGCGATAAAATTAACAGCCCAGCTAAAAAAAATATATATGGTCCATATATTTTTAATATATGAATGTATATAAATATATATGAATATATATGAATTCATTTATGGAAATATATAGGATTATACATGCGAAAAGTAATTATGGAGCCATATAACTATATTAAAATGTATGAATAGATGCTATCTCACATAAAACTGAATTAAAAAAAGCTCGCATTTTAATAACTCATTTTTTTTTTTTTTTTTTTTTTTTTTGTATTGTTTATTTATTCAGAATTTTTATCACTGGTGAATTGGAAATGTATTAGAAAATACATACAGTATGCAAAGTTTGTATACGTATACATCGTGAACGTTTAAAAAAGAAAAACTCTTGTAACTAAAATATTTCTATTATTTTGTATATTGTGGCCCTATTTAATAAATTAAATAATCAAAAGAAAATTTTATAGAAAATAACCGAATTCGCTAGATACTTTTAAGAAACAAATTTCGTAGTACTGTCAAAAATTGTACGATATTGATATCTAGGGTTAGTATAAAAACGGCTTATTTTATATTTTATTGTTAGTTGCATTAGTTTTTAATCTGATTTCTTAAATTTAATTTTGTGTACGAATATGAGTTTTTAATTTTTTTAAATACTCCACGTTTTCTCTTAAAATTACGAATGAAATGTCTTTTAGTTCCTTTTTAATTATTTTGTTCGAAATACCGTTTCATTAAATACAACATCCCTGTAAAAAGTGTAATTTTAGTAATCTAATTTATTGCACAGCCGTGGTAATTTTTTAATCAATATGAACCTTGCATACTATATAGAAAATTTATGCACATACATACATGTATGAAAATGTATGAATATATATTATCATATATGTCCATATACCCTCATTTTTCGGATCTGAATCATATATGGATCATCATATATGCTCCATACATATTTTTTTTAGCTGGGAGCACATAAATTATTGTCGCTTAAATAGCGATACAGCTGACAATAGCCTACAGCGAATATCGTTAAAAATTTTACTGAATAGCAAATTCGATAAATATTCGTTGTAATTATTTTAGCGATGGGATTATCCTTAAAAAAGTTAGTAAATCGCACACAGGTTAAATAAAAATGTGGCTTGTACAATGTGTATGATGGCAAAGAGAATAACAAAATACCCTGGACTGTGAATGATATTCTTCGTATATTAAACAGATCTTTATAGAGGTTTAAAAGATCACGAACATACAGTTTTTTATAGCTATGCTATTTATTGCTCAGTAGGAGTTAGGACGTGATTTTCGTAACAAAATTAATGGACATTATTACAGTTATAAATTTATTTTTGTTTTGATTTCTTTGTATTTAAAAGCAGAGTACTAAAACAAATTGTTTGATTTTGTTTTGTTTCGTTCTTTGAAGTGAGTAAAACAAAAACAAAACAAAACCAAAACAATGCGAATTATTGCTCAATTTGTCTTTGTATTGTTTTTGCACATGAGTACAAACCAGAGAACACAGCCGATCGGCTGTAAGCCACCATTCACAAACAGTGCATTAATTTAATCGAGCGCCGCTTAAAAACAAAATAATGCGAAATAAATGGAAACGTTTTGAAATATTCGCCGAACTTGACATCATAATATAATTTAATTTTATTGCATTCTTATTTAATACATTCAGTTTGTTTTATATAGCTAAGCAGCATAGCTATAACTGGATATCCTGAGACACCTCTCTTCTTTTAGTTATGTTTGGAATGTTTACTTCAACATCGTATCTTATGTTTGGGTGTTTGCATATTAAAATTTTTCAGCTAATAGTTTGTAGTTAATTTGTCTTGTATACAAATGTTTCTATGGAAAATACTTGTATTAGGTTTGTTCGCATACATTTTCAAAAGAATAATTTTCTTTGTGTCGGTCTTAGTTAAACAAAATTTATATTCTTCAATACTTCAATTAATACCATGGCAATCAAATAAGAATACAGCTTTTCGGTTTTAAGAGATTTTAAACATCAATTATAGAATATATTTTGACTCAATTGAATTTATCATAATAACCAATCAAAGCGAGAGATTCTATAGGCAGGACGAAATGAAATTATTTACACAGCTTCTGATATCGAGCCTTATTTTCGATTTAATCGTTATAATTTAAAGCTTTCGAGTATTGAGCTATATTTTAAACATATACATTGTTGCTTATGATAAAATTTTACAGCCTGTCTTTTAAAAATTATCAACAATTTTAGCATTTTGATAATTCTAAATTATGAGTGTCCCACAAAATTTTAATTTTAATCCAAAAGTCTATTTTTCGATAATGATTACGAGTAAATTCAAAAAAGTCCCGATATGTCAGTTATACCAAAAAAAAAATATTTATCCTGATTATTTAATGGCAACTTAACAGAATTTTTTTAACACTCTACCATTTACGTGACATTTTCTCCTTGTAAGACGATTTTTATAACAAGTTTAGTTAAAAAATCTGCTCACGTAATAAATAAATAGCGACAAGACCTTAACTTGAGTGCTGGAAACTTGTTAACCCAAAAATAAAATGTGTTCCTCGCATACATAAAATTCTTGGTCAGACATTTTAAAAGTTTTCACCCCCAATAAAGTGTAATGAATTCTTCGCACATGCAAAAGTATATTATTCATAAGCCCAAATGTAATCATACTGAAGTGGAGTGCGAAGTTTTCGTTTTTGAGCACCCAGAGTTTTCTTTTTTGATTAGTGGTCATTATAACTTTTCTTCAATGTTTTGGCTTTTTTTTTCTTTGAAACATATAATATATTCTTAGTGGCTGCTTATGGTAATTTATACCCTTTACCAAAAAAATGGTAAAAGGGTATATATAGGTTTGTCATTCCGTTTGTAATTTCTATAATATCAATAAGCGACCCATAAAATATATATATTCTGGATACTTATGCATAGGGAAGACGAATAAGCGATGTCCGTCTGTCCCTCTGTCTGTACGTGAAGCTCCCAGAAAAGCTAGAGACTTCGTTCTTGGACTGGTGTGTCAGAAATTTTCCAGAATAGGTTGGGATTGAAATTCAGCAAAATCGAGCAAACGATTGCAGAGCTGGAGAACTTAAACTTTATTTTGCCATATAAAAGTAACTACCGAAAACAAATTTTTTTTTTTTTTTAATAAATAAATTTATTTTACACTTCAGTACGACTAAAATGGGTATTTTAAATTAAAAAAATATAAAAACAAAATTAAAAAGACGTTTCCAGGGTTGGAAAACTATAACTTTTTGTGTTATGTAAAATTAACTATGTCTAAAACTATATAAGTATTTTCTCGAGAACCGTAAGAGCTACAGACCTGAAATTTGGACACAGTGTGTAGACCTTTGCCTGCTACAACAACAAATACATGAGAATTGGAAATTAAAGGGTGTTCCAAAACGAGCAACGAAAAATTTTAAAATCCCATGTAATATACATACAATTGTATGTATATACACTGGAAATTTGTAAGGTTAGTGTATTTTTATACAGACTACAAAAAGTAACACTAAAATTTCAAAAAATTTAAATTAAAGGATGTTCCATCAGTTAATGCAATTTTGACTATGCAATTTTGACAACTTGCTGTATCCTGGAAACCGTACGAGCAAAAATTTTGAAATTTTCAAAAACGGTAAAACTAAAAAATCAAAAAATTATAAAATCGCCAATCCGAACAAAAATCGCCAAAAAGAAAAAAAAAACATAAAATTAAAAAAAATTCTAAGACTAAAATAAATCGCGAAAAACCGGAAAAATTGCTAAAATGAAAAAAAAAATCGCTAAAATGAAAGAAAATCTCCAAAATTAAAAAAATCGCCATAATTAAAAAAATCGCCAAAATGTGAAAATCCCATAAGCAGAAAAAAGTCGCCAAAATAAAAAAAAATCGCCAAAATGAAAAAATCTCCAAAATGAAAAAAAGCCCCAAAAACAGAAAAAATCGCCAAAATGAAAAAACCTCCAAATAAAAAAAAAATATTCAAGACTAAAATAAATCGCGAAAAACCGGAAAAATTGCTAAAAAAAAATCGCTAAAATGAAAGCAAATCTCCAAAATTAAAAAAATCGCTAAGACGAAAAAACTCCAAAAAACAAAAAAATCGCCAAAATGGGGAAAACCCCAAATACAGGAAAAAATCGCCAAATTGAAAAAAACCCAAGAGCAGAAAAAAATCGTCAAAATGAAAAAAAAATCGCCAAAATGAAAAAAACCTCCAAATTAGAAAAAAATGTCTAAGACTAAAATAAATCGCGTAAAACCGGAAAAATCGCCAAAATGAAAGAAAATCGCCAAAATAAAAAAAAAATCGCCAAAACGAAAAAAATCGCCAAAACGAAAAAAATCGCCAAAATGAGAAAAAAACCCCAAAAACAGGAAAAATCGTCAAAATGAAAAAAAACCTAGAAACATAAAAATCACCAAAATGAAAAAAAATCGCCAAAATGAAAAAAATCTCCAAAATGAAAAAAAACCCTAAAAACATAAAAAAATCGCCAAAATGAACAAAACTTTCAAAAACAGAAAAAAATCGCCAAAACGAGAAAAAAGCGACAAAACTGAAAAAATCGTTTAAACGAAAAAAACTTAAAAAAAGCAAAAAAAGCCACATTAAAAAATGCTCAAACCCGAATGTCGGAACCCTTCATGCGCGAGTCAAAATCGCACTTTACTGAATTTTTTAATATTAAAGGAATTAAATGAAACTAAGTTTTTTCTTTGTTCACTTAACATATTTTATGTATTTTTTAAAGAATAAGGTATAAGGAATTAGAAAAATCTTAAGTTATGATTCCAGGGTTGGAAAACTTACACTTGTTGTGTTATGTAAAATTAAATAGGTCTAAAATTTTTTTTCTTTTCCTTTATATGTATATTGAATATATTTTATGCTTCTGAAAGAAAAATTTGGCGTATAAAATTTGAAAAATGAAAAATACAGCTCCAAAGATGGAAACTTTGAAATTTTTTTTGATATTAAAGTATAAAATTTATTTTTTTTTATATCTTTGTTCACTTAACACACTTTATTAATATTTTAAATCAGAAAAGTCAACTATTGCTAATATCGAAAATAAAATAATTGAATCAAATTCTTTAATCGAAAAATACTGAAAGGTCACTTACTATTAATTCCTTTAGAGAAAAAAATTATAAATTTTTTACAAAACAAATATGTATGTATGTGTCTGTATACTATATATATGTACGTACGTTGGTAAAGGGTATATAAGATTCGGCATAGCCGAATACAGCACTCTTACTTGTTTGTTTGTTTTTGTCATTTATAAAAATAGACAATATATTCATTAAATGTGAAATAAAAGTAAATTTAGAAACAATATGTTTTATTAATTGTTGGAATTACTCGTTTTATTTTTTACTGCTACGTTAATTAATTTAAGCAAACTAATATAAATTAATAATAAGTTTTTGCAGGGAAATATTTTCGTAATTTTGCATTAAAGATATCTGTTGCAATAAGGAAAAAGTACTAAAAGTCATATTTACACTCTTAAGCTTTCAAGTCGATACTGAAAAATTTATTTGTTTTACAGTTAAATTGGGAAATTCTCTGTTAAACATTTATATTTTTTTCCAAATAAATTTAAGTTGAAATATACCAAATTATAAAGTAAATTAAATAATTATTTCAAATGATATTAGAAGCCTAAAGAAGATTTTGACCAGGGGTACTTTTGAGTATGCAGATTACGGAAATAGCTTTAACTCAAAATCACCTTATCTCGACTTAAGCACTTTTTCCTTTTTAGCACAGATATGTTTTATTATCAAGCATAGATAAATCATATTTCTTAGGCTGTTTACTAAAAACTTGATTTTTCTCTATACACACATGTATATTTGCTCTTAAATTAGGGACTTTCTTTCTGTATGGATGTACACTTAGGGAATTTGCTTCTTAAATGCAATGCTTTTTTACGCTATATTTATGAATTTGTCATTCTTTTTCAACCAATGCAACGCCTCATTCCCATTACGAAAATTGTTTCATCAGCTGAAAAAATTTCATATATACAGAGAAAAACTGCCTCATAGAATCAAGAAGATTTTCTCTATGAAACGCTTTTAGGCTAAGGGGTATGCCAGCAGAAAGAAGCGAAGATATTTTCATAGAGATTCCTTATTGTTCTATGTGGTAAATCCGTTTAATTTTATAAAGAAGAAAAGCACATACAATCAATTTCCGTTATTTTTTGGCACCAAAAAAAAAAAAAACAATTCATAGAGAAAAACTTCTTGATTCTATTAGTTTTTCTTATAAATTGTAAACTATAGGGATTTCTTATTGATTTTATTAGGTTACCTTATTGATTCTTTTAAAAAGGTTTTCTTCTTGATTTTATTAGGCTATCTTATTGATTTTTTCAATAAGGTTTTCTTCTTGATTTTAGTAGGTTCCCATATGAGTATGTGTAAAGCATCTTATTGATTTTTTAATAAGGAAATCTTCTTGATTTTATGAGATGTCTTGTTATTTCATATCTATAAATAGACATAGAGACAATTTTTTATGATCTTTTTCATTTTTGTAAAAGACTGTTTGCACAATAATTTCAATGGTTATTCAGGCTGCTTGTTAGCATATTGGTTAGAGTGCTTGTCTATCAGTCAGAAGTTTGCTGCTTCAATACTTGGCGAGTAAGTTAGTTAAGAATATAACATAATGTGTATGTATGTATCTATAGATAAATAACATCTACAATACACTACATACATACATACATACATACATATGTATATGGTATAGAATTTAAATGAAAATTCATAAGTACAGAGAATAAAGACGCATCTTATTTTTTATTTTTTATGAGATCGCCTAATAAGAACAAGAAGAAAACCTTATTGAAAAAATCAATAAGATAACCCAGAGCCCATTCGCTCTGGTTGTAAGTCGATTCATAATCAGGCATGTGATTTTAAGCCGATCGTTTTCAAAAGGTGTGATGAATTCGTATCGATTTTATGTATAATTTTTAAACCAATCGTAAATAACTGACTTTCAAAAAGCACACTAGAAGATAGAATATAATTAATATAAAAGGGCTGTGAAAAGAAACTTAGCAAAAATTATTGGAAAACTTTTTAAAAAAGAAAATCTGAAACGATTCACAAAATGACTGTAGCAAAAATATCACACCTTTTATCGTTTTCAAATTGGTTTTGTTTCTATATCAGTTTCCATCACATACCTGAATGAAATTTTAAAGCAAACTAAACAAAAAGCAAATGGAATGCTCAAATAAAGCAGTGATGCCAACTCAAAGTTGTGACACTCTAAAAGAAAACATGCGATGTATATATTTTATATTTTAAGGTCAATAGAAAAATAAAAAAAGCTAAAGTTACTTTAGTTTCTGTATGCATATTTAGATTTTGTTTGATTTAAGTCAACATGCAGTTTTGCAAAGTTATTCATTACAGTGAATGCCATAATATAGTTACCATGGTAAAATAATACAGGTTTCCTGAAGCGCCAGCTGATAGAGGTTTTTGTTTGCCAGTTTCGTGATGTGATCTGCGAAATGTTGTTTATGTTTTACCAATCAATACACGCGCACAGCGCCTATTAAAATTGTACTAATACAAACAAGCTTTGCAAATACAAGGGAAAACGCCAGTACATGTCTCTTGTTTTCTGTTGATTTCTTTTTTTTTGACAGTTGTCATCACAAAACAGCAATAAAAACCCCTATTGTTTTATTTGTTGTACATTTGTGGTAGATTCGCGGTTACCTATATTATTGTATCATGATTGTTACATTATCTAAGAAGGAAGAAAACTTAGCCCAACAGAAACTTGCTCCAGCTGTCAAATAAACAGGCGTGAAGGTGTTTACATATCAAGTTATTTATATTCACAGCAGTCAGGCAGGTAGACAGCCACGCATTTATTTATTAGGCCTATGAACAACCTAAAGAGAAGTCAGCTTGTGTTTACTAAATAGAGAAGTCTCTTTTGTGGAAGACAAAGTCGTGGACTTAGCGACATGTCATACTCATAAACAAACTGTACAATCAACATGTATTATATACAAGTATACGCTTGTAAGATACGACTAACAAGAAAACAAAAGTACAAAGACATGCTATCTAGAGCGTTAGAATGTTTTGAATAAAAAACGTACAAATAAATATATTCATACAACTGCTCTGTTCTTGCACTCGTTTCCCATTTTAAATGTGGACATTTTCTTACGTTTTCCTAATGAAGAAGTTGACATTTTCTAATAAACTTGATTGCTTCTCTTTTTGGCGTTGCTTGAATGTTTCACAAAGAACGCATTTATTTAAGATTGTTATATTTGTATAAGAATATATAAACATTATTATTATTTTTTTAAATATGCTGTTGAGTACACTTGTTACCTATTAGTGACAGTGTACTTAACATGTAAATTACTTTGAGAAAACTTAAAGCTTTTTGTATCAAAGTAAAAGTGCTTAAAAATACCATGAAGGGAGGGGATGGATGAAGCAATGTTACAATATATTTATTTTTTTGTTTTCTTTGGAAACTAATTAGATAAAGATTATAAACAATTTAATATTTTTAATTAAATTATTTATGAAACTAAAGTTGAGTAAGTACACTTGTGATTATTGTCCTAGAGAAATACAATTTTAGAGCAAAAATAAAATAATCCTTACTAATACTACAAAAGTAAAAAGTGAGTTTGTTTTTAGGGTTCCGTACACCAAAAGTGAAAAGGAACCCTGTTGTGTTCGCCACGCTGTCCTTCTGTCTGTCTGTCCTTCTGTCCGTCTGTCCGTCTGTTCGTCTGTCCACCACAGGCTACTTCCTCGAGAACCGTAAGAGATAAGGACCTGAAATTTGGACAGAATATGTATAACTTTGGCTGCTACAACAATAAATGCATATATGAGAGTTAAAAATTAAAGGGTGTTCCAAAACGAGCAACGAATTGTATGTATATAGACACTTGAAATTTGTAAAGTTAGTGTATTTTTATACAGACAGACTACAACAATTAACACTAAAATTTAAAAAATCTCAGTAAAAGAGTGTTCTATCAGTTAATGTAATTTTGACTATTTAATTTTGACAACTTGCTGTATCTTGGAAACTGTAAGAGGCAAATTCTTGAAAAAAAAATCTGCAAAAACCAAAAAAAAAATCGCCAAAACGAAAAAAACAACCAAATTAAAACAAATTTCAAAAACTAAAATAAATCGCGAAAAACCGGAAAAATCGTTAAAACGACCAAAAAACGACAAAACTAAAAAAAATCGTTTAAATTTGAAAAATCGGCAAAAACACAAAAAAGCCATATTAAACAAGTAAGAGTGCTATATTCGGCTGTGCCGAATCTTATATACCCTTTACCAACGTACGTACATACATATATATAGTATACAGACACATACATACATATTTGTTTTGTAAAAAATTTATCATTTTTTTCTCTAAAGGAGTAATAGTAAGTGACCTTTCAGTATTTTTCGATTAAAGAATTTGATACAATTATTTTGTTTTCGATATTAGCAAAAGTTGACTTTTCTGATTTAAAAAATTAATAAAGTGTGTTAAGTGAACAAAGAAATAAAAAAATTAATTATATAATTTAATATCAAAAAAATTTCAAAGTATCCATCCTTGGAGCTGTAATTTTCATTTTTCAAATTTTATACGCCAAAATTTTCTTTCAGAAGCATAAAATATATTCAATTTATAAAGGGAAAGAAAAAAATTTTTAGACCTATTTAATCTTACATAACACAAAAAATTTAAGTTTTCCAACCCTGGAATCATAATTTAGGATTTTTCTAATTCCTTATACCAATCTAGTTCTTTAAAAAAATACATGAAATATGTTAAGTGAACAAAGAAAAAACTTAGTTTCATTTAATTCCTTTAATATTAAAAAATTCAGTAAAGTGCGACTTTGACTCGCGCACGAAGGGTTCCGTACATTCGGTTTTGAGCATTTTTTAATGTGGTGTTTTTGAAGTTTTTTTTTCAGTTTAAACGATTTTTTTCAGTTTTGTCGCTTTTTTCTCGTTTTGGCGATTTTTTTCTGTTTTTTTAGGTTTTTTTCATTTAGGTTTTTTTATTTTGTGCGATTTTTTTCTGTTTTTTCGTTTGGCAATTTTTTCATTTTGGCGATTTTTTTTCATTTTGGCGATTTTTTTTTCAGCAATTTTTCCGGTTTTTCGCGATTTATTTTAGTCTTAGACATTTATTTTCATTTTGGAGATTTTTTTCATTTTAGCGATTTTTTCCTGTTTTTGGGTTTTTTTTCTCATTTTGGCGATTTTTTTTTTAGGTTTTTTCGTTTTGCCAATTTGTTCAACTTGGCGATTTTTTTTCTTTTTGGCGATTTTCTTTCATTTTAGCTATTTTTTTCATTTTAGCAATTTTTCCGGTTTTTCGCGATTTATTTTAGTCTTAGACATTATTTTTGTAATTTGGTGCTTTTTTTCTTTTTGGCGATTTTTTTTTGTTTTTGGCGATTTTTTTTCGTGTTGGTGATTTTATAATTTTTTGATTTTTTAGTTTTACCGCTTTTGAAAATTTCAAGAGTTTTGCTCTTACGGTTTCCAAGATACAGCAAGTTGTCAAAATTGCATTAACTGATGGAACACCCTTTAATTTAAATTTTTTGAAATTTTAGTGTTACTTTTTGTAGTCTGTATAAAAAGACACTAACCTTACAAATTTCAAGTGTATATACATACAATTGTATGTATATTACATGGGATTTTAACATTTTTCATTATTCGTTTCGGAACACACTTTAATTTCCAATTCTCATGTATTTGTTGTTGTAGCAGCCGAAGGTCTACACACTGTGTCCAAATTTCAGGTCTGTAGCTCTTACGGTTCTCGAGAAAATACTTATATAGTTTTAGACATAGTTAATTTTACATAACACAAAAAGTTATAGTTTTCCAACCCTGGAAACGTCTTTTTAATTTTTTTTTTATATTTTTTTAATTTAAAATTCCAGTTGCAATCGTACTGATGTGTAAAATAAGTTTATTTATTAAAAAAAAATAAAAATTTGTTTTCGGTAGTTACTTTTATATGGCAAAATAAAGTTTAAGTTTTCCAGCTCTGCAATCGTCTGCACGATTTTGCTGAATTTCAAAATCAATCTATTTTGGAAAATTTCTGACACACCAGTCTAAGAACTAAGTCTCTAGCTTTTCTGGGAGCTTTGGAAAACCGATTTCACGTACAGACAGACGGACATCGCTTATTCGTCTTCCCTATGCATAAGGATCCAGAATATATATATTGTATGGGTCGCTTATTGATATTATAGAAATTACAAACGGAATGACAAACCTATATACCATTTTTTTTTGGGAAAGGGTATAATAACAATCAATAAAATCACTAATAATTTTGAGGTAAGAGGGAAAAAGTGCTTAAGTCGAGATAAACGTGTATTGAGAAATATTTATATATAAATGTACCTCTGAGAAGAGTCGGATTTATTTTGCGTGATTTTTCAAGAAGCTATAGCGCAATAAATGGGTGTTCATCTTTTTTCAACTTATAATCTCATGTTTGAATAAAACACAGTATTTTTTTGCAAAAAAAATTTGTTTTTCAACATAATCTCCTTTTAACTAAATACCCTTAGTGCAACGTTTCTCCAGTTTTTGTATCCCTTCCAAAAAATAGGATTTTTCGAGGTCCTTAAAATAGGCATTTGTTTGGTCGTTGGAGCTAAATCCCTTTCCACTTTCTTCAGGTTTGTAAATAAAAAGTAGTCACTAGGGGCTAACTCCAGAGAATATGGCGGAATTTTGCCATTAAGACTGCACACGTGTGCACTCGTGCATTATCTTGCCGCAATAACTCATTCGGATTGCAGTTAAACAACTCCAAATAATCCTTTGAAGTTGTCACACGTTTACGTTTATGGTCGATTGTGAGCAAACGCGGCAGCCATCTTGCAGACAACTTTCTTAAACCCAGCTGATCATTTAAAATCGAAACCACACTGTCATATAAAATGCCCATGGCATCAACAGTCACTTTTACTCTTCGAGATTTTTTTTCGAGATTTTTGTGTGTACTGACCTCAATTGGCCGTCCAGAATGTTCAGCGTCATTTGTACTTGTGCGACCACAACGAAAGTCAGTAAACCACTAGTATAAAACGAGTTTTTCTTTGGTTTGATTGAGCACACGAAATTCACTTTTTTCCATTTTTAGAAAAATACACGAGGTTGTATGTTTTGAACAGCTGTTCAAAGCAAAGTAAATGACAACACTTGCTCAAAATTTGACAGTAGTCAATTAGCAGGTGGTACTTGATGGAAACAGTGGGAAATTCGAAAAGTCACGTACTTATTGATCCGCCCTTGTAGCTTAAGATAGCTTGTACATTAATATATTTCAAATTGAAAGCTAAAACTGAATTTCCCAAATTAACTTCAAAAACGAAAACTTTTGAAAATCGATTCGAAAGAAAGCAAAACAGTTAAATGTGACTTGTGCACTTTTTCCTTATTGCCATAGAGCTATGGCCACAGATTTATATGCAATGACAAAAATGTTGTCCGTGTAGCACACAATATTTTATCAATTTTAACAAATACTGTTCGTACAATGCACAAATAAAACTCTTCCTATAGACTATATTTCCTACTTATATTTTCCGCTGAAAGTTTGTGCCATCCAGTTGAGTTGGTTGAGCAAGAGGAAACAAAATAAAAAAAGCGGAATTAAATAAAAACTACTACAAACAACTAAAGTTATATCTCCTGTTTTTTTTTTTTTTTGTTGGTGTTCAAATTCTATTGCATTTGTAGACAATTTGTTTTCCATTTGTCTTGCCAACAAAATATAAATTTTGTGCAAAAGAAGTCTTCAAAAAAAAAAAAAATAAAACAACTTGAACACAATTGTAAAGTTGCCAATTTTTATGGAGACATAAAATTTCATTGATTTTTATTTTCGTTTATATTCAATATTCGATAGTAAATTTAAGTAAATACTTTTGCAATATTGTATTTTGTATAGTTTGCTACAGATATAAATATTTGCATGTTTATTTTTAAAGTACTTCTTTTTTTTCAAGGAAGTAATGCAATATAGTTCCTCTGTTAGGAGTTATGACGGCAAAAAAGCAATTTTAAATGACTTTACAATTTCCTTAGTAAACTTTATAAAAATATTCATTGGCAATTGAGGATGACATAATTGCTATACTTGTTGTTTATATTCGTTGTTTACTAAACAGCAGGGTTAAAAAAAAGTATGAATAAAAATATTATGAAATAAAAGTGACTTAAATATTTATTTTAGTATATAAGTACAAAATCTAGATTATGGTGCCTTTACCTTTGAACAAAATCTAGGACTTACCAAATTTCGGTCAAAATCTAGTAGATTTTCCATACAAAATTAAATATACTTTATCAAAATCTACTTAGAATCTATTTAAACTTTTAGGGCATTTACATTATCTCTAAATCTAGTACTTACGAGATTTCGACCTAAATTCAGCTGGTTTGTATTAGATTTCCCATACAAAACAAAATCTAGCTTGTGAGTAGATTTTTAGGAAATTTAAATAAAATCTAATATATTTACTTTATTTGCGCTACCCTGTACATAATATTTTTATAAAAGATGATTGAATTAGCTATGGTCTGCTTGAAAAGGTGTATGAATTGGCTACATTGCAATTGTTTGGTTGTAGTTTTGGAAACTTTTCAGTTAATGGAGTTTGTATTAAAAATGTTCGATATCGAATGCCATAATCTCAAACTCAAAAGCGTGATCGAATCAGCTCGTTATCAAAAGCGATGATTAGAATCCTGGATAATTCTTTTTGTTTACCAAATGTTTTCTTAAAAAAAAACATTTACACTAGCTCTGTTCGAATATTTTTGAATTAAGATTTCAAAATATATCGTTGCTATCTTTAGAACACCCTTAAATTTCAAACTGGTATGTGGTTGTTGTTGTGGGGCAAAAGTTTTAGATATTCTGTGAAAATGTTAGGTCCGTTGATCTTACTGTGATCGGGGTCAGCTAGTTATCGAAAGCAACGATTAGACCCCAGAATTATTAAGCTAAAGAACTAAATGTACACACGTATGCACATACAAGCAACAAAAAAGAAAAGAGGTGTCTTAGGACAGCTGGTTAGAGCTATGCTGCTTAGCTTTAAAAAACTAGTTTCCTTTGTTAAATAGCAATGCAATAAAATTATATTATATAATGATGTCAAATTCGCCTCAAATATTTCAAAATGTTTCTATTTATTTACCATTATTTTCTTTTCTAATGCTAGGAACACAACTGTGACGAACGATGAATTTTTCGGTGCGAACTTTCGTCATAAAAACTAAAACTCATTTGTGCATATGAAAATGAACACAACACCGCCGTACAATGAAATTTGTCGTGCGTGACGAATTCTGAGATGGATTTATTTCTAATTTGTACGCCGACGAACGACGAAAAAACAAATTTCTCTCTCTCTCTCTCTCTCTCTCTCTCTGTCTTTGCACACACAACAACCAACTTTATCAAATTAAATTAATTAAAAATGAATGAGCAATGGCAATACTTTTAGCAAATTGTTATACAATGATTTAAAACAATTTATATATTCCATTTGCACTGATAAGCTGAGTGTATAAAGCAGAAAGTTACATCAACTGACACCACATACAGTGGACCACACACAAAGAAAGCTAATGATAAAGCTGCAGTAGCCTTCGAAAACAGCTAGTTGTTCCGTTCTGCTAGTGTTTGTCAGAATATTTACAATTAACTTTGGTGTCATTTAATCATTAATAATTATCACATGTTATTTGGCTTACAGAGCGATACCAACTATAGCGTAATAACCAGGGAAAACGCAAATATGCAATTGCATGTTTTTTCTTGCGCAGCGTATTAATGAGGGGACAAGATGTTTATCCGTTTCAGAACTTTTTATGAATTTTGGCATCGATTTGTTAGTGCATATTTTTGCATATTTTTCCCTTTAAAGCATGGTTTTGCATATATCAGTCCTACACGCATAATTTTTAGCATATTTTCGACTTCTTAGAGCATAATTTTCGCTTTTTGTACATATTTTGATACTTTATAGAATTTTTATTATTTTAACCCGCAACCGTTCTTCTAAAAGGACACCTCTTTCTGAAGAAAATATATAATTTTTTTTCTAGTAACTTATTAAAATTTAAGTTTTAAAGAAAAAATTTTTCCGGCGCTAGCTGGGTTAATATGCTTATAAGCAGGGAAACCGCAAATATGCAATTGCATGTTTTTTCTTGCGCAGCGTATTATTGAGGGGACAAGATATTTATGCGTTTCAGAACTTTTTATGAATTTTGGCATCGATTTGTTAGTGCATTGTTTTGCTTATTTTAGCCTTTAAAGCATATTTTTGCATATATCAGTCCTAACCCGCTTGGTGCAACCGTCCTTCCAAAAGGACACCCCATTCTGAAGAAAATATATACATTTTTCTTTCTAGTAGCTTATTAAAATTTCATTTTCAAAATAAATAATTAAGTTTTAAAGAAAAAATTTTTGGAACAAAACCGTAAAGCAAATACACGAACCTTCTACCATAGACAATAAATAATAATTGTTTTAAAGAATCAAAAATGCTTCTTTTTTTCGTCCATAGACAAGACGATACATTCGTCGAACAGAATTAGGGCATTAAGCTGCACTTCAAACACAGTTATTATTTGTTAATTTTGTTTCCTTCTTAGGTTTTTTATTTTTTGTCTTATTTTATATGCAAATGTTGTTGAATTTTTTAATTAAAAAATATATTTTCATTTACAAATAAACCAATTTATTTAATTTTTAAGAGCATATCTTTTGACTTTTTAGCGCATATATTCAGGTTTTTAGCGCATAAAACACTTTGCAGGGTCAATTTTAGAGAATATTTCTAGTTTCCCTGCTAATAAAATCATAAATATAGAAAAGAAATAAAGTTCGTGCAATAATAATAATCAAACTTATTAAAAATTAATGTGATTCTACCTTTCAAAGTCAACGTAAAAGGTAGTTCATATTTAAAATATTAAATGGCTATCCTCTCAGTCCAAAGGTCGTGGGTCCGATTCCCGCCATAGACCCTGCTTGTTTTCTGCAGACAAGCTAATCACTTCGCAGGTGGTGTTTGTTAAAAAAAATAAGTAATAATGTTATATGCATGTTATTATTTTTAAAGGTTCAAACTTATTGCATAACCTTATGTTAATAATAATAAATGTCCATGATACCAAACAGCTGAATAAATTTTGCCATAAAAGTCTAATAATTGACATTAAATACTTAAATTCCCACATAAATTCAAGTTGATAAAAGCAGAAAAAAAACAATGACAAAACTGGTTTTTAAATATAACAAAAGCCTTGCAACTGCTGCTATTGTAAAATCTAAAAAAATTAAACAAAAACTAAAACTACAACTACAACTACAATTGAAATTTTTTTCTTCTATTGTACGTGCATGCGAAAAAATATCGTTAAAAGCACAAGTATCTGAACTGTGTGTATATTAAAAATTGTATGGTTTAATAGTCAAAGCAAGGAATGGCAACAAAGTCAACCCCAGGCTTTGTCAAAAGGCAAATTCTTTACAAAGGATAAACAAAAAGTTTGTTGGAAATCCTTAGATATTTTATCTATTCAAATGTAATACTTTAAGTGTTCTGGCAAAAAAAAAAATAATAAATTTCTCTTTTATATTTTTGTTTCTTGTCCATGGGTCAATTTGTAACACTAAGCAATAACAAATTTATTTTAAAGTATTTTTATTACAGATTTATTGATATACAATTTTTATAAATTAAATTGCTCAGCTATTAACTGCATTTGAACAGAAAGCATACAATTTTATTAAAATAGTTTGGTTTAGACAGACTATCTTGGTATTGAATTTTTTGCTTTTCTTAAATAAATGATGGTAATGTTTTGATTTTAGTCAGAGTGCTGAGGTTTTGCCATAAAGATCTCTGTGTTCGATATTGTTTCGTAAAATGCAGATATATTTGCCTTAAATAAAATCATTGTTTTCTAAATCAAAATTTTTAACATCTAATAGCAACAGCTACAAATTATATTTGTTAAAGAAAAGATGTTCTTTCTACCAGAATAATTTATAAAGAAAAAGGAGAGATGTGTCTTAGGACACCCGGTTATAGCTATGCTGCTTAGCTATATAATACAAACTTAATGTGTTAAATAACAATGCAATATAATTATATTATATGATAATGTCAAATTCGCCGCAAATATTTCAAAACGTTTTCATTTATTTCCCATTATTTTCTTTTCTAGCGGCGTACAATTAAATTAATGTATTGCTTGTGGCCGGCGGCTGTTAGCCGGCTTATAGCCGATAGGTCAAGTTCTCTGGTTTGTGCCCTGTGCAAAATTAATACAAAAACAAATTAAGCAATATTTTTCATTGTTTTTGTTTCACTCACTTCAAAGAACGACGTTTTGTTTCGTCAAATCAAACAATTTGTTTCGTTTATTTTCGTACTCCGGTTTTAAGTACAAAGAAATAAAAAAAAATAAATTTATAACTGTAACAGTGTCGATTAATTTTGTTACGAAAGTCACGTTCTAGTTCCTTTGTCGTGACATAAATAGCATAGCTATAAAAATTTAAAGTAGAGTTGAACAAAACAAATATAGAATTTCTTACATATTCGCCACTGTTTTTGCTAACGCTTTGAAAAAGGCGTATGTTTTCTTAATTGATCCTTTTAAAAATATACGAAGGTATATGAATGTTTGAATTTTCCGCCTCTTTATTGAAATGGCAACACTGTTCCTGTCAAGATGCAACTGTTAGTTGATTCCTGTCTTAATTTGGACAACCTGTGCTATTGAGTTTGTGTTTGGCAGCCGTTGATAGCAAACTACCTCGCCTTTTGCGAAGAAAATGGAAAAAAGTGAATTATTTTTTGCGAAAAAAAAACCTTCAATCAAACCAAGGAAAAGCTCGATAATTATAATAGGGACTCTGCATTATCGATTTCAATGGTAAAAAGTGGTTTACCGACTTTCGTTTTTGTCGCATAATGAAGCTGAACGTTCTGGACGGCCAAGTGAGGTCAGTACACCCGAACATTTTGAAAAAAATCCACGATATGGTGTTGGCCGACAACAATTTGGCAACAATTTTTTGGGATGCACGCGGGATATTCCCCATCGATTATCTTCAAAAGGAAAAAACTATAAACGGCGAATATTATGTCAACTTATTAAACCGATACGAGTATAATGAGGATTTAAAAAGAAAACGAGCCCATATGGCAAAGATAAAAGTTATTTTTCATCAAGATAATGCACAAGTGCACACGTGTGCAGTCTCAATGGCAAAACTCTATGAATTAAGCTACGAATTGGTATCCCATCCGCCATATTCTCCGGATTTAGCCCCTAGTGACTACTTCCTATTTCCAAACCTAAAGAAATGGCTGGGTGGAAAGAGATTTAACTCCAAGGACCAAACAAATGCCTATTTTGAGGACCTCGAAAATCCTATTTTTTGGAAGGGATAATGAAACTGGAGCAACGTTGGACTAATTCTATTGAGTTAAAAAGAGATTATGTTGAAAAATTAATTTTTGTTTTGCAGAAAAAAAACTGTGTTTCCTTCAAAAAGTCACGGACTTAATGATCCGCCCTCGTAATGTAAAAAAGCAATAAACAAAACAGCCCACCAAAAAATTACAAAAAAGTAATCGGGTTTGGACTTAAGCATTTTTGGTGGAAGCTGTTCCTTACTGGATTACCAACTTAATGATTTTAACAAGGCGTGGACTAAAATAATCGATTCTTGAGAAGTACTTACTGTTTTTATTTGGCAACTTGTTCACGTAATCTATTTAATCTAAAAAAATTATTCTCCTCATTTAGCAACTTGTACATAATTTTTTTAAATTTTAGGTAAAGTGATTTGTAGGCGAGTAATAAAATTTGGTAATAAAAAAAGTAAGTCAGTATATGGCAAGTAGTTCTGAAGGTAATGTATAATTTTTTGTTGGGAGCAGACTCCTTAAGCAAAATACGATCAGCTTCACTATTTACTTAGGCAAATGGACTGACAAAAAATTTTCTTAAGTACATGTTACACATTCTATACACATCAGATTTTCTCGCGCCAAAATAATTACATTATATGTAGTTAGTTAGTACCACAAAGCACCTAAGCAAAAGCTAAAAAAATCTGAAGAGACATTTTATTAAATAAAAATCGAAAAAAAATTAAAAAATTTTTAATAAAACATTTTAAAATAATTTTAATAAATTTTTTTTTAATATGAGGATAAGTAAATTCTAATTCTATCTTAACAACAGAAAGTTTTAAAATGGAATGACATTGATTCTGTGTAATAAGGCTTCAATATTAATGGCCTGCCCATCGTTGCCAGAAAATTTTACCAAAAATCTGAAAAATTATTAAAAAAATCGGCAAAAAATAAGCAACAACAAAAACGCCTTTATTTTGCACTCTTTTTTATTTTGTTTTCGAATTAATAACCGACTTCAAAAAAGGAGGAGGTTATATGTTCGTCATGTATGTATTTTTTTATTTTGTTTTCGAATTAACATAAATTACCTTGCTATACAAAAACAAATTGTTTAGTAAAAATAAACACCAACAAAAGAATAGAGACAAATCTATACACAAATTTTCTACATACAACGTAAAAAAAATTATACACTTACATACACAGAAAAAACAGTGCCTACTAAATACCTCATAAAATAGAACAAAATTAATAAGAAATCGCTATGTTTTTTTTCAATAAGGAAATCTTATTAATTTCATAGAGAAAACCTTTTTGAAAAAATCAAAAGGAAATCTTGAGGTTATCTTATTGATTTTTTCAATAAAAAAAAATTGCGTCTCTATTCTCTGTACTTATGTATGTATTTTCATTTAAATTCTATACCATATACATATGTATATATGTATGTAGTATGTTGTAGATGTTATTTATTTATACATACATACATACACATTAGGTTATATTCTTAACTAACTTACTCACCAAGTCTTAAACCAGTAAACTTATTGAAAAAATCAATAAGGCAACCTAATAAAATCAACAAGAAAATCTTTTTAAAAAAAATCAAGAAGGCAACCTAATAAAATCAATAAGAAATCCCTATAGTTTACAATTTATAAGAAAACCTAATAGAATCAAGAAGTTTTTCTCTATGGATTGTTTGTTTGGTGCCAAAAATAACGAAAATTGTGTAAAAAAGTTGTGAATAGAAAGATTTTGCTTGATTTTATGTGGTTTTCTTCTTGATAAATGTAATAAGATTTACCACATAAAAACAATAAGGAATCTCTATGAAAAAATCTTCGCTTCTTTCTGCTGGGATACCCATTAGCCTAAAAGCGGTTCATAGAGAAAATCTTCTTGATTCTATGAGGCAGTTTTTTCTCTGTGTACAAATATGTGCAGAGGAATGTACATGCAAATCTGGCAACAGTGGACCTTTCTCATGATGTCGACAGAGAGCGTTCGATCGATTACTTATATTGAAAACAAGAAGAAATTTTCCTATTTGTTGTTCTATGTTGTTTTCAAAGCAAGTTGTCGTCCGAAGGAAAGCATATTCGGCATCGTGGGACAGTTCCGAAGTGTATTTTTCCCCTAAACTAAAATTTTTCCACACTCTGTAATTACGTATGCTTAATGTTCCAAGTATTTGTATGTTAATAAGTATACGTCACCTTTACTTTTAAGATATGAAATTTTTTGATTTATCGCAACTGTTGTGATTAGAGATGCTAAACGGGACATCCCGAGCCCGGAAATCGGGACTATGCGAATCCCGGAGCCCGGAATTTTTTCCTTTTAGAGCCCGGGATTTTCGGCATTATCTGAATCCCGTTTTTGCATAAATAATGTTTTTGACTGTCATCTTCTATATTAAAAATTATTAGAAACTCCCTGTTATAAATAGTTAAAATATAAAATTTGTTTTGAATAAATACTTTAGTATATACTATTATATTGTATATACATAATATATCTTTCTTTTCTAGAAAAAATTGTTACATACAATGAAAATTTGCAATTAAATGTCTGAATTATGTAAGTACATACATATGTTCGTCTGTATGCACCCTTTAAATATGCAATAAATTGCAAAAAAATATTATTTTTAATATAAAGACGCACTTTTATCACAATATTTTCGGAATTTTGTTAGTCCCGAAAATCCCGGGATCCTGGTTAGAGATTTCGAGACTCCAACGCTAAATCCCGAATCACGGGATTTCAAAACACCTATTCCGATTAGCATCTCTAGTTGTGATGCATAACGTAATATGGATCCTCACAGAAAACTTTTTAAAAAGTTGTCATATTGTAACAAAAACATAAATAAACGTTAAAAGTAGTGAGATAAAAATGTTGACAAAATTCTTCTTTGGCATAATACCTATCACTACAATCTGCCATGCATTAAATAAATTTTATAATCGTACAGAGTACCATATCATTTCTAGGCTACCTGCTTGCTTGCCAACATTTTTTCCCATGTGAAGAAGTCGATCTATATCCGTTGTTATCTTCTGCCTTATCCTTATAATCCTTAGATAGGAACTTGGCCTTCTTTCACATTTATGTTTTTGTGAGAATCTGACTCCTTTTTGAAAAATGTTCTTTAATGAAACTATTTAAACTTAAAATGTATAATCTGTTTTATTGTTATTCATGATCACTGCGCCAGTTGAAAAGTCAAAGTTACATAAAATAATGCTAAGAGCGTGATGGGTGTAGGATTTTTCACTTTAAAAATTCACTATTGTTCATTACAGGACCTCCAGCACCTACAAAATTTCTTAAGAGTCGCCTGGATCGAAAAATATACAATATAGCTTAAGTTTTCGTAGGTGTAAATATATTAACATATTAAAGTCTACTTAGCCGAATTATATAAAACATAAGGATATTCCTACTTTTGAAAATGCAAAATGATAGTCCTACGTAAGTGTCAAAGTGCATGCAAAGTTTCAATGGAGTAGGTTCTGCTCTAAATTTGGGATTTTCCGATTTTTCTGATTGGCAACTCAATTAATAATTAGTGGTTACACTTTTTTTGAGCACATGACACACATGAAATGCCAGATGTAAACTCAGCCTTACAATCTTGCTGATTCAAAGAACAATTTACTGACTTTTATATGTGATTTTTTTATATTCTTGGTGCAAGGGTTAATAATATGCCAAACATTGTTCAATTATTGCAAAAATAAAACTAATTATACAAGAAATTGCTGTGAATCTTAATATCTTAACAAAAGAATCAAGCTGCTTTCTTTTACATGTGTAATGCCTACGCTCTATATATTTCAATGCAAGCATTTAAAAGTGTTACACTATTATTATTAATGTAGCAATTACATCCATTTCATTGTTAGCTTTCATTAAAATTGGCAGACATGCATTTCCTGTGCTGCATACTTATTTTTTTGTGAAAGCTCTTTGTTAATGCACAAATGCATTGGCACATTGTAATTGTGATTACATATAAACGTTTTCCAATACAGCTGATGTGTATGTGTGTGTGGAATTAATACTCTTGGTTACATAATATGTTCCCTGGAAAATGCATTTGCACACAATTTCCACCGACACTTGCATAGATTAAAACTCGTATAACTTTTTTATAGTTCTCCTATTTTATATTGTAGTGCACTCTCTTTATGCATCAGTGATAATATGAACAAGCAAACGTGTATGCGGGAATAAGTTTCTTTTACTGAAAACTGCTTATACGTTCATTAAATAATTTACATGTATGTATGTATGTGTCTATACAGCGTAGCTAAAAAGGATTTTCCACTGAAATTGTCATCGCAACTGTCAATTTTATTTTAGACACTTTCATCATCTCTCATTGACACCAATTTCGCAACTGTGCAACATTTCAATTGTGGCTTAAACGAGAAGCAAATGATTAAACAGGTCTGTGCTCTACTTGCGTATCTTCTAAATGCCAACCGAAGTGATCTAGTTTATTTTATGATTTTTTGTTTTAACCAGCAATTGTGTCGCTTTTTGACAGCATTTTTGCAGCATTCCAAAAAATTTATTTATTGCTTTTTTTGTTGCCATTAATTGTACTTTACGTTTATAAGTATTTGTTTAGATTTTAATAACAAAAAATTGATGTGGTTGGTGGAAAACTCGAATGAACAAAAGTTTAAAATGCTGGTGTAAAACGTCGTTCTCTGGCTAAACTCAAGTTAGACGCTAAATTTTTCCATCATATATGTACGTGTGACTTTTAAGAACTTTGATTTAAAAAAAGCACATACATATAATTTAGAGAAATGTATGCAATCTATATTTAAGTCAGTAGAACAATCTATATAATTCAATGTTTAAAGATGATTTCATGTAAATTTTGACCGCGGATATGTCTGAAATGTTTCACACGCTGGGTCCAATTTCGGCACAATTTTTCCATTATATCGCTGGTATCTCACTAATAAATTCTTCAATATTGTCTTCCCATGTTTCAATCGTTGCGGGCTTATTTCTATAGACATGAGCTTTAACATAGCCCCACCCAAAATAGTCCCTAATGCATAAAATTGCACGATCTAGGCGGACAATTGACCGGCCCCAAACGTGTAATAAACTGTTCACCGAACTCGCCTCTCAATTGGGCCATTGGTTTGCTTGATATGTGGCATATAGCATCATCTTGCTAACCCCATATATCGTCCCTACTACGTCAAACTATCCAATATGCAAAATTCGTTTTTTAAATTTGTTACCTTAGTACCCTAATTTCTAGGATATTACTCATTTTAAAATGCTGAAATTATCATAGACGATAGATAACTCAATAAGAAATATTTTAGTCCTGACATTTTTAGGAATACGCCGACTTTAAATTCACAATTGACGAGTCTTTGAGATCTTCTGAAAAGTAGAAATTTGCATATTGGATAGTTTGATGTGGTAGGGACGATATCAGCCAAGTCCAGCTCTTTTACTTTAGGCAAAAAAAAAAAAAAAATAACAAAGGCCCAATTGCTGCAAATGGCGCCAAATCGATAATTCATGGTCATCAACAACACTACGTCTGTCTGTTGGTGCTTTAATGTTCAATAGTGTAGATTTGGTGCGAAACTTAATAACAAGATTCCGAACAGCCGCCTTAGAAAGTCGCCCAAACTGACCATAAAATGCAAGAAGTGCTCGATGTATTTTCTTACCTGAGCATGAATTTTGCTAATAAAATTCAATACGAGTAATGTGTAAGCGTTGTTAATTTGTAAGTCGATTCATGGTTAAATTATGGACAAAACTGAAAATTTTTAACAGTAACATGATACACGAAAACAGCTGACTTGCCGAATACAGTGTTGCCAAAAAGAAAGTTTTTAAAAACTCACCAAACGTGAAAAGGAAACCTAAAGTTTTCGCTACGATGTCCGTTCGTCAGTCTGTCCATTTGTCCATTTGCCCGTCTGTCTCTCACAGGCTTTTTTTCTCGAGAACCGTAGGAACTGTGGATCTGACATTATCACAGAGTCTGAAAAACTTTAGCCGCTACAGCAACAAATACATGACACCTAAAAATTAAATGGCTTTCTGAAGTGAGCAGCGAAGTTTTTGAAATCCTATTGTAAGATATAGACAATTATATGTGCACACTTGAAATTTTTAAAGTTAGTGTAATATTGTGCAGACTGCACCTATTAACACACAAAATTATAGGGTATTCTATCAGTTAATGTAATGTTGACTATAAATAAAATAAATCGCCAAAGTAGCAAAAAATCCTAGAAGTGAAAAGGTCGACATTAAACTAAAAAAAGTCTCCAAAAACCAAAAAAATCGCCAAAAACGAAAAAAGCGCTTAAAGTAATAATTTGTACTGTAAAAAAAATATCGTCAAAAACTGAAAAAAATGCCAAAACTAAAAGGTTGGTAAAATATTACATATAGGCTTCGTCAAAAACCGTGGAAATGGAAAAACCGCGGTTTATGTTTTAAACTATTAAAACCGGCCGGTTTCGGTTCGGTTTCGGTTTTGAAAGTATTTATGTATGCAAATAGGTGTGTATGCTGGAAAAATAAGTGATGATTTAAAAATAATAAGTTTCTCTTGTTTGTGTTCAATTCAGGTACTTTTATTAGAAAAGGAACAGTTGGTAATGATTATGTGTATAAAAAGCTTAAGAATAAAGAATTTAAATAATAAAATTTCAGAAACGTTAAAGCATTCAATGTAGAGTCGTTTAAACGAAATCTTATTTTTGTGCAGAAGTTACGAGCGACAGAAAACACTCCATCGCTTGTGCTTGTGAAGCAATAATATGTTGGATGTTTTGTTGTTTGTTTTTTTATAAAGTATAAATTCTTGTCGAAGAACGTTAAAATTACCGCCTTTTTGCCTTACATCTGTTAGAGCCTTTTTTGATTGCAGATTCCAATTCTTCCTGCAAAGAATTATTATAATATTTTCAATATCGGAATCTACTTGATATTCACTGTTGGGATATAAACACTTTAATAGTTTGGTTGCAAAATTAATAACATTCGCATTTGGTGTAATTATTTGATTTAAATTATACTTTGCCCAGTCAACAATATTTCTAGTTTTTAGTTGGTTCATTCTTTTCTTTTTAATAGATACCAGCAACTTTTGATTTATATTTGTATATAACATATAGAAGTCTTCAATGTAAAGTATATTTGCTGTATTTTTAAACATGATAATAATGTTAAAGTAAAACATAAAAACCGACGCTTTTTTGTCTGTTTTCAGTTTTGGTTTTTATGCTTTAAAACCGCGGTTTCGGTTTCGGTTGAAACCGAACGGCAATCCCTAATATGAAGTGTTCGTACGGAACCGTTTGTGTGTTAATCAAAGTCGCACTTTAATGAATTTATTAATATATACAGCCAGCATTTCATTAACAGTTTGCCTATAAATGAGATGATACACTGAAGACGTTAGATTTATATAATGCATAGATTTTTTAATTGTTAGATATTACACTGAACAAAGATTTGGTCTAAGGAATTCTGAAGTCCGAAATTCCGGATAGGAATAGATTAAAGTCTGCCAAGCCACAATACATGAAACAGATGGTAGTGATTTTGTGGACGCAGTCACAACCTCTTTCAAAAGCATTAAATTAATGCCTTTCACAAGTGCAATTTGTGTGAAAAGTTGCAATAAAATTATTCGAGTTTAAACACTTTAATATTGCGTAACATTTTTTTTTAAAGAGAAGTAACGATCAAGCAATGAATGACAACTACTACTAATAGGTGTTACCTTCTTATGCCTTATAGTGATAAAGAAGACAGGTGGTTAAGGAAGAGATAGAGGAATACTTAATTCTTTTACAAATCTGCTTTTTGCACGTTTTTATTAAGATAGTGTTGCAGCGCCTCTAGTGTCAATGAGGCGTATTAAAATGCAAAGCTGTGTATAGTACCCATTTTATTGGTTATTTTACTTCGCCAATGATTCTGCTAGTATCCGTTGAAGCCTATGTAGCTCAGTGACCAGAGTATATGCCTTCTTCTTTTGAACTTTCCTACAACAACTGATACAAAGGAACACTAATACACATTAGAAAAATGCGTGGTATGGTTATTTGTTAATAAAATTAACTAATTAAAACCGGTTTATTTTGCATTTATTACAGGTTTTTCCGTCTGAATTCATTATTTTTATTTAACTTATTGGCATACTGTCAAAACACAGTCGGAGTTACTGTCTTCAAAAATTAAAAAGCGTTGTGCAGAGAATTAAAAGCGAGTGCATATATTATTGCAAAAGTTGTTATGTGTTGCCAGCATTGTCAGTTTTAAATCCTGTACTAATTAAGTATTAAATTGAAAATAAAACATACTATATAATTTTTTTTTTTATTTTTCTCTTCTAAACCATTACAACAGTTTTGCTGAACTATTCCTTTAATTTTTAGCCGGCACTTTGATTTCAATGTATGTACGTCAGACATCTTCTTCCAAGATTTTGCCATATATTTATTACATCTTTGTGCTAAATTTGTGATACCTCACACCCCACCAGTCATTAATAGGTTATTAACGTATATGAAATCACATAAAATAGACAACACGTTTTACAACGTTCTGAATTTTATATAGTCTTCGTTTATCGCTTTAACGACATGTGTGCGTTTTTAGTATTTAAGTTTTATTTATTTAGTTTTTTGTCGCTTTTGTCTTTACGTTTACAACAATAATATGCTAAAGTTTTGTAATAAATTTTAGGTCCTTCATCAACAATGTTTAAAAGGCATTTTATACACACGAGTGCACACAAGAATTTATTAGCACCATAATAATGATTGTAGCATAAAAAACCCTGCCAAACGACCTTCCGAATTAGCTATTTATATTACTTTTAACTATGATATGACATTAAGATATACAGCTGTACATATGAAGGTTGTTTAAAATGTGCATACTATATAGGTTTGTCGTCCCGTGTGTAATTTACACAACATTCATACATAATATGTATGTACACAGATGCTGATAATACTAAGTTATCATGGGCGTGGCTCTACCATTTTTAAAATTCAGTGTTGAGTCTTTTTCAAGCCAAGTTTCATAAAAACTGTTAAAAAGAAGCACATGAAATATAATATTAATTTTTAATGGGTTTGGTCCCGTCCTCTTCTTTAAGCACCAAATTAGGTCATTCTAAGGCTGGGGCCTTACAGAGGATAGAGGTAAAAACGCCACCATACCTCTATATGCATGTATAAGGATGCACAGAGAAAACAGTGCCTACTTAATACCTCATAAAATAGAACAAAATTAATAAGAAATCTCTATTGTTTTTTTCAATAATGAAATCTTATTAATTTCATAGAGAAAACCTTTTTGAAAATATCAAGAAGAAATCTTGTAGTTCTTATGAGGTTATCTTATTGATTTTTCAATAAAAAAATAAAAAAATATTGCGTCTTTATTCTCTGTACTTATGTAGTTTCATTTAAATTCTATACCATATACATATGTATGTATGTATGTATGTATGTATGTAGTAAATTGTAGATGTTATTTATTTATACATACATACATACATACACATTATGTAATATTCTTAACTAACTTACTCCCCAAGTATTGAACCAACAAAATTCTGAGATATAGACAAGCACTCTACCCAATACGCTAACAAGCAGCCTGGATAACCATTGAAATTATTGTGCAAACATTCTTATACAAAAATTAAAAAGATCATGAAATAAATTGTCTTTATGTATATTTATAGATATGAAATAACAAGACACCTCATAAAATCAAGAAGATTTCCTTATTAAAAAAATCAATAAGATGCTTTACATATACGCATATAGGAACCTACTAAAATCAATAAGAAAACCTTTTTGAAAAAATCAAAAAGGCAACCTAGTAAAATCAAGAAGAAAACCTTTTTAAAAAAATCAAGAAGGCAACCTAATAAAATCAATAAGAAATCCCTATAGTTTACAATTTATAAGAAAACCTAATAGAATCAAGAAGTTTTTCTCTATGGATTGTTTTTTTTTTTGGTGCCAAAAATAACCGAAATTGAGTAAAAAAAGTTGTGAATAATAGGATTTCTTCTTGATTTTAAGTGGTTTTCTTCTTGATAAAATTAATAAGATTTACCACATAAAAACAATAAGGAATCTCTATGAAAAATCTTCGCTTCTTTCTGCTGGGATACCCCTTAGCCTAAAAACGGTTCATGGAGAAAATATTTTTGATTCTATGAGGCAGTTTTTTCTCTGTGTTGTTGTGCTAGACATGGAGCCTTTCGCTTAATCTTACGTTTTGGACCTACACAGCGGTAGCTAGACCAATTTTACTCTACGGAATACTTGTAGAGGGCGTCTGAGACAAAACCATAACTAAAAAAGTTAAAAAATATCCAGCCACTAGCAGAACCTTGCATGACTGGAGTTCTAAAAAGTACACCAACTCCAGCTTGAGATGTTATATTGGACCTTAAACCAATAAAACTAACTGCACTGAACGCGGCATGCAAATCCGTTATACGCCTCAGGACAACAGGACAGATGTCGTATAAACCATTTGGTCACGGTAAATTGCTGGAAACATGGAGTGTAGCTCGGACTACATAATTCCAGAAATTAGCTTCCTTGCCAAATCACAGATTACTATAGGGGAGAAAGGTAATCTCGAAGGTATAGTTTTAATTTCTTCACTGATGGTTCAAAGATGGATGGAGGGGTGGGAGCTGTGGTTTACTGCCCGGAGCTCAATATAGAGGAATCTTATAAACTTCCTAATTACTGTAGCATCTTCCGGGTGGAAATCTATGCAGCCAAAATGGCTGCGGAATTAGCTTTCACCCTTCAAACCATGAATAAGAGTGTGAATATAAAAATATATAGTATATAGACAGTCAAGCAGCAATTAAGGCAATTTCAGCAGACTGCAACTACTCCTTGGTTGTGCTCCTGTGTAGGAATGCCCTAAATATATTATGTGGTGGCAGACAAATACATATAGTTTTGGTGCGAGGACACATGGGGATTGAGGGAAACTAAATGTCCAATACACTGGCCAAAAGGGGAATCCATTTAGCGATGGAGGAAACGGTATTTGTCCGAAAACCAATTAAACACCCGAAAGAGATCATAGACTCTAAGATGAAGGAAGAAGCGTGCGACGAAAACTTGCAAAACTTCTAAAATTATGTGGAGCTCCTATGATCCCAAATCGACTAAATTCTTATCAATTTATCACTAACTAGAAGCAACTGTAAGCTTCCAGTGGCGGTAACAACTGGACACTGCTAGACAGCTTCGTATGCTGTCAAAATAGGACGAATACTTAATGGTACCTGCAGGAAATGTAAGGAACATCTAATATGCCATTATTTGGCTCTTAGCTGTACTAGGTATAACTGTCTTGGTGCTCACACTTTTCGGAGTCTTGAATTTGTATCGAAAGTGGAACTTTGTAGACTGCTAAGGTTTGTTAAATCTGTGTGGGAGTCATTCGATACAGGCACCACGAACTAGTTTGACATACTTAGACATTTCTTGTCATCTGCTGGTATCGATCAGGATCAATCGAGGTCTATGCAAGGTCTTTAATCACCCAGATTAACTTAACCTGACCTAACCCAATCTAACACAACCTAAACTAACCAACCTAACCTAACCATCAAATTGATGGCATCAATCAGGGGGTCTACTCTGTAATTCGAAACGAAAGCAAATACTTTCGAATTTACATGTTATAAGCATACAAATTAGAAAGCAATTTCTTTCGTTTCGAATTACACAGTAGGGGGTCTACTGTGTAGTTGGAAATAGGAATATTTTGATTTTTATCAATCCCTGCCGAGAACGTACACGTGTAGTAGAAAACATGTTTTATTGTCTCCTGACCACTTTTGCTTTGAAAAAAATACAGTGGTCTCCCAAGTGCGGAAACAACAAAATCTCTTCCCTATATTGTATAATATTTTATTAAATTTTCTACTTCTTTTAATTTGGCAATAAAATTCTGAAACTAAAAATATTTTTTTATGCTATATTTTTTTCATTTAATTTCACTATCTATTACCGCACTAACACTGATTCTCATGTAAATAGTCCCAAAAGTATGTTTCTGTGAATTGACGGTGTGTGGCAAGAAATTGAAATCTAAGGTAAATAATGCTGAAAATTTACTATTTTACTTTGTGTATATAATCCGCTTAAGTAATAAATTCGTTGGAAACTTTCTTTGAACGCAAATAGTGTGTCGCTTACTTTGGTTATACAGATAAGGAGAAAAGTTTCTGTAACACAGACAAACCAGCAAAAGTAATGGAGTAGACCTTGTGAAATGACTGTGCGTCATTGTAGTTTTGAATTGGGGATAAGACTTTAATTACATTAAAAAATGTAATAAAAAGTCACCTTTTAACTGTAACATTATTAAGTAAAAAATATTTGTACTAAAACCTAAGCATTTGACATGACTTAGTTGAATTAAGGTTAATGAAGGAAACATTAAACATTTTGCTAATTTATGATTGTAATACGTGGAGTAATGTGGAAAAACTCATTCATAGAATTTAAAGACTTGTAAGTATGAAATAAAATGTTGTTTGCTTGATGTAAAGATATAAATACCTCGAAAGTCTTGGATTTTAATTTCCTTTTTCAGTTAAAAATCTTGCGGGTTCGTGTCACTCTAATGTTGAAGTCAGTATTCTGTGATTTTAACAGCTTTTTTGTGGTATTTTAAATGTTATAATGAATAACATGTTATAGTAAGTTTGTTTTTATATATGTAGTTGGCAAAAAGAAAGCCAAGCAAATCCTTACATTGCATCATTGAGGTATAATTAAAGAAGGATGCATGTAGTCTGAGAGCAAATCATGTTTTTTTCATAGTAGTATTAAACAAGTGAATCAAGTTTACTCATATTATATGTTTGTTCCTTTTAGCTCCCACAAGGAGCATAGGACTAGTGAAAATATTGTCTCTGCTTAACGAGAAATTAGATTAAGGAAGTCGCTGTTGAGTGACTTATATTAAATACTATCAAAGCAATCAAAGATAGCAATTAGCTCAATATAAATTATGTACTGAAAAAAATAATGGAATAAAGCTATTCAAGTTTTTGTACGTCTTTGAAAGAGATAGCGACACATTCACTAGGTTCATTTTTGTTTTGAATTATTTTAAAACTAGCAAAATAGATGAGTAAAGTCTGTGGACATTCTATTTAAACTTTCCCACGTTGAAAGTGACAGGAAGGACTTCCGCCGGTAGTTTTTTCGACATACGAACAGTACGGCTAAAAAAAAGAATTCTCACTGCAATGCGTAGTGCGATTTATTGTCCAAACGACCACAAAAGTATGTACCCTGATTGAAGCACGTGTTGTGCCTAAAAAAATGCCGGTTTCAGGAACAAGTTCCCTAATTTCATTAGAACACATTCCGTTGCAGTAACGAGAAAGAAATGCACCAAACATTGCATCGATGCTCTAATGAATCAATAGAGTTGGATAGCCTACTGTCATCGACGAGCTTCTTCGCCCTCTCCTGTACGCGGTCGAGCAACCCTAAAATAAACTTTGAAGCGCCGGCCCATACATGTTAGTTGTATTCCATTTTCGGTCGGATATAAACAGAGAGAAGATCAGATGGGGTGAAGTACCGCTTGCACCGTTTCAAAAATTCTAGGCACTTGAATGCTGCTTTTGAAACTTGAAAAATGTGTTCAGTCCATCGAACATCACACTAAATTTTCATGCCAAGAACATCAAGAGCTTCCGGTTCTTTAATATTTAAACCCCCTATAGTTACAGAGGCAACAGCATTTTCGGTCATGTGTCTATAAGTAATTACACAACATTAGGTCTTATGGGCATTAAAATCGACACTATTCGCATGACCCCATTCAGAATTTTTGCTAAATAATAATTCAAAGGCTCATTAATTGTTTGTCGCAGGTTTGGTCTATTGCTGAATGAGAAAGAATAGCAGATGCTGCTGTCGTCCACGAAAGAATAGATATGTTCGAAAGTTTGACATAGAAGGTCATTTAGAAAAATAAGGAATAGAGTTGGTGAACTCGTTTGATGAGATCCTATCTACAACAACTCTTATAGTGCGATCCCTGAGGAAACTGGATAAAAATCGAGAGAAGTTATCACCGACAGCAAGGGCAATACATCTTGGCAAGAGGCTTATTACATGAGTTTCTGGATATGGGGCAAGAAAATAATTTCAAAAACTATAATAAATCTCGTAGAAATGGTGGTAATAAAAAAACTCTGGCCCTAAAGAAATCCAAGTTTTTGGAAGTATTATACATTTTGCTTGCTTTCGAGATATGCTGTTTGCAAGGGTACGTAAAACATTTAACACATTTTCTTGAGAATTGGAATTTAAGAACTTCATTTTTTACCAGCAAAAATACATTTGGTACAAGTAAGTGTTGGCTGAAATACTCAGTACGTTTAATATTGAAACCGAAGATCCTGGGTTCGACCAAAGTCTCCGACAGTCATTAGATAACAAGACCAGCCCTTTTTCTGCCGTGCATTAGTGTCCCTTTGTATGAGTTGTTGTAAAAAAGTGCAAGTGATGAAGGCACAGACACTGGTCACTGAACTACACCTAGTTCACCGGATACTAATCCGAATGTAACATCAGAGCGCCCTCTTTCGTCGGTATTGTGTAGCAAAATATTTGGCGAAGTAAAAATAAAGTGGCTACTAAGCACAGCTGCAAATATTTAATATGCCTCAGTAACACCAGAGGCGCCGTAACACTGCATTATTAAAATATGCCAAAAAGGAAATAAAAAGCAGAGTTGTAATATAATGCAGTTTTTCGTCTTCCTTCTCCAGCTGTCTTCTTAATCAGTATCTCTCTCCTAAAGAAGGCATTCATACCGGAGTGTTACTTATCTCTTCACAAAAATATTGTAGGTGCGAAAAGCACTTAGTGCATACCCTCTGCCTTACCAGGATGCAATAACGGAAGCCAGTTACGAACAAAAACACTACGAGGTTGCCAGGCAGTTTTTACTCATATACCCAACCTTTTCTTTATAGTGCACCCTCTCTCGCTTACCGAGATCGTAATGAGATTATTACTTCATGTTTTTATTTATTTTTTATTCTTTAATTGAATTTGTATGAAAATAAACATTTGTTTTGGTAGGGTAGTAAGTAGCCTACCAGAATTGGATCGACTTCTGATTCAAATATAAAGAGCACATTTTTTTTAATTATAGACATAAAAAAAGACATAGGCTTAATGCATCTAGTATATGCAGAAAAAAGCTCATACCTGGAGACCTACTAAAAAGGACATCACGAACAAAAATCATGTGATATCGAAGCAGGTGGGTAAGGGAGAGTTCGGAGTAGAATGTCATCCAGAAGAGTGCGCAATTTAATGCTCTTATAGTGCAGCAAAAATACTTAATTGTAGCCCTTCTTTGATGTTTTGAAATAAATGCTGTTTTATTTAAAAAACTAGAGCGAACGCAACTAACGCCGTTTGGAAGCGCTTTTCGAGGTAGGAGACAGTTTTAATTTAACCCAAAATACTTAAGGCAACTGCTGAAATACAAATTATTATTGCCATTAATAAACTTTTGATGAAGACGATGATTTATCACTGGCAAGATTACTATAGTATAGAAATGAGCGAAAATCTAGTATTACAGTTTATTAGACATCTAAGCAAAATCTAGCACTAACGAAATTTCGAGCTAAATCTAGTATATTTTCAGTAGAATTCCCATACAAAACAAAATATACTTCGTCACAAGATTTTGTCAAAATCTAATTAAAATCTAGTAGAATAGTAGTGATGCAACTATAACTTTTTTTAAAAATTACACTAAAAAAAATAGAATGATGTACGAGGGTGGCTCAATAAGTTCGAACTTCCTCGTAGTTATATGAAATGCAACACTGTTGCAACATCAAGTACCACCTGTTAATAGACTACTGTCAAATTTTGAGCAAGTGCCGTAATTTACCTTGCGTTTAACAGCTGTTCAAAACACACAAGTGAAAAAAGAAGAGCTAGAAGAGAATGGCAACAGCACAGATCACCCCAACTAAAAATCAGATTTAAAGAGTGTACTAAACAACTCCAAGAGTTGCTTGCATTTGAAAAAACTGCATCTCTTAAAAATTATTTAGAAGGTCTTGATGTCACACCAGCATCTAATTACTCTTTGTGGCGCGCTGCTAGAAAGCTTAAAACACCAGTTGAGTTTAAACCACCTCTGCGCACATCTACAGGAGGTTGGGCAAGAAGCGATACTGAAAAAGGTAAAATATTTGGTGAGCATTTAAAATCCGTATTTACCCCAAACACATGTTCTGGTGCTGTTGATTTGCCAAATGTAGTTGCGCTACCCCCTCGACCAATAAAATTTAAGACGCGTGATGTACAAAAACTAATTGCAGAACTCAACCCGAAAAAAGCTCCGGGTATTGATGAAATTAGTAACCAGATGCTGATAATGTTGCCTCGTATAGCTATTAGCATTCTGCTATTCATTTTTAATGCTATTTTACGATTGGAGTATTATCCAAACAGCTGGAAGCTTGCCAAGGTTAAAATGATTCCAAAGCCGGGCAAAGATCTTACCAAAGCTGAGTCATATAGGCCAATAAGTTTACTGTCAACAATGTCAAAGCTTTTCGAAAAACTGCTCATGACAAAATTGTCCCCAATTCTAGTTAGTAGTGGGTGCATACCGGGCCACCAATTTGGTTTTAGAAGTCAGCATAGCACCATTGAACAAACTCATAGATTGGTTCAATTTATAAGAAAAACTTTTGAAGAAAAAAAGTATTGCTCATTGACGTTTCTGAGGCATTTGATAAAGTGTGGCATGAAGGCCTAATTTTAAAATTAAAGACTTACCTACCAATAAATATTCTAAATCTGCTGGAAAGTTACATTATTGCCCGGAAGTTCACTGTTGTGGAAGGAGACTTTATGAGTACGGCTGAAATAATCTCATCCGGTGTGCCACAGGGGAGTATACTGGGGCCAGTTTTATATTTGATTTATACTTGTGATATGCCCTTGAGCAGCAATATCCATACATCTACGTTTGCCGATGATACAGCCTGCCTTAGTATGCACGAAAACCCACACGAGGCTTCCCGATATCTTCAGCTAGAACTATGGTTAAACATGTGGAGAATAAAGGTAAACGAACAGAAGTGTGCTCAGGTAACATTTACCTTAAGAAAAGACAGTTGTTCCCCCGTTACAATCAATAATCAAATTGTTCCTCAAAACTTACATGTGAAATACCTTGGTATACATCTTGATCGAAGGCTCACATGGAAATACCACATTGACTCCAAGCTAACGCAAATGAAACTTAAACTAACTCAGATACATTGGCTGGTTGGTAGAAACTCAACCCTCACCCTAGATTGTAAACTTTTAATATACAAGTCGCTCTTAAAACCTATATGGTGCTACGGAATTCAGCTTTGGGGTACTGCTTCAGCTTCTAATGTCGAGAGAATCCAACGAAGGCAAAACAAAATTTTACGGTTAATAACATCGGCTCCATGGTATATAAAAAATTCAAATATACATCGTGATTTAAATATGCCACTAGTGACTGAAAAAATTGCAAAATACGCAGGCAAATATTTAACAAAACTGGAGTCACATCCTAATCCGCTTGCCCGTAATATTTTGAACTTTACTGGACACATCCGCCTAAAAAAGAGGGATACAATGGCTCTTATTCACAGCACTCCAGATGGGACTTCTTGAAAATACTTTTATTTTTTTCCTTTTGATTATCACTACTTACATATGTATTATATATAAATATTACTAAGCTTATGTCCGACACTGGTCGGGCCTAATTATATTTTTAGATTTAAGATTTGAATACTTATTGTTAGTTCATATATGAAGATACAATGAATAAAAAAAATCATGCATTAAAAAAAAAAAACACACACAACCTCGTGTATATTTCTAAAAATAGAAAAAAGTGAATTTCGTGTGCTAATGAATTATTTTTTTTTTGTAAAAAAACCGTCAATCAAAGCAAAGAAAACTCGATAAATACTATGGGGACTCTGCACCATCGGTTGAAATGGTATAACAGTGGTTTACTGACTTTCGTTGTGTTCACACAAGTACAAATGACGCTGAACGTCAATTTGAGGTCAGTACACCCGAAAATGTCGAAAAAATCCACGATATGGTGTTGGCCGATCGAAGAGTAAAAGTGTGTCAGATTTCTGATACTATGGGCATTTCATATGGCAGTATGGTTTCGATTTTAAATGGTCAGCTGGGTTTAAGAAAGTTGTATGCAAGATGCAGCATTTGTTCACAATCGACCATAAACGTAAACGTGTGACAACTTCAAATGGTGAAGGCAACAGTTTTTTGGGATGCACGCGGGATAATCCACATCGATTACCTTCAAAAGGGAAAAACAACAAACGGCGAATATTATGCCAACCGATTTAATGAGTATTTAAAAAGAAAATGACTCCCTATGGCCAAGAAAAAAGTTGCTTTTCACGAGTGCACACGTGTGCAGTTTCAATGGCAAAACTCTATGAATTGGACTAAGAATTGGTACCATATCCGCCATATTCTCTGGATTTAGCTCCTAGTGACTACCTTCTATTTATAAACCTAAAAAATGGCTCGGTGGAAACAGATTTAGCTCCAACGATTTAATAAATGCCCATTTTAAGGTCCTCGAAAAATTATATTTTTTTGGAAGGGATACAAAAACTGGAGAAACGTTGGACTAATGCCTTAATTAAGAAAGAAGATTTAGGACGTTTTTGTTTGAAAATGCTTCTGAGTTCTTGTCTTTGAATTCTATAAATTATTTTCTTCAAAAATGGTTGTTGTCTTTGATAATGAAAAATATAAATATTGTTGCCATGTTTTTAAAACCTAAAAAATTCAATTAAATTATAATTATACAATAGTTTGAAAAATATAAGAAAAAATATCTGTTGGATATAATGTTTAGGACAAAAGCATAAAGCAAATACACGAACCTTCTAGACAATAAATAATAATTGTTTTAAAGAATCAAAACTGCTTCTTTTTTTCATCCATAGAGAAGACGATACAATCGTCGAACAGAATTAGGGCACAAGTGTTTTGCGTTAAAAGTAGATTAAGTTGAAAAATAAATTTCTGTTTTGGAAAAAAAACTGTGTTTTATTCAAAAAGTCACGGACATATTGATCCGCCCTCGTAAAACACCAATAACTAACAACATTAGTACTGACAGACTTTTGATTTAATGTATAATTTTAATTTTAACTGACACGTTGTTAATTTTGCCCAGACAATATGATTTATATGGTTATTGTCTCGTTATTGAATAATATATAATAAAAAATTTTTTAGTTTTTCTTTTTACAAAAATTGCCCACTTTTCTTAAAAATTTGCTTGTGTTTTTTTTTCAAACAAACATTGCTTTGGACATGACAGACATAATCGCGCAAAAACTAACAACAGCTACCAAAACCTTCTCAAGTGATCTTAGGAAAATGCGGCAAATGCCATTTATACTCGTGTGTATGTATGTATGTATATAGATTTAAAAACAAAAGGCTAAGCATTACATGGTCCCCTCTTGCAACTTAATATCTTTAAATACTTTCCCATGTACATACATACATACATATTATGTACTATGTGCTGTGTATTTGTGTAGTTGACCTCATAATAAAATTTCTTTTTTATGAAAATGCTGAAACTGTTGTGTGCCTCATTACTTGCTTATGACAGGGATTAGAATAAAAAAAAATATTGTTGCATAACAAAATCCTCTAAAAACTTGTGGTTAACCGCTGCTGATAGTGGATTTTCTTTACACCTAAGAGCAGATGTGGTTTTAAACAATATTCATATTAAATGTACTCGTTCATAAAAGCAACCCAGCACATAACACAGACTAGACAACATTTGAATAAATATCTGTAGCAGCAAAATATTTAAAAGCACTTGTATGTATATTCAGTTGTGGGAGATTTCGTATGATTTTAACAGGGAAAAGAGTAAAGGAATAACAGAAAAAATAATGTTCTGAAAGCAGCTATTTTAGTTTCTGCCTTAATATCCCTCTTTTAAAATGAAACGAAATGTCTCATATAACATTTTGCGTAATAAGTTCGTTAGAATGTACAATGTTGCAAACATGCATTCGAATTGCTGACTAAGTGTGTGTACAATTTGCATTACAAAAGTACGTGAGTTAATAGAAAATTCATTGAAATTATAAATATAAAAATTAATGAAGCATTTAAATGATGATTAATGCCCTAATTCTGTTCGACGAATGTATCGTCTCGTCTATGGACGAAAAAAAGAAAAAGTTTTGATTCTTTAAATCGATTATTATTTATTGCCTATGCTAGAAGGTTCGTGTATTTGCTTTATGATTTTGTTCTAAACATTATAGCCAGCACATATTTTTTTTATGTTTTAAAAACATGGCAATAATATTTATATTTTTCATTGTCAAAGACAACAACAATTTCTTAAGAAAATAATTTATGCCCTAGTTCAGCAAGAAGATTCAGGACGTTTTTGTTTGAAAATGCTTCTGAGTTCTTGTCTTTGAAGTCTCTAAATTATTTTCTTCAAAAATGGTTGTTGTCTTTGACAATGAAAAATATAAATATTATTGCCATGTTTTTAAAACATTAAAATTTAATTAAAGTATTATACAATAGTTTGAAAAATATATGAAAAAATATGTGTTGGATATAATATTTAGAACAAAATCATTAAGCAAATACACGAACCTTCTAGCATAGACAACAAATAATAATCGTTTTAAAGAATCAAAACTGCTTCTTTTTTTCGTCCATAGACAAGACGATACATTCATCGAACAGAATTAGGGCATTAGAGACTTCAAAGACAAGAACTCAGAAGCATTTTCAAACAAAAACTTCCTAAATCTTCTTACTGAATTGGGGCATAAATAAGTAATTGCTCAATTCACAAACTATTGTAGTAGTCGTAGTTCATACAAATTTTGTTGGTAATTTCTATGTAAACATTTGTTTATAAGCAATGTTTTTTATTGATATTACCAACAACATATGTACGAAGTACGACTCCCACAATAGGTTGTGAATTGAGCAAATATAGTTCGTATTAAGTTTTTGCGCACTTCAAGATTGGGCAAACACTTGAGAAAATAAAATTTCTTTTGTACTTTATTTAATTATTTTATAAAATTTTTAGATCTATATGGGTAAGTCATCTTGCAACAAATTAGCATTGAAACCAATCATGTCAGCAGTGATACCAGTTTTGCTTCTATCTAATGTTTTGCAGTAGAGCACTTTAAAATTTTCAAGTAGATTTTTAAAAATTTAATTTTTCTTGCATTTAAGTTGCCAAATTCGGTGTTCATTTTTAGAAAATCATTTTTCTACACACTAATACCTGATTTACATTCAGCATTTTTTCATGAAATTTCATGAATTTTGTTGCACGAAACTTTTTTTCTTCGCTAATTGCAGCGCTATAATAGAGAATGTTATATAAGAAGGAGGTAGAATGAATCTCTGAAGCATTTTTGAGAACTTTTTGGCTATAAATTGCTCTTCCAGGCCTCCTATTGACAAATAAAATATTTTTGTGCAACTAATTTCATAAAAAAATGCTTAATACATTCTATTTGAATATGCTGAGCTAAGCTTTTATTCCATATGAGATTATCAGTCGAAAAACTCTAAAGTCGCTCACCTACTTGCAATATAATTGTGCAATATCGCGAATGAATATGTCATATTCGAAGGTGGCATAATAAATTGGCAAATATCAAATGCATTTACTAATTAAGCCAAACGGGAAGCACAGGACACTGCGTACAAAGTAGATCTATTGTATCTCCTGCCATACATCAACTGACACCACACACAGTGGACCCAACACAAAAGAACGCTGATGATGAAGGTTTAGTGGCCTTCGATAACGGCTGGCTGTTCCGTTCAACTATGTGTTGTTGTCAGAATATTTACAACAAACTTTGGTGTTATTTGTTCATTAATAATTATCACATGTAATTTGGCTTACAAAGCGATACGAACTTTAGCCTGTTCAAATCAGAAATATCAAAATAACTTTTGTTCTCCAAAATGCCTGTAAATAGCGAAAAATAACTTAACATTGCTATATTGGAAATGAAATATTTTTTAAAAGCTACTTTGCCACCATATTAAAGTATTAAAATTTAAATGTTGCAATATTAAGACATATTTTAAAACGTTATTGTGAACTCCCTAATTATTTTGTAACTAACAACATCATTCGCTATAAACTTTCAACTAAATTATAATTGTTTGCTGCATAATAAAAATTTTTTTTAACTTAAACTGATTTACAAAAAAAAATTAATTTTGTTTTACAAAGTGTTTGGCAATATTAATTCTCACTTAAATTTACTGATAGATTTAGCCACATATACTGCCAAAAGCATATTGTATATTGTTGTAACCTCATTGCTGCTGCTGGTTACCGCGTTGGTGTGTGACATAAATTAAACCACATTTACCGACAATTTCCATTGGTATGTGAACTATGGCCACTTCGTTGCCATCTTTTATTGTATTTCTGCTAGTTTGTTGCTCTTTTTTTTGTACGACTATTCACTTGCAATAGCAAACGATTAATTGCCAGAAAAACAAAATTAATTTATGTGAATGCTGTTCCTTTTGTATCATAACACTTGTATTGTTAACATTCGCAAGGAATAAGAACTAAAAAAAAATAAAAATAAATCAACAACTTATATTAAGAAGATATATTTTAGCTGGAGCACGTCTGCTGTGCATTTCCTGGCTGCTTAAGCAATTCAGCAGTAGATTTAAAAAAAGTATTTTTAAGCAGCAGCAAAATGCATCTACATGTGCTTAAGCAACAAACAAATAGACTTTGTTTTTAGTAGCAGAGTCTTTATACTTTGAAAAGTTTAAAAAATATGTAAAAAGCAAACATTTAAGATGCAAATTGTATCGTTATTTTGTATTAATATCAAAGCGTGTCTGCATGACTTGTACAGCCGGACGAAAAAGTTCAACTAGTAACATCCCTCCTGACAAGATATATTTTAGTGACAATTTTAAAAGCACAAATCTTTTTGCCTTAAATATGCATATTGCTTCCATATTGGAATGAATATCCTTACAAATTGTATATCATTATTGATTTAATTACATCTTAAATTTTGCCTTTACTAGTTTTAAGATTAAATGTATCCTTTTGGGATATTTACTTCGTTTCGTTACCATTCCAAATGTAAATACTACTAAATGGTTTAAAAGACTTTTTTGTTCATTGTTAATTCGTAAAGAACTCGTATCCCCTGTCTTCTATCTAATGGGTGTTTTTTTATGGAGGTATAGAACTTTAAGTTGGCATCACTTTTTTAACTGGCGGCCATTTTGTCAGCTGTCAAGTGATTAATATTTAGTTTGGTTTGCCATTTCATCATGAACAGGTTGACAAAAGAACAACGCTTGCAAATCGTGCAAATTTATTTCGAAAATAATGGTTCAGTTCGCGAAGTTTACCGCAAGCTCCGTCCATTTTATGGTCGACATAATCGTCCATCAGAGCAATTAATTCGGTTAACCATGGATCGTTTTCGCACTACGTTTACTCTATGTGATAATACGCATCCGCAGAGACGTCGAACAGTGCGCACCGAAGAAACAATTGCCGCTGTAGAGCAAAGTGTTGAAGAGGACCCGAATGAATCGATTCGCCACCGTGCACAGCAATTGGAGCTTTGTTCATCAACTTTATGGAAGATTTTGAAGATTTTGAATGTGGATGAGTTGTGGTTCCAACAAGACGGCGCTACATGCCATACAGCGCACGTCACAATCGATTTATTGAAGGAAACATTCGATGAGCGCATAATTTCGCGGAATGGACCTGTCAATTGGCCACCAAGATCGTGTGATTTGACACCATTGTATTATTTTCTTTGGGGATATGTGAAGTCGCTCGTCTACGCCAACAAACCAGAAACGTTAGGGGACTTGGAAGCCAACATTCGTGGCGTTATTGCCAACATACGGCCCCATATGCTCGAAAAAGTGGTTGAAAATTGGACCTGTAGAATTGGCTTTATTCGAGCCAGCCGCGGCGGCCACATGCCCGAAATCATATTTAAACATTAATGGCATAAAATTATCCTTCCAATAAAGCCAAATTGATGGACATTAAAACGATTTTCTTGTGTTTTATTTCAATTCGAAGTTCTATTCTCATCTTATGAACACATGAAAGCTTAATTTAATTATAATGAGTTTTCAAAAAATCACATTTATCGAATTCAATTTAATAAAGAATTATTTTTTTGGACTACGAACCAATACAAATATTGTAGCAATTTTGACATATTTGAGGTAGAAAATTAATTTTTTTTTTTACTTTAAAAAATTTTTCTAATACATTTGTTGTATTATTGATAATAGTTGAGCCAAAAAAACCCATATAGAAAAACTATTGGGTTAAAAGAAATTCGAAAAGTACACTCTGGGAAAAGCTGCAACTTAAAAATCAGAACTCGTCGCATTAATTCAATAATTTTCAGTAAAATAGAAAATGTATATTGAGATACTTACAAATAAAAAAAGTTAATCAATTAATACTGTAAATTAATATTTTTCCATATTGAAATAAGAAATTTCAACATGACTAGACTTTTCTTAATATTTTTTATTAATTCAATATGGTTTTGATTGATTATTGAAAAGTTTTCGAAACATAAATCCTTGGGTTTCACAAATGCACAAAAGGCAAAAAAAATTATTCATAATCCTTGCACAGTAGATTTGCTGAATTATCTGTACTTACATCCTTTGGTAAGCATATTGTGGCATTTCTCTCGGAATAGATCACGAATTCGTTGAAATAAATTGTTATTTGACTTATCAATTCTGCTGCTTAGCGTTGCTGAACCTTAAAGATTTTTTCCTCAAAAGACACCAACTTATTAAGATAGAAGCTAAATTTTTAACTACTTTGGTGTGTGAAAATAAGGTGGCTGAAAGGTAAAGATTGTTTTTTTTCACAACTTTGAGTTCGAATCAATGCTTGATTTGTAGAGGCCAAAAGGTTAAATACTTTGTGAAAATTTCGGTTCGCAAACTCTGCAGTTAAACTCAGCGCAATTCAGAGTACAGCCTGCTTGTCGGGAATAATAAATCATTAACTGAATTACCAATACCACCAAGTTGGAGCTGAACCTATACTCACTCTTAAATAAATTAATAATTTATCTTATATGCATTAATATTCAACAAAACTAAACTAATAAAATCACAATCATAAGCATACTTTTACGCAACAAATAATTTCTATGCAAATTTATGTTTTTAAAAGTTTTTTGCCTTATTTCTGTTCAAAACAAAAACAAATGTTTCATAATAAACTCTTGCAATAAATTTTGGGTTTATTTGTGGCTTACTTATTTATTTATTTATTAGAATAAAATTTATATTTATGTAAAACATGAATCTCTCTGTAGCAAAAAAAAAAAAAATACCAACCAGAGAATAATGTTTAGCATCCTCAATTTAAAAGCATTTATAAAACACAATGAGGCAAATAAAAAGTAAACGAACTCTTGTTTATAAGTTAATACCACACAAGTTAAGAAAAAATAAAAATAAAATATTATCTATGTTATTTGTTTGTTAACCAAAAATTAAATGATGTGGAACCTTTTCTAAGCTGGTATATTATTATATAAACCTCATGAATATTTGCCTTTTCTTTTTTAAGAAAATAATGGTTATTTGTTGTTTGTTTGAACAAAAATTTTTGTACCTTCAATTTCTTTATGTAATACTATTTTTTGTTTTTATCTATTTTCTATTGTAATATTTTTCAAATCAATAAAATGTATCCCTAATTTTTTTTACCATATTTAAATCAGCAACATTATTACTAGGCATAGGGCTGATACTCGTATGTTTGCAAGAGATAAATAATATTTTTTTTGTAAATTCTATGAAATTTAAAACTTTTGTTATATTTTAACTGTTGATAAGCTTAACACAGAAAGCAAAAAAAGGAATCTGCTTCATGAAGGCTTTTGAACAGTAACAAATATAGAATTAGATTTGTGTAATTTCTTTTATAACTATTAAATTTTTAGTGCTCAGCCATTAAATCAATGAAAAATTACTTCGGTTTGTAGTTCACTATTGTTCTTTAAAAATTTTTCAATACAGTAAGCTACGTGTATAGAAAAATAGTAACTCCATGTAAGCCTTCGATCAAGGTGTATACCAATGTTGATTCGAATGGGGGAACAAGTATCTCTTCTTAGAGTAAACGTTCTCCATAAGTTCAACCGTATTTCAAGCTGGGTAATGTGTTCTTGGAGATTCCGGGATGCCTCATTAGGGTTATTGTGCATACTCATACAGGCTGTACCATCGGCAAATGTAGAAGTGTGGATGTTATTGCTCACAGGCATATCACAAGTATATATAAGATACAAGACTGGCCCCAGAATACTACCCTGTGGCACACCGGAAGATATAGATTCGGGCACACTCGTGACCTCACCACAGCGGTGGATTTCCTATCAATAATATAACTTTCCAAAAGCTTTTGTATGTTTATTGGTAGGCATGTCTTCAATTTTAAAACTAGGCCTTCGTGCCATACTTTATCGAATGCCTGAGAAGCATCAATAAAGAGAACAGAACAATACTGTTTTTCTTCAAATGTTCTTCTTACAACTTGGACCAATCTATGCGTTTGTTCAATGGTGCTATGCTGACTTCTAAATCCAAATTTATGGTCCGGGATGCACCTATTATCAGCTAAAATTTTGGACAATTTAGTCATGAGCAGCTTTTCGAAAAGCTTTGAGATTGTTGTTAGTAAGCTTATAGGCCTATATGACTCAGCCTTGGTAAGATCTTTGCCCGGCTTTGGAATCATTTTTATTTTGGCAAGTTTCCAGTTATGTGGAAAAATAGTAAATAAAATATATATACAACATTTTTTTTAAATACTAAAGAACTAAAGAACAATAAATAAGTGATTCCTATCTTTCAATTTAAATTTAAAGCAAAGTGTTTGTAAAATATAATTGAATTTCTTCATCCCTCTGGAAGGTCTGTCGATGACATTGTATGTATATATGTATATAGTTATTCCTTTTAACTCCTACAAGCAGCATAGGGACTACATTACGTATGCAATAAAACATAGTGCACAGAGAAAACAGTGCCTACTAAATTCCTCATAAAATAGAACAACATTAATAAGAAATCTCTTTGATTTTTTTCAATAAGGAAATCTTATTAATTTCATAGTGAAAACCTTTTTGGAAAAATCAAGAAGAAATCTTGCAGTTTTTATGAGGTTTTCTTATTGATTTTTTCAATAAAAAAAAATTGCGTCTTTATTCTCTAAAAAGATCATGTAAAAAATTGTCTCTTTGTCTATTTGTGGATATGAAATCACAAGACACCTCATCAAATCAAGAAGATTTCCTTATGAAAAAAATCAATAAGATGCCTTGCAAAAAATCATATAGGAACCTACTAAAATCAAGAAGAAAATCGTATTGAAAAAATCAATAAGGCAACCTAATAAAATCAAGAAGATAACATTTTAAAAAAATCAAGAAGGCAACCTAATAAAATCAGTAAGAAATCCCTATAGTTCACAATTTATAAGAAAACTTAATAGAATCAAGAAGTTTTTCTCTATGGATTGTTTTTTTGGTGCCAAAAATAACGGAATTTGAGTAAAAAAAGTTGTAAATAATAAGATATCTTCTTGATTTTATGTGGTTTTCTTCTTGATAAAATTAATAAGATAAAAACAATAAGGAATCTATATGAAAAAATCTTCGCTTCTTTCTGCTGGGATACCCCTTAGCCTAAAAACGGTTCATGGAGAAAATCTTATTGATTCTATGAGGCAGTTTTTTCTCTGTGTGTGTCATATAGCCCTACACCTAACTAGCACAGCAACAAGCAGAGCTGCTGAGGGCAAGATTGTACAGGCAGTCAACGATTTTAAGTTGTCTACCTACACTACAAGCAAAATGCTTGAACGATGTGTTGCCCAAAACGGTCCTTGTTACCTTTTTCAATGCCATTCTTCCACCCACAAAATAATAGAAAAGGGGAAAGATAGTAAATAATTATGATATCAGAGTCTACCCTTATGGATTAAGAATAATCTCCGGTATCGGGTATAAAATTTTCTCAAGTGATCTGTTTGTACAGGTATCGTACCATCTTCCCTATGGTGTAAGTGTAGTTCAGGGTGAAAAACTAGCCATGGCGAAGGTAATTAGTAAACTGTGCCAAAGAAATTCCTGGCCGAAAATCGTAATTCCCGGCCGACAGACGGGCAGCAAAGATGTGCTATCCAGACTCTGTCGTCAGAATGACTCCATTTTTATACACGTTCCTGAACATTTAAATTCAACGGCAATGCGCAGGCGTAGGAACTAGCCAAGCCTGGATACACTATAAACGCATATAATGCATTATCAGTTGCACTACCCTTTGGCAGTGCAATCAATCAATAAAATTAACTATAGTTCTTTGAAAATTACTTTCAATTTATTTTTTTATTGGGGAGTCATCGCTTAGTACAGGAATATGCTTTTTTCATCTCCCTTAAACTCAGCAAGGACAATAAAAAGATAGAGATGCTTACAATATAAAAGTAAACACTATATCCTTTATTTTTGTCTGCAAAAAAAAAAACAAGTTCAGAGATTATTTCTTATATTTTTTTCTTCAATTTATTTTATATATTTTTCATAAGTACGTTTTTAGTGAAAAAAAAACTGACGCTTATTAATTAAAAATGTGCTCTTACAGGGAAAACTACTTATGTTTATAAGTTTTATTTAAACAGTTCTTGAACATAAGTAATAAAAGCTTTTATTGCCTTTAGATTGGAGTTTTAAAACAACTTTTTATATTAAAAAATTATTGAGTTGTCTTTTAACAAAAATCGATTTTTATTTTAACAGATATATTATCTATATACATATATATCGTTACCTTAAATGCAAACGGACGTAACTACACAAAAACTCGAAATCGAGGTTTTGATTGATTACACTGTGCTACAAAAGTTGAGAAAAAAAATATTCAGGGATTCTAATGTACCAATTCTATTTTGTTGGAGTCCATAGATGACGAAAATACCGTTGGTTTTTTTAGGTCACTTCATAAAGTGATTTTATAACGGTAAATGTAGTGAAAAACGGGGTTTCTTAGCTTTTCAGTTTTAAACAGTTGTAACTTCTTTGTTTCCCAACGGATTTCTTTTAACTTTGCGTTGGTTAAAAGGCTCGAATATTATCTTTCAATAAAGATATAGTTTTTGTAAATCGACTAAGAAATGGCTAAGTTACAGTCGTTGAAGTGTACAAAAAGCCAATTAAAAAAGTATTCTTTTGTTTTCCTCAGGCTATAAGTTGCTTATGAGTTACAAAAGAATACTTTTTAATGGATTTTTTGTACACTTCAACGACTGTAACTTAGCCATTTCTTAGTCGATTTACAAAAACTATATGTTTATTGAAAGATAATATTCGATTCTTTTCACCAACGAAAAGTTAAAAGAAATCCGTTGGGAAACAAAGAAGTTACAACTGAAAATCTAAGAAACCCCGTTTTTCACTACATTTACCGTTATAAAATCAGTTTCGTCATCCATGGACTCCAACAAAATAGAATTGGTACATTAGAATCCCTGAATATTTTTTGTGTATCACAGTGTTATGGTTCATTTTATCAAACTACATGTGCACACAAATATTTAGGCTTCTGCGACAAAAAATGACGACTTTATTAAAGGAATTGAAACGGACGTAAATACGAATGCATCTATTTTTTATTGCAAGAAACGTAACTAACATAAAAACTTAAATATATATAAAAAGGAAATAAATGGTTAACAACATATAAGTATCTATACTACAAGAAAATTTAGAAGAAAATGTTCAAGAATACTTTATTATATTATTGATTTTGTAACGTTTTTTGTTTCTCCTGTAAAATATATAAATGTGTAGTTACGTCCGTTTGCATTTAAGGTGACGATATACACATTCCTTTCTGCTGCTGCTTTTTCAATTTATATTTTATTACATTCGCACATTGTCTGTGAGTATATGCTGCATAAAACAATTTTTTTCCTGGGGACAAAGTCATTATAAATGTGTCAACTACAATTAAATACTGACCTTGTTTTTGTCCCTTTTAACAATTTTTTTTCGTTCATTATTTTTGAAAATTGAAAATGATAACATTTAAGGATACGATAAATTTTTCATTATCTTTTGTCATTTTAATGACAATAATTAATTGTATTGTTAAGAGTAGATACGGGCTGTTTTATATAGTTACGTGTATAATTGAGTTATACATTTTGCTTTATTAATACAATGGCCTCAGATATGCATACCTGGACATTATAGGATTTTAATTGTTTAGCTATGAGTTGTTTTATATTTATTAAATTAATATGCTGTTGTTAAATATATCACTATTAAATGGAAAAGTTTATGGCTGAATAAAACTATTAGTATTGTTCAGTAATATGTTTTTATAATAATTTAAATGTGTATTAATTTTTTTTAAACAAATATAAGTTTTATTTTTTATAGCATTTAGTTTTCAAAGATTCTCGCTTTGCATTGCAATACAATTAATTATTTTCCTTCTTATTTCCTGTCAATGTTTTTCAATATTGCAGCAAAGTATTTTCCTTCCATTATGTCTATCATTATATTGCAGCTGAAATATCTTTTACTAATAGTTTTAAAATGAAAAAAGTTTTCTCATTTCTTTGTGTTACGAAAGTGTTTTACTTTCTCCTTTTTTGTTTTATATATCATTAAAACTGATTTATTAAATTAAAAACTTTGACTGCTAAAGGTGTTACGAAAATAATATTAATTACAAAACAAGTGAGAAAATTATAGACAGCTAATAAAAACTTAATAGGTATTTTAGAGGAAATAATTTATAGAAAATAAAATTGCATAAATGTATGTATTTATTTAAAGCTATTTGTGTATTAGGTGATGATTGAAAAAGGTTTTAAATGCAAAAATAAAGACATTCTATTTGAAGATTAATTTTAGTTTAAATTTTTGAAAAGAAACAGAAAAGAAAGTGGCGGTGTCTTTAAGTATTATAATATTTTGTTTAATATACTAAGCAGAAACTAAATAAGAAATATATTAGCGACTTTGTGCTAAACATAACTCAGATTCGTTAAGCTAACTTTGAGTTATTATTTACTTAATTTATTAACAATCTTAAAAAACGGTTGTGTGTCAAAATCGATAAAAATGAGAAAAACATTAAAATTTTATTTTTTAAAGGCGTTTTTCTCAAAACTCAATTTTCACAATTTTCAATTTGGGTTAACCCTTTCGCTACAAGTTTTAAGTGAATGGTCCAAAAAATCAAATTTTTTTGATTTTTACTACTACTGGTCTGAGAAATATTATTCTTATAATGGGTGTTTTTTATTGAGGTATAGAACTTTAAGTTGGCATCACTTTTTTAACTGGCGGCCATTTTGTCAGCTGTCAAGTGATTAATATTTAGTTTGGTTTGCCATTTCATCATGAACAGGTTGACAAAAGAACAACGCTTGCAAATTGTGCAAATTTATTTCGAAAATAATGGTTCAGTTCGCGAAGTTTACCGCAAGCTCCGTCCATTTTATGGTCGACATAATCGTCCATCAGAGCAATTAATTCGGTTAACCATGGATCGTTTTCGCACTACGTTTACTCTATGTGATAATACGCATCCGCAGAGACGTCGAACAGTGCGCACCGAAGAAACAATTGCCGCTGTAGAGCAAAGTGTTGAAGAGGACCCGAATGAATCGATTCGAGCTTTGGAGCTTTGGATTGGATTGGAGCTTTGTCCATCAACTTTATGGAAGATTTTGCGCAAAGATCTTGGCTTGCGACATTACAAGATCCAGCTTGTGCAAGAATTAAAGCCGCGAGACCATGCAATGCGTCGTGATTTTGGTGTATGGGCCGAAAATGAGATTGATCTCGATGCTGATTTTCATCGCAAAATTTTGTTCAGTGATGAGGCTCATTTTTGGTTGAACGGTTACGTCAATAAGCAAAATTGCCGCATTTGGAGTGAAGAGAATCCACGTGAAACCCTTGAGACGCCATTACATCCACAAAAACTGACTGTTTGGTGTGCTCTATGGGCTGGTGGAGTCATTGGGCCATACTTCTTCCGAAATAATGCTGGAGAGTCAGTTACCGTTATTGGAGACCGGTATAGAGCCATGATAACCGACTATTTTGTTCCCGAATTGGATGGCATGAATGTGGATGAGTTGTGGTTCCAACAAGACGGCGCTACATGCCACACAGCGCACGTCACAATCGATTTATTGAAGGAAACATTCGATGAGCGCATAATTTCGCGGAATGGACCTGTCAATTGGCCACCAAGATCGTTTGATTTGACACCATTGGATTATTTTCTTTGGGGATATGTGAAGTCGCTCGCTACGCCAACAAACCAGAAACGTTAGGGGACTTGGAAGCCAACATTCGTGGCGTTATTGCCAACATACGGCCCCATGTGCTCGAAAAAGTGGTTGAAAATTGGGCCTGTAGAATTGGCTTTATTCGAGCCAGCCGCGGCGGCCACATGCCCGAAATCATATTTAAACATTAATGGCATAAAATTATCCTTCCAATAAAGCCAAAATGATGGACATTAAAACGATTTTCTTGTGTTTTATTTCAATTCGAAGTTCTATACCTCTAAAAAACACCCTTTACATATGTATGTACATATGTACTTTTTTTAATCATTGCTCAGGAAGGGCGTATTTATTTTAGTTTTTATTATTTCCTTTATAATACTAAATAAAAAAAAAACAACAAATCAGATAAATTTCCTATACTAAATATGAAATGTTGCTTACATTTTATTGTTGAGTCATATTGACCGAAAGGATCATAGGAAGGGCACATATGCAAGGGATGCAGAAGGGTCTTGAATATATAAAAAATTGCTTATACGCATGTAATCTGTGCAATTTGAACTGTAAAACTAGTTGCATATTTTTGGGGGAAGAAATGAAAAAAGCGTATGCGTATACATAATATTGAAAAATATAGAGCCTAATTTTATAAAACCCAACGCCAACCGTTAAAAAATTTTATATGCAAAAAATTTAAATTACAAAAACAAAATTCAGACAAATCTTGGTATAACGAACAACATAATGTCAGGCCCTTTCGTTATACTGGAAAATTCGTTATACCGCAAAGTTTTTTTTCAAGTGTTATTTTAACTTTTATTACTCTACAGTGTACACTCAAAATATTCCATATGTAAAATAAACGAAAAATGTGGTTCATTTTACGAAAATATTCGTTGTTTTACGGTACGAAATGCTTCGTAAATAGTGGAAATAATATTTTTTTATTTTACGAATTACTTTTTGTCTGCAAATAACAAAATTTTGTATATTCACAGGTTTTTTTTTTTTTGTAAATTTACGAAACACAATGTTTATGTTACAAAATAAATTCGTGAATAATGAAAATCAATTTTGTGTTATATACGAAATTTTGCGTAAAATTAAAATCTTTAGAATATAAAAATCTGCAAAGAATATATTTTACAATTGAAAAATAATTTTGTAGAGTAATCTGTAATTCTTGGAATAGAAAAGGTTGCAATAATTATGAAAAGAAAAATATAATTTGAGGCGAATTCTTACAGACTGTGTATTCCTCATACATCACATACACATGCATACATACATATTTTGCACTGAAACTAACGAATCAAACTGGGAACACAACTGGGACGAACAACCAACTTTTCGTTGCGAACTTTCGTCATGGAAAATAAAACACATTTGATTCGAAGGTAATCCGTCGTGCGAAACGAAATCTGCGATTGATTTATTTCTATTTCTTACGCCGATGAACGGCGAAAAGACGATTTTATCTCTATCTTTGCACAAACAGTAACCAATTATCAATTATAAGATCTGTTACTTATTCGCCGTTGGTGTGCCGTGGAGGAGATTTGTCGTACGTCCCAGTTGCCTTCCTAGCATAAGCCGAAAGCCAATTTTTTATTACAATATGTTATTTTAATTGAAATTTGTTGAGTATTTTGTATAGATTATATACAATGACAAGAAACCAAATGGGGAATACTTTAAAAAATATTATTTGCCCTAATTTAGAGTCTAAACACAATGTTAGCGGTGCGGTGCGATTTCTCGTTGCGGGAAAAAACAATAAACATAATACAACGGAAGACGGCTACGGTAATACTTGTCAGTGTTTGTTTAAATTTTTATTAATTTTTGTTTGTTTGTTTGTTTTCTAAAAAATTTACTATTTGTTTAATATTTTGTAATGGAGGACCTATGCTCCTTAAAGAAATGACGGGACCATATATATACATATATACCCTGCAGAAAATTTGGTGACAATTGATCCAAATGTACTCGTCCTATAACTGGAGATAATGTGGGTGTTATCAAAAGTACGTAGTAGTGTATGGTGAAAAAAGTCATATCGTTTAAATGATGGCATATTGACCATTTTCGTGGTGTATCGTCTTGATCTTGAGCCAATTTAATTCGGACTCGGTCTAGTATTGTAGTAAACTGCACTGAACATGTTCGATGTGGTCGAACACAGGACCTATCAAATAGTGTAAATATAATGTTAATTGCTCCCTTCAATGTGACTCTGGGATCAGTCCCGTAACTATACTTAGATATTAACCTAAGCTTAAATGGTATTTATACTTTTGAAATGTGAGTGGCCCTGTAGTCGAGTGGGTAGTGTGCCAGCCTGTCATGCACGAGGTTGTCGGTTCGAATCTCAAAAAATTTTCAGATTAAAAATAAAATTAAAAAAAAAATTTCATTGCATTTGTAACAATAAAAAAATGTATAAACGTTAATTGTTACAGTTAAATGTCGAAATTTTATTTATAAATAATTTATATTATTATACATGGAATAGGTCCCTATGGGATAGTTCAGTGACAAGTCACAAGGTGCATACAAAGTATCAATTAACCCCATCCTAGGCCATCCCCATGTAAAAGTGACTGGTCCGCTTCATAGGAAGTGTTAGAACTCGGACTGGTCCCTATCACTTGGGGACCGGTCACGTGACTAGTCTTGTGAATTTAGAAATGGTAAAATTGAGCTTTCAATACAAAAAAGCTGACTATATAAAGCAGAAATCTACATCAGCTGACCCCACACACAGTGGACCAAACACAAAAGAACGCTGATGATGAAGGTTTAGTGGGCTTCGAAAACAGCTAGTTGTTCCGTTCTACTACGTGTTACACAGAATATTTACAACTAACTTTGGTGTTATTTGTTCATTAATAATAACCACAAGTAAATTGGCTTACAAAGCGATATGAACTTTAGCCTGTTCAAATCATAAATAGAGAAAGTAAAATATATTTTATTATTTCTTAAGGCACCAATTATTCCAAATTATTAATTCACTAATTTAGTAAGAAATTTTTCTTAAAAAAATATTGACATTGATTGACCAGAGAATTTTTTTAATTAATTTAAACATTTTTCGTTATTATATTTTTATGGGAATATTAAAAATTAATATTTGTTTTTTGTAATATGTACATAATTACCTGGTTAAATGATTGTGTATTATTTTAGGGTTAAGAGACATATAAACTTGTAAAACAATTGAATTCTCACACAAACTTGAGTTGACATTATTTATTTACGCTCAAAAGCCTATTATATTTTTAAATAATAGTTTGTATACAATTATATCAGTTTCTTATTAAATTTAAGTCTTTAAGGATTTAATAAAAATTCTCATAAACCTTAAAACAAAAATGATTAAACTAGAATCAAATTAAATTTAATAAACTTAGCAAATCTTATATAAAGATGTTTATACCTTTAAGCTCTTTATCTTAAGCCTGCAGATTTTTAAAATGTAAACTAAGTTTTTTTATTTAAATAACAAAAAAAAAAAAATATTCGTATAACACAAGTGCCAACTCGTCCTTAAAATCTACCTAAGGGCTTTTAATGTATTATGCACAAACTTGTTTGTGTAGGTTACACATACGCATACCATTCGAAGTATTGCAAATATATGTATGGAGGTATGTATGTATGTATGTACATATATTTTTGTGTCAATATTTTTAGACTGTAAGTAGAAAAAGAAGTCGAAGAGCTTTAAAAAGGCTTTTCTGTTGTTTTTAAATTTAAATTTATGAAAAACATAAATATTGTTCTTAAAATCTATATTGGCTAAAATAAAATACACTTGATACGAGGGCTGCTATTTTTGTTTTGTGAAATGGAAATACAGGGTGCTAACATAATCTTTGACTTTGGCATCGCAACTTTTAAGGTTTTGAATTTCTTAACTCAACTCCATGTTTAAAAATATTTTATTATAAGCTGGAGCTACTAGCCTACCTTTGTATATTTTTTTCAAATTTATTATTATTTAGTTCCCTTAATCAGTATGGAACAACCACTTACAGAATAATTTTTTTTTAAAACTTTCATATTAAATTTAGTTTTACAAATTTTTGGAGAAAAATGCAGACTCTCGTGTTTGTAAAAATTTAAAAAAAAGTTCATGTTTGTCTAAAAGGCCTTTCAGTTTTTTATGATGTATGCAAAAACTTGCATAAAGATTAAAAACTACAAAAACATCAAATATACATAAAGGGTGTTTTTTTGAGGTATAGAACTTCGAATTGAAATAAAACACAAGAAAATCGTTTTAATGTCCATCAATTTGGCTTTATTGGAAGGATAATTTTATGCCATTAATGTTTAAATATGATTTCGGGCATGTGGCCGCCGTGGCTGGCTCGAATAAAGCCAATTCTACAGGTCCAATTTTCAACCACTTTTTCGAGCATATGGGGCCGTATGTTGGCAATAACGCCACGAATGTTGGCTTCCAAGTCCCCTAACGTTTCTGGTTTGTTGGCGTAGACGAGCGACTTCACATATCCCCAAAGAAAATAATCCAATGGTGTCAAATCACACGATCTTGGTGGCCAATTGACAGGTCCATTCCGCGAAATTATGCGCTCATCAAATGTTTCCTTCAATAAATCGATTGTGACGTGCGCTGTGTGGCATGTAGCGCCGTCTTGTTGGAACCACAACTCATCCACATTCAAAATCTTCAAAATCTTCCATAAAGTTGATGGACAAAGCTCCAATTGCTGTGCACGGTGGCGAATCGATTCATTCGGGTCCTCTTCAACACTTTGCTCTACAGCGGCAATTGTTTCTTCGGTGCGCACTGTTCGACATCTCTGCGGATGCGTATTATCACATAGAGTAAACGTAGTGCGAAAACGATCCATGGTTAACCGAATTAATTGCTCTGATGGACGATTATGTCGACCATAAAATGGACGGAGCTTGCGGTAAACTTCGCGAACTGAACCATTATTTTCGAAATAAATTTGCACGATTTGCAAGCGTTGTTCTTTTGTCAACCTGTTCATGATGAAATGGCAAACCAAACTAAATATTAATCACTTGACAGCTGACAAAATGGCCGCCAGTTAAAAAAGTGATGCCAACTTAAAGTTCTATACCTCAATAAAAAACACCCATTATATACATATATTAATCTGAAAGTGTATTTGCCTGTGTGCTATTTATGTGTATATTGACACTTCCTTGTTACGTCCTGAAGCATATTTGCCAACTGAACTAATTTTGTATAAATTTTGTTTAACAATTTCCCTGTTAAGTTGCTTTGAAAAATTTTTGAGGAATATCCAATAGAACATTTTTGTATTATGATTCAAAAAGATGTACAACAGTAAAGTGGATTAAGTGTGAATTCTAAATAATACTAAATTTGTTTAAATTTATAACTACATACATACACTTTTGTTCAGTTGACTACACTCACATAAAATTTGCCCTTAAACAGGCCATACATTTTTAAATTGTATGAGTATAAGCAATATTTTACTACCAACAGAAATCAAAGATATTTGTTTAAGTAAATCGCAATTGTATTTTTAGCATAATCTTTTGGAAAAATTAAAAGAAGAAAGTTTTATTTCCGTGCATATTTTTTTGCCAATATTAGACCATCATTTGCACATTAAATTGTACTCTAATAAATATGAAATCTTATAATCTTATTATATATAATACAGAAGTACGTTTATTTGTTATGGGTAAACTCTTCAATACCCCAACAGATTTTCGCCTTCCACCCCGCAAAATATTCGTAAAAGACCTGTGCGTGTTTATATATATATTTTATCCCGGTAAATGCTACGCGCCTTTCAGAAATAGTGATTCGTCCGACAGATGGCGCAATTTTTAGTTTTTTTGTGTTTTTGCACCGTAACTCAAGAACTACTGCACCGATGTAAACCAAACTTTATATACATGCTCTATGGGGCGTGAGGAGCGTTTCTGTGTAGTTTGAAGTTCGTCCGGCAGATGACGCAATATTTAGTTTATTCGTGGGCAAAATCCAATTTTCATATTGTACCACCAATGCCATATACAACACTAATGTTTGCTTAGGGCCAGCAACGTGGACCGGGGTCAGCTAGTTATACTCTAAAAAATTTCAATAGTTTTTTTGATTAAACTTTTCCTGTCAAGTCATAAGCAGCAAAGTCAGACAAAATCACAAAACCGTGCCAAAATTCACGAAGTCCAAGTCAATGTTTGAAAAAAAAATTACAAAGGCAGAGTTGTACTCGCAACAAGTTTAACTCAGACAAAACTGGAAAATTTCTTAGAATCGCATCGACCTAAGTTCTCTTGATTTCAAAAATTAATTTAGAATCTGTCATACAAGCAAGTATCTCTACAGTACATGGGTCCATCATAAGCTGTGTACATTTGCAATTGCCAAAATAGAAGGTGATGTGTCACCTTAATGATTGTCAAGTTATAGTTGGCATTGACGAGAAGAAGTTAAAAAAAATATAACTATAATTCTTTACCTTCTTATTCGTAAAACAATTTGGTTTTAAATTAAGTGTACACGAAAAGTTTTGTATGGGATAACAAGTTTTAATGTACAAATTAATTTTAGTAATCATAGGAATACGACTGTACGTATTAAAACTTATAAATACATTATAATAAAAAGAATGAACTATTTTATTACTCGTAATTAGTTTTATAATAAAGCAATTTTCTTAATATAATATCAAAAAGAAAATAAAATAATATAAATATATGATCAATAAAGCTTAACAGAAATATGCCTTATATTCCTATTCCCATAAACCTTGAAAATAAGAAAAATCGGAGAAGGGGGAAAAAGTTCAACTCAGAAAAACTAATTCTGCCTCTGAAAAGTCAACTTTTTTAAAATAGTTAATGATCAAACAGAATTGCGGCATAAGCACATTTTCCATACAAATTGACACAAAAAATTAGCAACAGAAGGCAGTCGAGAGATAGAATCTATTTTATTTTGACAACAACAATGCTACCATAAATAAATTTCATACATTTTATGAACAAAGCTACAAAGAAAAATAAGCACGAAAGAAAATAAAACAAAACTTAGAGAGCATTTGAAGTTACTGCGGTAGATTTTATTATGGGGTTTGTTACTTTGACAACGAGTTTTCCGAAGTTGCGGACTTATTCTGTTTGATCATTTATCTTTGAACTATAAATAAACAAATAGTTGTTAATACAAGGCTTCATATTATACATAGTCCCATATTCGAGCGCTCTAGTATAATTTACATTTATGAATCTTATGTTTCTTTTTTGGAAAATAATATAATATTTCTACAAAATATGTGTACATTGATATAACTTAATGCAATTGAAAAAAAAATTAGAAAAAATCGCTTTTACATCTGATAATAATAAAAAAAAGGTTAAGAAGTAAAAACAACATTACCCACCAGTATTTATGTCTGTCCATATTGGGAAACATGTTTTTATCTTACACACTTACATCAAATCTTCTGTTTTCGAATGTAATTTGGTTGCAATTAGTTGATCCTATATTATATATGGGAGAGTATGGGATAAACCTAAGTGATTTTGGATAAATACTTGGCTATCCAAGTATAAGAAAGCCTCAGGTGGCACATAACTATTTTGAAGGGGTTTCTGTATAAAATCACCATTAGATTGTTTTCAGTACGTTATTATATACTAGCTGAGCCCGGCAAATGTTCTTACAATCAGTTATTGTTTTTAACTATAAATTACTCCACACTGTGGCCACTTGTGGGGTCAAAAAGAAAACGAAAACCTACCGGGTATTCAACACAACATGTGTTGAAAATTTCTGCTCCACAGCTCTTATAGTTCCAGAGATCATGCGTTAGGAACAAATACACACTACTATTTTATATACATACATAGATATTATTTCTGTGTGCATATTATAAAGGGTGTTTTTTATTGAGGTATAGAACTTTAACTTGGCATCACTTTTTTAACTGGCGGCCATTTTGTCAGCTGTCAAGTGATTAATATTTAGTTTGGCTTGCCATTTCATCATGAACAGGTTGACAAAAGAACAACGCTTGCAAATCGTGCAAATTTATTTCGAAAATAATGGTTCAGTTCGCGAAGTTTACCGCAAGCTCCGTCCATTTTATGGTCGACATAATCGTCCATCAGAGCAATTAATTCGGTTAACCATGGATCGTTTTCGCACTACGTTTACTCTATGTGATAATACGCATCCGCAGAGACGTCGAACAGTGCGCACCGAAGAAACAATTGCCGCTGTAGAGCAAAGTGTTGAAGAGGACCCGAATGAATCGATTCGCCACCGTGCACAGCAATTGGAGCTTTGTCCATCAACTTTATGGAAGATTTTGAAGATTTTGAATGTGGATGAGTTGTGGTTCCAACAAGACGGCGCTACATGCCACACAGCGCACGTCACAATCGATTTATTGAAGGAAACATTTGATGAGCGCATAATTTCACGGAATGGACCTGTCAATTGGCCACCAAGATCGTGTGATTTGACACCATTGGATTATTTTCTTTGGGGATATGTGAAGTCGCTCGTCTACGCCAACAAACCAGAAACGTTAGGGCACTTGGAAGCCAACATTCGTGGCGTTATTGCCAACATACGGCCCCATATGCTCGAAAAAGTGGTTGAAAATTGGACCTGTAGAATTGGCTTTATTCGAGCCAGCCGCGGCGGCCACATGCCCGAAATCATATTTAAACATTAATGGCATAAAATTATCCTTCCAATAAAGCCAAATTGATGGACATTAAAACGATTTTCTTGTGTTTTATTTCAATTCGAAGTTCTATACCTCTAAAAAAACACCCTTTTATAAGGATTTCTACATGTTTCATTGATTGCTTTAAAACACCCTTTAATGTTTAACTGTCTATCATATACCTTATGTTGTGGTTCGGCCAAAGGTTTAAATATCATGTGAAAATTTTTGCTGGCTTTTAAAAAGTTAAGGCAAAAAAAAAATTTTTTTGTTTTGTCTGGGGTCAAATATCTGCTAAGTCATGAAAGATACGGAAACACATCCAATGAGATTATTTATTGAAAATTTTGCTTTATCCTATAAAAAGCGGATGATTTTTAAAAAAGTTGCAAGCTTCAGAACTTTTTTTAAGTCTCAGGTGGTAAAATTTGGCCCTCTGTAACTCTGCTCCAGCTTTAGCTAAAAGGCTGTCAAGATATGTGTTATAAAGTGTAAATCTTTTTCTATAGAAGTTAGAAATTTTACATAAATGTAATCCGTAGCTTAGAAGTTTCAGATTTATTACCATTTGTCTCGCAAAAGACCCCACTGTGCCTCCTTCATTTCAGAAGAAAGTAGAAATTTTCCATGTGCGAAGAGAATTTTAATAATTAATCCACAAACGACAGTAAAAGTAAATTGATAATCCATTTTTTGGTGGGCACATTTTACCGCCTCGAATCTGCAAATGAACCCATGAAAATCTTATATTTTAGGCAGATGTACAATTTTAAGGTACAATTTTAAGAAAATTTAAACCCTTGCAAAAAAGAGTAAAAGTATCTGTAAAATTGTTGTCAATAAAAAGGGATCTCCAGTTGATATAGAATTGAAAATTTCAAGTGATACTGGTTTAGCTCTAAGTTTTGAGTTCTTGTACCTTTATGATGTCTATTTTATTATTTTATTATTATTAAATATACATAATCCTTTGAATGTAAAATATATTTTAGGTAAATGAGTTTTTAATACAATTGAAGCTTTTTTTTTTCAACAAGTAACAGTGTCATAATGGAAACAAGCGCTGTTTATATTTTATATGTTATTTATTTTGACTTTTTTTGTTAAATACAAACATGCTGTACCATGTTCTCCAACATGGAGGAATTTTATTTATGCAAATTTTTATTTGCTATTTTTCTCTTTTAAAACAAAAAAAAAAAGGTTTGTATTTATATACTTTTAGACAGAAAAAGCAATAAAATAAAAATAATATAAAATAAAATAAAAAATAAGAAAAGTATGTGCCAAATTGGCCTTTAATAAGAAAAAAAAAAATTCACTTGGTGAATAACCTTGAGCTTGTTACAATATCTTTTATTTAAGAAACCAATTTACATATGCCTGTCAAAATTTTGCACATTTGTATGACTTTAAAAAAGCCACAAATTGAAGGCTTCATGAAATAATTCCATGATTAATGATGACATTTAAAAATATTTTAAGTAACCGTCCTGTTTTAAGCACCAACTGCGTTTTATTAATTAATTTTTATATCTTTTTTTTTCACATAACTTCTAAAGCAAATAAGAAAGCACAATAAAATTATTTCTTAAGTTAAGTTTTTGCAAATCACTTTAGGGTAAAACATATTGGACTACAAACGCTTAACTCTTTGTAAATTATTGTTTTTCTTATATATGCTCGTAATCATCCCTTGGAGTAAATTTAAAAAACAAAAGAAAATTTATGTTCACACAAAACCATCTAGATATCCTTTGAAATATATACAAACATACATATGTAGCAAGTATTCTCATTGGCATCAGGCACGTATTTAATATAAATTTGGTAGAGAGTTTTGATTGTGTCATTTATTTATTCATATTTCTTTCCGACCACAAATGTTTCAAATGTATGTGTATGATGTGATCACATAATTTTCAATAATTTTATGGCAGAAACAATAAAACAAATCTTTTACGCTTTGCCATCTTAGTCGCAAATGTTGCTTTTTAAGATTTATAAATAAGCACATAAGCAAGGGGTTAGCTCATATACATAGCTTTTGATGATAAAAGCTTCTCAGTCTATACAAAAATCATTGAGATGCTTTACATATTTCAGTAAACACATTTGCTGATTTACAAATGCCTAAAAGAGCTTTTTCGAAAATAGCAAATGTTGTATATCTCAAGTTCGATATTAGCAATAGTTGAATATTTTATTTTGCACTCTGTGTTAAAGGATTTTTTTACATTATTAATATTTTCCATTTTCAAAATGAATGAGGACAAATTAAAAAAAAGGTATCAGAACTTTCTAAGGGTAATTTATTCACTCACATCAAAAGAAATTTGATTTGCATAAGTTAAAGGTTTTGCCAGCCTTTATCATATTGATAACGATACCGAAAACTAAAATATATATTGATGATGGTACTGAAACAAATTTCTCTTTTAAAGCTTTTTCGAGTAACCTAAACTAATTACATATCTTCATTTGTGTGTCCCGCGTCATGTATTTAAAGACTGCCCTCCATGTTTTGGCAGAACAAATTGCTACAACGGCTCATAGTGCGCCATTTTATATGTATTTTATTTTGATGCTCACAACTAAAAAGTGATGTAAAAAATTTAACAAAATTATGATTGAAATTTATTTGCTGGTGGTTAAGCATTGTCTATATGTATATCATTGGTGCTTTATAGTGTTTGCACAAAAATATATTTTACATTTGACAGATAATTTTGTAGAATCATCTGTAATTCTTGGAATTAAAGGTTGCAATAATTATGAAAATAAAAATATAATTTGAGGGAAATTGTTACATCCTGTGTATTCCACAGACATCTCATACACATACATACATATTTTGCACTGAAACTCACGAATCAAACTGGGAACACAACTGGGATGAACAACCAACTTTTCGTTGCGAACTTTCGACATAGAAAATTAAAGACATTTGTTCATATGACGATTATCACAACACCCCTGTCAAACGAAATTCGTCGTGCTTGACGAACTCTGCAATAGATTTATTTAGATGGATTTGCTCTTTCTTTCCACAAACAATAACCAATTATCACTTATAGCATCTGTTACTTATTCGTTGTTGGTGTTCCGTGGATGAGATTTATCGTTCTTCCCAGTTGTGTTCCATTCGTAAGCCAAAAAGTAATTTTTTATTACAACAATTTTTATTTTAATTGAAATTTGTTTAAAAATTTTTTATATTTGTATACAATGACAAGAAAACAAATGGAGAAAACATTAAAAAATAAAACAAAACAACAGTTTTTCCAATTTTTTTTTCGTAAAATTTACGAAACTTTTGTAAATTTAAGAATAATTTTGTACTGCAAACAAAATGATAACAAAATAAATTTGTTTATTCTACGAAATTTCCAATTTTATAAAAATGTTTTATTTTATACTAAATTCAATAAAATAAACGAAAGATATGGTGCTATATACGAAAATAATTGTAGAAAATAATTTTTGTAACTTAACGAAATTCGTAAAATTACAAAATCTGTTTACCTGCACAAGCCACAAATATTTTCATAAAATGTACAAAATTTTCGTTTATTGCACAAAAAATAAATTACGAAAAAATATTTCGTATATTCAGCATGGAATATTTGGAGTGTGACTTTTCATTCACACTGCAAGTTTGATAAATTCAGGTTTTAACTCACAGACTGTCTAATAACTTGGCTCAAAAATAAAATAAATCTCCTGCAGAAATGCGTGTGTTTGTTGCGGTATTTTTTTCTGGTTTTTATTACACTTATTTGACAAACTGTACAAAAACTGTTTTTGTTTGAATGAAAAACTAATGAAAATTACTTTATATTTTGTAAATAAATATTTTAATACAAAGTGAAGAAGTACTTCGAAATCAAGTTATTGTATATAAAAAATGCAGGAATACATCACAAAATAAAACTTTTTTAATTGGGGGATTGCTGTCAGTCATATCGTCTGTTTTCACTTTCCAGAGGTCAATGAAAATATTTGCGTTGTTTTCCTTCCAAAACAAACACTTTTTTTTACAAATTTTTTTTTATCATTGTTGCTGCTGCATCCATTTTTAAGTTGAAATTCTTTCCAGCGACATCTATTGGTATTCACTGGCATAAACATTATCAGCTGCTTCTGGTAATTTTGACTTGGCAGCACTGAATTTAGCACAGCGAAAACAAGGTTGCATTTCATACGTCACAAATCTTTGTTTGCACATATTTTCAAAAACTATTTAGGATTTCACAGATAATAGTATTTTTGAAAATCGGAAAAGAAAAATAAGCGTAGTAGGCTTAGGAACTTATAAGACAAGAGGTTTTTGACTGTTCGAAATGTGTGTTTGAAGTCCATTGATGATTTGGCAAAGCACAAAATCGTCTTTTTGATTTATTTGGACGTTTTATACCAATTATACTGAAGTATAAAAAAGTTTTAGTTTGATACTTTTATATGGCAAAAAAAGTTTTAATTTTCCAGCTCTGAATCCGTATTTTTGATTTTGATGATTTTCAATACCAATAAAACTATTTCTGATACACAATCCCAAGACCAAAAAGGTTTTCTGGGAACTTTGAAAAACCGATTTTGCACTCCGAATGGTAAGTGAGCGGTAGTTACTGATACTGATTTTAAAAGGGCTTATCGTACACTGTGGCCTTTTTAGATTTACTTCTTATTCTCCAAAATTTTGAATTGGTGAGATCATAATTTTCGCTATCTTAGGAGGTATTAAAATATTCCAGATCTTTTAAATCTTTTATTGAATATGCTAGTGACTTTAGTGAGTTTGTCCACTCCTTTATTGCCATTAGTTTCCCTATATACAGAAGTTCATGTAAAGGTAGCCGGCAAATATCTCGCTATCTCTTCCAACGACAGCAAGTTTTTGATGTGATCTATACAATTTGTTCGCATCTAATAACCGCTGTGCTGCCAATAATAATGTGAAATCAGGAGATAAAAATACGCAAGTATTCACTGTCTTTATCTCGGAAACTGCAGAAGATAAAATTTTAATCCCCTATTTAATCAATAGCTTAATATATTTCAGTGTTAATAAGTCTTCTTTTCATAAAAAATATGCTGTAAAAAAATAATATAAAAGAGCTTGAAAATTTTACTGGCGAGAAAGGATTGAGCTGTGAGTCTATTAAGCTCAGTTTTATAACTTTTCCTTAAATCCATAAATTTTTTATATATGAATTTTCCATAAAACCCATTCCACGTTTCAAATATGAAGTACTACTTATGAACATTATTTATGCTGAAATGCCATTTTATCTAGGAAAGCATTTATTTATATCTCTAATATCATATATTGAAAAACTTTATATAATTTTTCATATATTCACGGCGTATGAGTAATATACACCTTAAATATGTCAAATCACTCATACGCAGCATTTGTCACTTTTTCTACTGTCGATGTAACTTTTAGGATTTAAAAAAAAACTGTTCAGATAAAAATCGAATAAAAACCATTGGTAAATTTCAATTGTATTTCTAAAGCTTAACAGTTTCAGTGAATGCTTGTGAAATCTCGGCACGATCTCGCATAAAACTACTTCAACTGAATAAAATAAAAGCAGGAGGGAGCTTAAAACGAAGAAAACAAAAAAAAAAACGAAAAAACTTTTAATTTACCATGACAATCGTTGACGACAACTCAGCTGCAGGACTCCTGTTCTGTTCTGGGTAGTACGTGACTACAATGCATATCGATTGTTGAGTGATGTAAATGGTAAAAGGGAAACTCGCAAATGTAAAAGTAAAATCAAACCAAATTTCGTACATAGAAAAGTAGTAAACTACGTAGTAAAAAAAACTAAATAAATTATACTTCACAATATGAGAGTAGCATAAGAAAATCAATTGAAAATCAAACTGAAGTGTTTGTGCACTATGGAACTCAAATCAAATTATAAAATATATATTTGAAAATATTTAAATTCAATCCCTCATATTTATAAAAAAAATGAATTTGAAATCCATTGTTGAGAAATTTTGTATGTGAAATTTAAAATAAAATACATTGAATATGCTGTTAAAGAAACTGGATTTTGTATATTTATTTGAAATTGATGGCAGTATGCATATCCAGAGACAAGTTCTTAGGAACAATAAATTAATGCCTTATTCGTTCTTATATTAATTCCGAAAACAATTTAATGTTGAGGTCACTTTTTGTATTAATAATATTTGGCATAATCCCAGAAAAGAACAGAAAAACTATACATTTGGCCATGTCACAGAGTTCAATTCCGTTCGGAAACGGAATTAAATCCACTTAAATTTTGTAGCAGATGGTGTCTAAAAAAAAACTGAAATACAAAAATTTGTCAGGTGTGTCCAGACTGTTGGGGGTGCTGCTAAGCTGGGGCATGCTCCGGCTAGGGCTTTACATCTTGAGGTGTATTCATTTCCGTTTCCGAACGGAATTGAACTCTGCGACATGGCCCATTCTCTTTAAGGAACTGTTCCTGCGATTGTTAATTATATAATAGGCGTTTTCTTGCGAGACTTTCTTAATGAAGCAAAGATTTTATGTAAATTTGAAACAAACTTCAAAAGGTTCATTTAATAAAAATATAATAAGAAAATTTCAAGCAACTTTTAATTTAAAAACATATTTATGTATATATTTCTACAAACAGAAAAAAGTATGCGTGTGTACCTAAAAATACCTAAAGAAAGCTAAAAAAAGCAAGATTTTTTTTAAAAAAATGCACAATTGCACAGCTTAATTTTGTGTAAATAAATTTCTGTAAAATATTTGACATTTTATTAACGAGAGTGTAAAAGTGCACAATTGCACAGCTTGCGAGACTTTTGAACATTCTCATGAAAACCCTTAGTATAAATTATAAATAAACAAGTTATAAATTTTTCAGACAACGTTCACCTAAGTAATGTGCCCTATGATCGGACGATAGAAATTTTTCGAATATCGTTCGGTTAACTACGGTTTGGAAAAAAAATTTTATTATGTAAAAACTTCGGATATCGTTTGTTCGTCTTAATCAGAAGTCTTCATTTCATTGTCCTGAGGGCTCTGAAAAACACATGGACTGGACAACATGTGTTCGATAGTACTACTAAAGTCTAGTAAAACCCTATATCCAGTTTGGCGATTTTGCTGCACTTGTTGTGGCCAACAGCTTATTCAGACTTGATGCCAATAATGTAGCAAAGAGTCCACCGAACAAATCTCGTTAGCTTCTTATACCAAAAAAATAATTTCTTCTGCCACTTTGATACCCCCCAGGAGAGTCAAATTGACGACGGGTGTGGCAATCCCGGGGCCCCAGCTAAGGGTAATGAAGTTTTTTCTGCTGGCGGACCTTTGGCTCATTACCCGTAAAACTTATGTGTTACTACCCGATCTCTGAAATAACAGAGCAAAGGATGTGCATGTATTTATAAAAGGAAAACAAAAGAAAGAAAGATCGTTGTTGTCAGATAGGTGCATGATCACCTAGAACTGCCCCTGAGTTCAAAAGATAGTAGTAGTGAAGCCTTTATTAATAAAGGTGGATCTGCGAGGTCTGACCAGAGGCTACTTCTGGTGCTACGGGTGCCGGTTGCCCGACAGCTGAGCTGCTCAGAGATAAAAGCATTGCGGCTATCAAAATTGTGTGTTCAAAAGGTTTAACGCCCCTGGATATGACCCCAGGGCAACGGCACTTGTGTCTGACCATAATAGGCACAGGATTTTGGTGGCGACAGCTTGCTTTCTTCTCGCGAGGGTGGTTCAGCTGTGCCGGCAATGGTTGAGGAATTCTCTTGGGGACCTCGCTATTGGTGTATACACAACACCATAGCGTGGAAGCCTGAGAATTATCGTAGTGGCTGTGGTTGCTACCAAAATCGCTGGGAGAATAGTCTTGGCTTCCCAGTGTTAAATCAATGCTAGTGATTGGTATGACGCGGTCAGCCAGACACTATTCTAGGTGCTGTTGCCAATCAACAGAAAGTTGTTATGGCATGAACATATCAACTGATACGTGTTTAGATAGCTCAATTACCTAAGCAAGGTAATTAAATATAGTACAGGGATAACTATATATAAGGTTTGCAACCTGTGGTCCCTTGAGGCGCACATGTATTGCATAGGTGTGAACAGTAAGGGTTCATGGGGGCGTTGGTCTGGCGTCCCAAAACCAAACTCGGTGCTTGGCACCCGTGAGATAAGGCCATTGCGGCAGTTGCTCACGCTAAGTCATTGCACTTCTTCTGCCACTTTGTTAAGAGGTGGGGCTGTTTGCAAAGTTTTAAAGGGAGTGGCTTCGCTCATTTTATTTAGTTTAAGAGAATGGAGAAAAATGACAAGGAGTGACATCGACGTACCCGTCAACCCCGTCATGTGGGGATACTATTGTCACGTGATCGAAATTCCTTATTTTTCACAATTCTTTTTATACTTTTTTTGCTTTAACTTTTTACAGGTGTCTGTGCCTAGGCAATCGGATTTATTTTACTTTTTTCTCTTTCCTAGCTAATCCGTATCCTACAAGGAGACGCCTGCCTTTCTGGTGATCCTCACCATAGCCGCACTGAAAATTTTCACAATTTTATTAAATTAATTTCTTTAAATTCTCTACTCCTAATTGTATCTTATCATTACGTTATTCACTGCCATCCCCGTTTGATTTCTTCGATCCCGCCGTACTTATTTTATCAAATATTTTTGCCTAAAAAAGTCTCTTACAACTCTGTTTTTTGCACGTTTTTATTAATAAGGCAGTCTTGCAGCGCCTCTGGTGTCAATGAGGTGTATTAAATTTTCGAAGTTGTGCTTAGTAGCCGCTATATTATTTATTTTAAAAGCGAAACTAATGCACAGCAGAAAAATGAGGGGTGTTGTTATTTAATGATAGGGCTCGAACCCAGGACCTTCGATTTTGTAGTCAACGTGATAACTACTTCAGCCAACGTCACCTTCTAGTTAAAGCTACATATTTATTAGGAACACAAATACAAAATTTCAAATGAAATATATTTTAATCCAAAAATTTAAATTAATTATTCTAAAAGTAATTAAAAAAAAATCAAATATTCACCCGTATTGCGTATGTCGAGTCGAATATTCGACTACGACAATTTTGTATTTGATTAAACAAAGCTTGTACATGTTTTCTTTATTCCATGACAAAGTTCTCGCAGACGAATATTCGACTCTACATACGACTAATGAGCAGCGTGACCGTTTGACCGACTAAGGTGGCAAATTGCCACTTTTTTGACTGCCTTGCCACTTTTTTTCTCCCTTTATTTTAGAGTGAATTATATAAAAATACACTAAAAATAAAAAGTTTAATGTAGTTTTCTCTTTTTTTTTATTTTGCCCTTTTTTCGGATAAATCCCCTTTTGGTGCCACTTTTTGAAAAATGTCATCGGTCACACTGCTAATGAGGCCTTAAGACCTACTACAGAATTCCTAAAACTAGTAAAAAAAATTCGTAAAAGTTTAACTGAATGCAGAATGCGCTTTTTTTATAAATATAATTCACTAAAAATTCATCAAAACAAATAATTAAAAAAATAAAACCTAAAATCAGTTTCAAAAACTTATCACAATTTTTGCTGAGTAACTTTTGAATCTGTGGCATAAATGTACTCAAAGCAAAAAAAAATTCTGTTTGTGCTGCTACCTGCTTAATACACCTAGATGAATATGATATTAGCTGGCCCCATTTCCGGCAGAATGATTCATATAAAAATTGAAATAAAATATAAACAAAAAACGCATTTACGAAAAAATAATTCATGATATGCAAAAAAAAAAAACAGTCATCAATAATCAAAGTGTTAAAAAATTTAACTACAAAAAAATAGCAAACACTTAAAATTCAAAGCTTAAACTTTTCCCTTATTATATTTCCAAGAAAACAGTGACTCTTAACATAATTTATGCAAAAGAAATGGCAATGACCAAACAAACTTCACCTTTAACTTCTTTCTTTTTAATGGTTTATAACGCACATTTACAGCATTTTGGTAAAGTTTAAATTACCTTTAGATATTTTTTTAAACTAAACACTTTTCTAGTACTCCTACAAACTAACAACAATTTATTTATTTTGTGGAAAATCATTTCTCACAATTTTGATCGCTTAAACTAATGAAAACAGACAAGAACTTTTATATTATGATAATGCGGGAGGATGTTGATTTTCTTCTCCTTTTCCTGTTTTATTTAATTTTTATTTTTCGCCATAAACAACATCAGAAGCAGCAAATATAAGTACAAAATTCCAAATCGCTTGCTCACTAACACAACATTAGCAGAAGAGGATGAATGATAAGAAAATTAAAAAAAAACAAGTAAGAGTGCTATATTCGGCTGTGCCGAATCTTATATACCCTTTACCAACGTACGTACATATATGTACATAGTGTACAGACACATACATACATACATATTTGTTTTGTGAAAAAATTTATAATTTTTTTCTCTGAAGCAATTAATAGTAAGTGACCTTTCAGTATTTTTCGATTAAAGAATTTGATTCAATTATTTTATTTTCGATAATAGCAATTGTTGAATATTTTACTCTAAACTCTGTGGTTAAGATATAGTTTACATTCACTCTTATTTCAGTCAACATCGACGTCACGTCAATACATTACCAAAATATTGGGGCTTGTTTGTGTTTAATAATCATTGATGTTGTAAAACTGCTTAGTGTCTTGATTTAAAGTTCCCATTGCAAATAGTATACATCGTGGTATTATATAACCGTTTTATTCCTACAGGAATAGACAAAAAGAAAAAACTAACTTGACCTAGTCACTTTTGTAAAAAAAACAATAAATTTAGCAATCCAGGAATCAACGTTTTAGATTTTTCTGATTTAAAAAATTTATAAAGTGTGTTAAGTGAACAAAGAAATAAAAAAAATTAATTTTATTCTTTAATATTTAATATTTAATATTTAATATTTAATATTTAATATTTAATATTTATGCGCCAAACTTTTCTTTCAGAAGCATAAAATATATTCAACTTATAAGGGAAAAGAAAAAAATTTTTAGAACTAGTTAATTTTACATAAAACAAAAAGTGTAAGTTTTCCAACCCTGGAATCACAATTTTGGATTTTCCTGATTATTGATACCAATCTAGTTCTTTAAAAATACATAAAATAAGTTGAGTGAACAGAGCAAAAACGAAATAAGAAAAAACTTAGTTTCATTTAATTCCTTTAATATTAAAAAATTCAGTAAAAGCGACTTTGACTCGCGCACGAAGGGTTCCGTACATTCGGTTTTGAGAATTTTTTAATGTGTCTTTTATGCTTTTTTGAAGTTTTTTCAGTTTAAACGATTTTTTCTAATTTTGGAAGGTTTTTTTATTTTGGCGATTTTTTCCTGCTTTTGGGGCTTTTTTTCATTTTGAAGATTTTTTCATTTTGGCGAGTTTTTTTTCATTCCGGCGATTTTTTTTTTATTTAGGCTTTTTTTCATTTTGGCGATTTTTTCCTATTTTAGGGTTTTGTTTTCTGTTTTTTTGGGTTTTTTTTCGTTTTTGGCGATTTTTTCATTTTGGCGATTTTTTTTTCATTTTGGCGATTTTTTTAATTTTGGCGATTTTTTTTCATTTTGGTGATTTTTTCTGTTTTTTTGGGGGTTTTTTCATTTTGGCGATTTTTTTCATTTTTGCGATTTTTTCCTATTTTGGGGTTTTTTCATTTTGGCGATTTTTTTTCATTTTGGCGTTTTTTCATTTTGTCGATTTTTTTTTCTGTTTTTGGGGCTTTTTTTATTTTGGAAATTTTTTTCATTTTGGCGATTTTTTTCATTTTGGTGATTTTTTCCTGTTTTAGTTTTTTTTTTCATTTTGGCGATTTTTTTTTGTTTTTGGGCCTTTTTTCATTTTGGCGATTTTTTTTTCATTTATGCGATTTTTTCCTATTTCGGAGATTTTTTTCATTTTGGCAATTTTTTTCATTTTGGTGATTTTTTCCTGTTTTTGTTTTTTTTCATTTTGAAGATTTTTTTCTGTTTTTTTGGGGTTTCTTTCGTTTTGGCGATTTTTTTTCAATTTGGCGATTTTTTTCATTTTGGGGATTTTTTTTCATTTTGGTGATTTTCTTTCATTTTGGCGATTTTTTTTCATTTAGCAATTTTTCGGTTATTTGCGATTTATTTTAGTCTTAGACATTTTTTTGTAATTTGGTGCTTTTTTTCGTTTTGGCGATTTTTTTTTTGTTTTTGGCGATTTTTTTAGGTTTGGCGATTTTATAATTTTTTGATTTTTTAGTTTTACCGTTTTTGAAAATTTCAAGAGTTTTGCTCTTACGGGTTCCAAGATACAGCAAGTTGTCAAAATTGCATAGTCAAAATTGCATTAACTGATGGAACACCCTTTAATTTAAATTTTTGGAAATTTTAGTGTTAATTTTTGTAGTCTGTATAAAAATACACTAACCTTACAAATTTCAAGTGTATATACACATAATATACATACAATTGTATTGTATGTATATTACATGGGATTTTAAAATTTTTCGCTGCTCGTTTTGGAACACCCTTTAATTTCCAATTCTCATGTATTTGTTGTTGTAGCGGCCAAATGTCTACACACTGTGTCCAAATTTCAGGTCTGTAGCTCTTACGGTTCTCGAGAAAATACTAATATAGTTTTAGACATAGTTAGTTTTACATAACACAAAAAGTTAAAGTTTTCCAACCCTGGAAACGTCTTTTTAATTTTTTTATATTTTTTTAATTTAAATTTCCAATTTTAGTCGTATGGAGGTGTAAAATAAGTTTATTTATTAAAAAAAATAAAAATTTGTTTTCGGTAGTTACTTTTATATGGCAAAATGAAGTTTACGTTTTCCAGCTCTGCAATCGTCTGGTCCATTTTGCTGAATTTCAATACCAATCTATTTTGGAAAATTTCTGACACACCAGTCCAAGAACGAAGTCTCTAGCTTTTCTGGGAGCTTCGGAAAACCGATTTCACGTACAGACAGACGGACAGACGGACAGACGGACATCGCTTATTCGTCTTCCCTATGCATAAGGATCCAGAATATATATATTATATGGATCGCTTATTGATATTATAGAAATTACAAACGGAATGACAAACCTATATATACCCTTTTACCATTTTTGTTGGTAAAGGGTATAAAAAATAGATTTCAGTTGTTTAGTTTTGGCTCCCGGCTGATTGTTGAAATTGCATCTGCTTTAAAGTCTTGTAAAAATATTATGTTTAAAAGTACATGTACCCTTGTACATGTTTGCATCCTTTATATACTAAGTGAATGTCTGACTGTTTGTCTGTCTTTACTTGTTTGCACGCTCCATAGCACTATTTGCTAAACTATGTGTCCAGAAATTTAAAGTATGCAGTTATAAAATGTACACACTGCATGATACTTTTGCCAACACAAATGTACCAAGATTTTATTAAGAAATTTTTTAAAATGCTAATTTGTGTAGTTGGCTTGTTAAACCTATAAGTAAGATTTATAACAATTTCTAAGTTCAGTTCTTATTATCTACTGACATTGCAGCAGTGAAATTTTGTTTCTGAATATGTCAACATTCCCATTTTTGTATTGAAGTGAATTGTGAATTATGGAAGCTGAAATTTCTTTTGTAACTAAACTTAAAGAAATTATTTTAACGATTTTTGTAGTCAGATAAACATTAATTATTTTTTGGTACTTCACTTATATTACAACCACTGAGTGCTCAAGAAGAACATAAGGATTCTTCTATTTTTATTTTAAAGTATCCTTCCTTTGTATTTAAATTTAAATAAAATATTTTATCTGTAAGTTCGTTTTGGAAAGAAAAAGTGATTTGTTTTATTCCCAATAATCTAAGTGATTCGTATTCTCTTGATTGTACATCTCGTACAACTTAATAGAGAAATCAGTAACCAATTAAATTATAGTCGACTAAACATCTACAAATTGTCTGCAGCGTATTTCCGCATACCCAGCAAGCAAAAATTAATGCTTTCCAGAAAGATTTTTGTAAGGAAGACAATGTTATAGAATATCACTTGCCGTTGCGCATGGATAAGGCATTTTTTTTTTGTTCCAGATGAGCTAGCTAGAAGCAATGCATTTTGCCTCCAAAAAGCCATAAATTTTCTTCGCCTTACTAAAGCTCTTCGCACAAGTAATATAATATAATTTTTGTGAGAGCCCGTTAGTGCTTTTCAGAAGCATTTTTCGAAGCTTGTGTAATCAAGTAAGCAATACATTGCTTCCCTCAGTTGTTAGTGCTTCAAAACCAGAATTTTGTTTTGCTGGAGAGTGGAACTTTAATTTGTTTCTTTATTTTGTAATTAATTCTATAAAAATAATAATCATCTTCAACCATTTCCTTTTCAAACCTTCTTGTTAGCAGCTTCCATTCTTGACACCTTTTTTCTCACCATAAGCTATCAGTTTATAATGGAAATTTTTATTTGCAATTTCTTGGAATAATTTTTTTTCTCTGTTGTAGAGATCCTGTTTAGAAAGTTAGACATGTGGAGCGACTGCGAGCTGATGTTTCGAAGTAAATTCAATGTCATTTTCCCATCAACGACTTCGTTGAGAGCTTCTGTTCTTTTTTAATACAATTAAACTATAATATAAATAATGATTAATATGTCTGTCGAGAACAAAACTATTTAAGAGTTTATTGTGGTTTTTTTTTTGAAATCGTGAATTTTGCATTTTTTTGATACATTAGATGTTTCTCTATCGAAATATAAAAAAAATAGATATCGAAAAAAATCATGAGTTCATGTAAAAGTCACCTTTAATGTTTGGAAAGTATGCTACATTGTTTGCACACATAAGGGAAATTTTAAAATTACTCATTCGCCTAATATAATTGAACGCTATTAATGGTTGAAAAGTATGCTACATTTTTTGAATGATAATTTCGCTACGTGTTTGCAAATTACTAATGCGCGCTTAGCTGCCAAAATATTTGTATTGATTGAACGTAGTGTTGTTAAGTATTCGTCTTTTATATATTTGTTCGAATGAAATTTCACGATTTTTTTCTTGTTCGAACAGACGAATAGTTTTGAACTTTTGTTCGAATATTCGAGCGAACAAAGAATAAAAAAATGTATTTAAATAATTTAAAAAAATTAAAAAAAAAAACGTCAGGCTTGTGTATTAGTTTAATTTTTGTTATTAACAAACAAAAAATAATTTATATATTAACGTCACATTAAAACGACAGTAAAAATTGTCACTTGTCTACTCTTTGTCAACAACAATTGACTACTATTGACATGCTACATTAATTTAGAAGGCCTTACAGATTAGTAAGTCGTCTTGATGTGACGTTTAAGCCTTTATTCACAACAAGGGGGAATATACAGAAAATTTAGGATAACTTCTAATCGACTAGACCGATTTTCTTCAAGTATAGATTAGAAGATATACGATCACGTCCCCTTTGCAACGAAAAAACCAATTTAAAATCGAACAAGGCCTCAGACACACAGATTCAACAGAATATGTCTAAAAAAGATGTAATATCTTCTGAACGGCTGGACTAAATCAAAATCGGTCCAGCCGTTTGGTCTCGACGTGGATTCGTACACACAAAAGGATACACAAACACACACTACAAACTTATAAAACTACTTCTTTTGGTCGGGGCTTAATTAAAAAATATAGATATGATAGATAGATAGATATAAAAAGTTATTTAAAAACCCAGATAATCCCAGTTTTTCCTCGTAGTTGGCAGACGATTCTACTTTTTTTTTTTTTTTAAAAGAACATTTAGAAAACTTTCTTTCGCTAATTGCTAATGTTAGTGATATAGTTATTTAAAATAGCTTTAAAAAGCATATACAGTTTGCGTAATCCTTTTCTGATGTTCCCAAATAATTTAAAACAATTAATTAATCAATCAGTTAATGAAACATGAAAACAAATTATTTGCTTACTATTTTTTTCGCTTTTTGTGGCGTATTTGAAAAAATTGGTATTTGATAGAAAAGCTGAGGAATAATATTAAGGCATTTAATGCTTTTTTCGTCGTTCAATAATTCGATCTTAAGGCTTTCGATTAGAGAACAGCATTTATTTTTTTTCTAAACTCTTTCTTATTATTAACATCCTATTGAAAAATTAAAATTAAAAAGTTAAGCTATGTAAAATACTATTTATACAAAGCAGTTAAGGAAATTGTTCGAATATTCGACAAAAATAATTCGAATAATTTTTTATTCTAAATTGAAAATGTTCGAACAAAAATTATAAAAAAAATGTTCGAATATTCGGACTAATTGAACGTCATTAGTGGTTGAAGAGTATGCTTCATTTCTTTTACGACAATTTCGCAATGTTTTAATTAGAGGTGAAAAACTATCGATGGCACCATCGATACTATCGATAGTTAATTTTTTTTTGTGATTATCGATGTTTTTTTCTGCCATCGATTAATTTTTCAAAACAATTTTGTTTTTTTAATTTAAATATTTTTCTTTTCATAGACAGAAAAATAACTGGATGACTTGTTATATCATTCACTAATCCCACTTATTTTTCATATAACAATGTTAGTTCTGTTATTTATAGAACTAATGTGCAGTATGCACAAGTCTCAAAATATTGAGTGCTTTCATTATAAATTTTATACTTAAGTCAACCGTCTGGGTTGTAGAAACAGAGGGTAAGAAATAATTGCCTAATTCACAACAATGTGTATCGTTGTATTTTGTATCAAATACACTTTCAATTTTTTATTTGTGAACACTCTGTGTGTAGTGTATTAATTTATTTTGTATGTTTAATGACAAAAGAAGAACAAGCTACATACAAATTCTCTCAGAGAGCCTCTCTCTAAATACAACATTTTAAAAACATATTAAATCAAAGTGTAATAGTGTATTTAATTTTTGTATGAAAATTACCAAGAAAAAATTTTACACAATTGTATTTAATATGTATTGTCATACAAAGATACAAATATACAATAGGTTTTGTGAATTAAGCAAATGTTCTGTTTTGTGTTGTTTAAAATTTATTTTATTTTGAAGTTTTAGTGTAAATATTATACGAGACCAATACAACTTTGATATTAGCACGATAGTATCGTCAATATATCGATAGTTTTTCTAACTTTTGATAGTCTTGAATCGATATATTGATACCGTTTTTCAAACTGTCGAGTTTTCCTTCTCTAGTTTTAATAGAATTTGTAAATTATTCATCTGCTCTGGAATTCTATCCTCCACATTCAGCCAAAATAAAACAGGTTTGAAATATATTTTAGTACAAAATTTTCATAAAAATTTTGCTTAAAATACATTTCAATCGAAAAGATATTTATTAGTTGGTCATTTCATATAGCATAAGTTTAAGTAGAGTTTGGTGGGAAAACTGCTGCATTCTTTATGCCACTACGCACTTCGTCCATATCTGTCCACTTAGGCAGAGACTGGTTTTGACATCAACTATTTAATATGAATTTTGAATCAAATGAGATCTGAGAAATGGATTTACATTTGACATTTTTATATTAATAATGAAGTTTAATAGCATTTGTTTATTTAACGGCAACCAGTATTTCAAGTAATCGTTTTTGTCGTTTGTAAAAATAATGTTTAAGCAGTTTTTCTACATTACGAATGAGAATAATAACTATAGAACATTTATGTTACATATAAATGAAGCCAATAAGCCTTCTATTCTTATATTCACAGTGAATTTGATTAAGCGTGATAAAAATAAAGTCGACAATGTATGTGGCTTAAACCTAATACTAGACAAAATTCACGAGCCTACAAAAAATTTAATTTTTCCTTATACAACATCAGTATTTTGAGCTAGCCATATGTATATTTATATAGGCAATATTTTTATTGTCCGTTACGAAGACGAAATGCACAATTGTGAAGTTGATTTTTGCGAGAAAATTCAAGCTTGTTTTTACATCGAGCACTTATTCAATATGTATAATAAAATATAAGCACATATGCAGTTAGGATAACGGAAGGGTGATGCTATACCGCATCTCCACTCGGAAACCCAATTGGGTCCATTGTGATTACAAATGCAGTATTACTGTAAAGAAAAAGAGCGCAAATAAGATTTTATTTAACACATAATTTTACTTTGTGGGGTACGAATTAAAATTTTGTATATACTTGTTTAAAGTAAACAGCATCATTTTCCCTAATTTTATCTGTTCATTAAAACGGGCCTGTTAAAGATAAAATTCTGTGAAAAAATTTTTTTGATACAAATACCGATCATTAAAAAAATGATTCCTCAATAGTACTAAATCAGGTATTGTACACTGGCAAAATGTACTTTTATGATTTCACTTACTACCGTCTTCAATTTAACTTTATCATATATCCTTTAGCCAGGGTACGTTTTAATATGTTCGTGTTCTCACAAGAATGAGTGCATATACATTATCCTTAAGTTTGCCACAGGGATATCATAAATCTTTTCAAGTCTCTACGTTTTCACATTCAACTAATGCTTTTTATTGCAAGCAAGCTATAGCAACAGCATACAAATACAACAAAACTTTTTCTTTATTCTTCTAAATGTACCAAAATTTATACGTACACATTGTTGTCAACAATACGCCAAGATGGTGGTGCAAGCGGTAGTCTAACACAAGCATTTACTTACAGATTTGTAAGTCATTTAGTTGAGAGGGACAAGAAAGAACATGGGCTACCAGCTCTAGAAGGTAATACAGAGTGTGTTAAATAAGAATTTTGCAACATCACATTGAATCAAAGCACGTAAAAATTGCAAACGATGCATTTTGTAAAAAGGAAATGTAAGAAAAATTGCTGTGAAATCTCATCAAATGATTGCGAATGAATGGGCCAACGATTTTTCTCTCTCCATAACTGCTGCTTCATTCACTTTGTTTGGTTTTGTTGGGTGCTAATGACCATACAATTGTAGTCGTATGTATATGCACATACTCGTGTATGCGTATTTATTTCCAGCTATTTTTTTTTTTGCTTATGGTGTTCAACAACTCTGTTCATATTGCATATTTTGCGGTGATTTCCTACTTCGTATAGATGTGTGTGTGTGCATGTGTGAAGGTGCAAAACCAAAATTTACATAGATTTTGCAAATTCACATTTCACATTTCACATTGGGCGTGTAAGTGGGTGAAGTGTATGCGTGAACATATAACTCATAGTTACGCACAAAATTCCATTCCAGTGAATGTATCCCAAGTTAAGACCGACAGGTGAAATGTGGTAAATTTTTAACAATTTAAGTGATAATGATTCTTCTAAATACAAGTGATTTGTTAATGTTTCTTTTTATTGTCTCACAAATCTTTATTTATTGCCAGCTTTTGTTGCCATTATTTTGAAATCTGTAGCACAGGCAGTTATAAGTAATAACAAGCAAACAGAGCACAATAGATTTAAAGTTCATAATGATGAATTATGGACAAAATGTTTTTTTTTTAAATATGAAGCAATACTTTCAACGTACAATTAAATTCTTTGAAATTTCATGCATACATACAGGGTTATTTATTTAGTGGTTTTAAAAACCTCCACGCATAGGGACCAAAGGAGTTCATTTCACAGATTAATTGGAAACAGAAAGTACTCGCTTAAAAAGAATAAAACTCTACATTAATAGGCAAAAAATTAATGTCAAATAGGTACTATTGTAATTACGCGATAAAATATAACATTTTGAGAGAAAAGTGAAAATATAAGCAAAAAATAAAATTCTTAAAATGTTGCGTAAATTAAATCTTATTTATCTTAAGTAATTTTGAAAAACTAATAAATCTAACCATGAAATTATCAAGTTCAGGTATTTATTCTACAGGTTTTCTTAATTCTGTTTTTATTTTCTTTCTTAAGGTGGACACTAATGGATTCATGTACAAGAAAAAACTGCAGAGAGAAAACAGTGCCTACTAAATACTTCATAAAATAGAACAAAATTAATAAGAAATCTCTATAGTTTTTTTTTTTTCAATAAGGAAATCTTATTAATTTCATAGGGAAACCCTTTTTGAAAAAATCAAGAAGAAATCTTCTAGTTTTTATAAGGTCATCTTATTGATTTTTTCAATAAGGTTTTCTTCTGGGTTTTATTAGGCGACCTCATAAAAAATAAAAAAAAATTGCGTCTTTATTTTCTCTACTTATGTATTTTCATTTAAATGCTATACCATATACATATGTATGTATGTATGTAGTATATTGTAGATGTTATTTATCTATAGATACATACATACACATTATGTTATATTCCTAACTAACTTACTCACCAAGTATTGAACCAGCAAACTTCTGACTGATAGACAAGCACTCTAACCAATGTGCTAACAAGCAGCCTGAACAACCATTGAAATTATTGGGCAAACATTCTTATACAAAAATTAAAAAAATCATGAAAAAAATTGTCTATGTCTATTTATAGATATGAAATAACAAGACACCTCATAAAATCAAGAAGATTTCCTTATTAAAAAAATCAATAAGGTGCTTTACACATAATCATATAGGAACCTACTAAAATCAAGAAGAAAACCTTATTGAAAAAATCAATAAGATAGTCTAATAAAATCAAGAAGAAACCCTTTTTAAAAAAATCAATAAGGCAATCTAATAAAATCAATAAGAAATCCCTATAGTTTACAATTTATAAGAAAACCTAATAGATTCAAGAAGTTTTTCTCTATGGATTGTTTTTTTGGTGCCAAAAAAAAAAACAGAAATTGAGTAAAAAAAGTTGTGAATAATAAGATTTCTTTTTGATTTTATGTGATTTTTTTTTGGTAAAATTAATAAGATTTAGCACATAAAAACAATAAGGAATCTCTATGAAAAAATTTTAGCTACTTTCTGCTGGGATACCTCTTACCCTAAAAACGTTTCATGGAGAAAATATTTTTGATTCTATGAGGCAGTTTATTTTCTGTGTGGATAACTTCTTGCCAGTTATTTCTTATACAAAATCCGTAAGTTATTAATATAGTTTAATTAAGCAGACATTTTAATTTTATTTTAAAAGTTGAAAAAATTGGCGTTGTTTTTGAAAATTTTATGCTGCGTGTTGTTGCGCCTTGGAAGTCATGCACCACTTATTACCAATAATAAGCGCTTAACGATTCCTTTTAGAGATGTAAAAATTTCATAATTTGTTACGCGTGAGTCATCAAGTAGTTACGTGTTAGTCATGCATGAGTCAGGCGTGATCGTGGTTGCATTTATTTATAATAATGATTTAAAAAAAATAGCCTGTGTGTCCTTATCTAACTTTCTAAGGCTTGATAAAAGTCTATTTTTGGATAATTGGTATCCCAAGTCATTCAAGAGCTCTAAATTTTTCAGGAGGGTGCGTGAATTAAAAATAATGAATCTTTACTTATTTGATTGGTTAAGCACCGTTTATAGGCCTTTCTTTCCTGCTTCGTTATTTCTTATATATAACAAAATATTGTTTATTAATATAATAACAATTAATTAATAATCACTTTGTAAAAAGGCTGCCCGTTTCTCTCCACCAAGATTTTGGTATGCCTCACTATTGTAGTTCTGAAGATATGGGAAAACCCATAATCAGTTTGTATTTGGGGTAGTTATCTTCCCTCCCGATTATAGCCACAAGATTTGGGTGGAACATGCAGTTTGTTCTAAGAGTTATTCATGTAAAACTTAGTATGTTTCACTATTGTATTTATGAAGATATAAATTAATCCGGGAAAATACATTCTTTGGCCCCACTGTGCAGGGCTTTCAGCTATTAAATATCTGCCCTTTGGACTGTCATATATTTAGTGAAATGTTTGCTAACTACGAATATGCATCATTTAATAGCTGAAGATTAATGTTCACGAATAGGTAAAAGTACGTAAAATAAAATAAAAATAGCGGACGTAATCTCAGGTAGATCGGAAGTAAAATAATTAAAAAAATTACAACCGAATTGAGAGCTTTCTCCATTTTTGAAGGCTGTTAAAAATAAGGTTATTTTTATACCCCCCACCAAAATAGTAAAGGTTATATAAAGGTTGTTTAATTGCTCTATGCGACTCAAAAATTATATACGTTGTGAGTCCTTATGAATACGGAAGACGAATAAGCGAAGTCCTTCAGTCGGTCTGACCGTCCGTCCGTCTGTCTGTACGTGAAATCGGTTTTCCGAAGCTCACAGAAAAACTAAAGACTTTGGTCTGGGATTGTTGTGTCAGAAATCTTCCAAAATAGATTTGTATTGAAAATCCGATAAATCGCTCTGACACTTTCAGAGCTGGAAAATTTTAACTTTATTTTGCCTTGTATAAGTAACTAGAACCAATTTTGTTTTTTTTTTCTTAAATAAACACATTTTATATATTAATTACAATTGATATTTAAAATAAAAAAAACGATTCCAGGGTTGCAAAATTGCAAATTTTTTTTGTATATATAAGAGAACCTACTAAAATAATGTTTTTAATTTTCTCTATAATTTAAAAAAATTTAAAATAAAAAAAGGGATTGGTATAAAAAATCAGAAATATATAAAAGAATGATACCAGGGTTGGAAAATTTCGACTTTTTGAGGTACAGTAAAACTTCGTTATAACGAACTTCTTGATTTTATTAAATCCCTTGATAAAACCTCTTTATTGCAAAGTTTCTCATACAAAAATACACTATGGCTACAACAAACAAACTCTGAGCAAAAAATCCTCTATATAGCGAAGTATTCCTTCAAATGACTCAATATAACGAAATCAGAATAAATCCTAAATGGTAAAGTCCCGAAGTCTAAATGTATTTACAAGCGCATTTGTACAACGAAGTAAGAATAAAATTATGTATAGCAAAATTGTAAAGTCTAGTTATCAAAAGAACGAATTCTTAATGTTTGAATAAAGAAAACTATAGTTATAACAAATTTTTTTCGTATTTCTTCAAATTTCGTTGTATCAAGGTTTTTCTGATTATATTTATAGCAAATTAATGGCTATAACGAAGTATTTACGGATCCGCTTGGAATTCGTTATATCAAAGTTTCACTGTGTATAAAATAAGTAGGTCAAATTAATTTTTTCTTTTTCTTAACAATTTAAGTATATTTTGTGTTTGAGAAAAAAGAAAATAAATTACACCCAGAGAAAAAACAGCCTAAAATCAATAAAAACCACATTGAATTAATAAGAAACATTAACGAAAGTCTAGTCATGTTGAAATTTCTTATTGCAATATGGAAAAATATTAATTTACAGTATTGATTTATTAATTTTATTTATTTTTGAGTATCTCTCCATACATTTTCTATTATATTGAAAATTATTGAATTAATGTTACGGGTTCTTATTTTTAAGTTGCAGCTTTTCCCTGAGTGTAGTATTAAAAATCAGAAAAATAAGAAATATTGTTCCGGGGTTGGAAAACTGAAATTTTTTTTGTACAAAACTGAATTGATATATTATAATTAATTTCATGTCAGTCTGAATAGACGACTAGCGATAGACGTAAATACGTTCTTCGGGGCTATTAGCATACTATATATAACGCTCCGTGGTTTTGGAGGGGGAAGCGGTTAAGGATTTGTAACGGTTTACACAACTTCTGCTGAGGTATGAGGTATGTGCATATGTATATTTTCAATTCATGGTCTATTCCATTATGGAAGTAAATTCATTTTTGTACGAAGCTTACTTCTCCATTACATTTTTCAATGGAAATTTTCCTTTTTGAACTCACAAGATATGCTGCTATTTCTAGATCATTTTCGGCAAAAATATGTATGTACGTAGTGGCAGTTATCTGCATGTGTATAGCAAGATGAAATTCTTTTACGATACAAGTTCCTGATAAGTACATACGAGTATTCAGAAAGCCTGCCTGAGTTGCTTAGGAGCAAAAGCAATTAGTACACTTCTTTCATTGGGCCTACAAAATTAAAGTAAAAAGCCTTCGTAGTCACTCCATAGTCACACATGCTTAAAGTGTGTATGTATGTCTGTATATGGATACCCAAAGTAACTAGTAGTGCTTGTGTTTACTAAATAATGCTTATTAGTTTTTTTTGCATTAAGAAAGTTCTCTGTTCTACTCCTTTTCATGTGTAACTACTTGTATTTATTCTAATTTATAATTACTTTGTTAGTCATTGAATTGGAAAATTTTCCAATTAAGCTTTATGGTATGTAAAAATACATGTGTATTTTGTTATCCTTAAATGTATTTACCTGTAAGTATTTTTTTTGTTGAAATGTGTGTTTTGCGCTTTTGTATATGCATGTACATTAGAGTGGTCCTTATTTTGTAAAAGTCACAATATTTAATGCAAAACCCTTTTCATTGTTACTTTTAGCAAAAGAATTATTCAAGTGCCGCATCGATGCCATAAAACTTATTTCTTATTTTCGAAATGTCGCGTTATTTGATGCTAAAATCTCTTAAATTGTTTCTTTCAGCAAAATATTGTGTACAAAATTTCAGTTCGATATTTTAACATTAGCACGAGCCGCATTGAGCTTAAAATTTGTGATAAGGGACTAAGAATTCAAAAAAAGTCTTATAACTGCCCCTGAAACGCTTCTGGAAGGGTAAACTGTAATATCGACCCCCACCAATTCTTTTTCCCCAACATTTTTTTGAAATATATTAAGCCCAATCTCCTCTCCTTAAATCCGTTCAAATACAAAAATAAAAGGGTACCAGCCAAATGTATGACCGACCCACTTCAATCTTTTCTCCAATAATTTTTTTACACAGTATTATACCAATTCCCAAAAAAGAGGTAATTTTAGCATTGATAACATGCGCCCCATTAGTATTTTGCCTGTTATGTCTAAAATTGTTGAAAATATATTGAAAGAAGAAATTGTCAAATGGATACAAGCTAACAATATGCTAAATGCAAGTCAATATGGCTTTCGTGATGGGCACAATACTAGTGTCCTTCTAACTGAATTGGTTGAATCGATCAGAAATAACTCCAACAATGATTTAAATAGTATTCTAATCTCGATAGGTCTTTCAAAGGCGTTTGATAAAGTAAATCATTCTCTTTTGGTCAACAAATTAAACAACAACTTCAGATTCTCGATATCGTCTTGCCGTCTTATCAGTTCATATTTGAGTGGGCGTAAGCAATTTGTATTTGTCAATGGCACTACTTCAGACCTTAAGCATGTTAGATCAGGGGTCCCACAGGGTTCTGTGATTGGTCCCATCTTGTTTACACTTTATCTCAACGATTTATTTCATTTGCATTCGCTGATGACAAACAATTGCTGTGGTCCTATGATACACGCACACCACTCCTATGCTCTGAAAATATTAATAGTGATTTAAATGTTCTAAATAATTGGATGACTTCAAACTATCTTCATGTTAACCCTAGTAAGACTTTGGCAATGATCTTTGGATAAAATAGGATTGATACATCACAAATTAACTTAAACTTAAAAATCGCTGATACTCAAGTTCAAACGGTAAGCCAAATGAGATGTCTTGGCATAATTATTGATGAAAAACTATCTTTTGAACCGCACATAGACAACATTTGCTCTAAAGTTTGCATGACTCTGCGTAGGCTATACCATTTAAACCTGACATTACCTTTACATGTTAGAAAATCTGTTGCTTACGCCCTACTGATGACTAGAATCAACTACTGTATTGAGGTTTACTCGGGTTGTAATATGGGCAATAAAATGAAGATAAAAGCATTTTGCATAAAATTATTAGATTCGCTTATGGACTTAGAATAAGAGATCATATTTCACATCATGTAAATAACTTTCTTCTAATCAAGTTCGAAGACTACCTCAAATTTCGATTATTAATTTATTTATACAGAATTATAAAGCTTCAAAGGCCTGAACGCATTTTACGTATGATTAACTTCACTAGAACTCTTAGAAATCCACAAATCATTATATCACGAATAAATAATGCTACATATGATAGATCTTTTCTTGTCCAAGCTGCTGGATATTGGAATATTTTACCTAGGAATTTACGCTCTTTCTCTATGTCCTTAACATTATTCAAACGTAAACTTATTTAATTTTTTAATGGTCTAAACTCGATGCACTAATAACTAGGGTACCCTCAATCACCTTCTCTTTTCTTTTAGAACATTGATGTTTTTACCTTGGGCGGGTTGTGTGTATGAGTGTATGGATGTTGATGTATGCTATGTTTACTTACCATAGAATAGTATTATTACTAGTAATGCAAATGTAATTGGCCAATAGGCTATATGGATTGCAATTGAATGAATAAATGAAATGAAATTTATTTGCTATAAGTATTGTAAGTTTTTAAAAATAAGCACCAGTCTAATGTACAATACGAGTGCTTGTGCAAGAACAACGAAAATCATTTCTTATTTTGCAAATTAGTAACATGTGATAACAAAAATTAACAATAAAATAAGAACGCCTGAATGAACTTCACCTTGTTCAATTATACTTAAGTGCTTAACGGCGAAAAGTTAATGTAAGCTGTAATCATTTTTAATCACTTCCTTGGCTATATTATTGCTTTTAACACATAAAGAAGTAAATTTTATTTACACAATGTAATTCTTCCTTTTCAAGTATTTCTTCATAATGATGAAGAAGTTTCACTCAATGAATCTAGAGGTGATAGTGCGATTATAGCAGCAGTGTTCAGTTAAAAAAAAAAAGAATTTAGCGATGACAGTAAAATTTGAGGTTACAGTTCGGTATTAAAGTTACTTGTATAGCGTACTATAGTTTTAAAAAGATTACCATACTTAAAATTAGGCTGATATTAACTTTTTCCTACTGATAGCTTTTAAAAATAATAAAATATAGCTAATGTTCATTTTATTCTTATGCTGGTGTTAATTTTTTGTTACTTCTCACGTTTTAATTTGCTAATATATTTCGAATAAAAGCTTTATTAAGAAACTCAATAGATATTGATGCCGAAACTTATGCCGAGTACACACTATGACACTTTGTGACATCCCAATAGTGTGCACTAGTAGCACCGTTTGTCATTTCCGAAATTTTTAGTTGTGTGGCATTGCTTGTCATATAAAAAGCATCGTGTGAACGGTATTGTACACATTTTGAAAATGAGAGCACAATATGACAACGCACGTAATGCAACATGTGTACTCAGCATTACAATATAACTTCCTCCATAAAATTTTATACTAATTAATAATTGTATGACATAGAGGAAAAACATCAAACTGGTGGCACTTTTTTCTGCACACTTTGTAAATTTGAATAAATAAAACAAATTGAGCTTACTAGAAAGCCACCTTTATATGCAATTTGGACGAATGAGCCTTTGCATTCGAATGCTGTCGTCATTCAATTGCCTAATGTAGACTGTATAAACATCGCAGCAGCTGTTTCACGACTGTTTTCCAAAAATCAATTTGAACACAAGTTTAGTATGGCCTCGGTACTCTCTGAAAGCATAAGATCTTTGAATCCAATAAATTTTTTAACGTCGTCCTTAAATTCGCGCTTAGGCTGCATTATGCACTAGCAGAAGTTAGGTCAACTTTATTTAATCCACAATCGTTACAGCCAAAGTAAAAACACCCAGGGTCTATGGCGGGAATCAAATACACGACCTTTAGACTGACAAGCTAGTATTGCTACTATTGAGCCACAGCCGAATATAAAAGATATTTTACTTCACTATTAAAATACATATGTATAAGCCCTGAGAGCAATGCTTTGTAAATGCTCTTGTTAACAAGTTGCAAACCCAATTTTTTCTGTTAATTTTGTTGTTGTTTAATACTAAATGAACAAATATTTGGCTGACCCAACACCCAGCAAAAATAAATTTTATACAGGTAAGCACTAAGAGAAACATAATGGTTTGAGAAGCGCGGAAAAGTATACATTGCATACCCTCTGCTTCAGCGTAAGCGAAGGACGATATTTAACACAAACACTACGAATTTGGGCGGCTGTTTATACTTCAATTCTCAAAGTTCTTTTTGGTGCATGCTGCCTCGCTTACCTGAGTACAAATTTGGATGCGACTAAAATTTTTATTTCGAGTTTTTATTTTTTATTTTTTAATTGGATTGTGTCTCGAGAATCACTTTTATTCTGTTGCAAAAAATATGCCCCTGATTGGAATTTATAAAATTTTTACAGCCAACACACGTCCATAATAGGTTAAACCGTGTCAAAAGATACAAAGTATCATATATCTCAATCCAACAAACAACCAACCTTTAGAACGAATTTTGCTAAAATCTCTTTTTTCATTCTTCGTTATAAGGAAAACAACTTCCAAGCATACAAACTACGAGTATCACATTTTTATTAAAAGGATTATAAAATATAAATAAATAAAAAGCTAAAAAAACGAGTTGTGACTAGTGTTTTTCATATGGGATTTCCCGGGAAAAATTTCCCGGGATCCCGCACATTTTCCGGGAAAGAAATCCCGGGAAATTTGTGCGGGAATTCCCGGGATTTTTTGATTTCGTTATGGCAACTTAATTTGTATGTACACATTCCTTGATGAGTGTCGTTATTCACTTTATTAATTTGATGGTGCAATAATAAGGTGATGGGAATATCACAATAGCTAAAGCTTTACAACAACTAAGGCCAAGTTTACATCTGGTACACATGCATTCTGAGACTTAGGTGCCTTTATTTTGAAAAAGCAGAACGTGACGATCAAAATTCTACATTAATTCTACAACAATTCATAAAAGTAAAAACAGAAATGAGCAAGGAAATAAAAAAAAATTACAAATAATTACAGATTCTTTTTGGTAAATAGTACGGTTAAAACAGTGTTGCCGAATCGCGGGTAATTACCCGAATCAGGTGTAATTTTTATGTGCAAGTGTAGCGCGTGGGTAATTGCTCTCGGGTGTAATTTACGGGTAATTTGAAATTCGTTTATTTTATATAATAAATCGTGTATGTTCTAGCTTTCACATCGTTTTCACACGTTTTCTTGTGAGTTCGGATGTTAAAACACATAGTAGGCCTGCTTAAGTTGAAATTTAGAAAATACAAATTAATAGTATGTGTTCTAGCATCCGAATTTAGAAGAACACTATTTGGAAATTGACGATTTCAAACTTTTAGATTTTTTTGTTTTCGATTTTTTCCACTTGTTAACAGTCTTGTGAAAAAAATACGAATTTCACTTGTTAATAGTGAAAAAATACGAGTTTTTTGCTCAAAATCGAAAACGAGAAAATCTAAAAGTTTGAAATATTATTGACCTGCACAAGACCATTTATAAGACCTTTCAAGACATGTGACATTTTTCAAACGCTTTACTACAGCGAAATATTCTAATATAAACGCTAATCAACACTGTTGGCAATATTTTTTTTGAGTTCTTTGTCTTGCCAACAGTGTTTTTACCATTTGTTTTAGAATATTTCGCTGTAGTAAAGCGTTTAAAAAATGTCGCATGTCTTGAAAGGTCTTATAAATTGTCTTGTGCAGGACTTTAATACATATGTATATAATATATTAAATAAACAAAATAAAATATCAAAAACAAATATAATAATAATAAGCAATAAGATATGAGGTAGATTTATAATGAACTACTTATTTTAACATGAAAGTTAGCATTTATTTTCACCAAAAAATTATACTCTTAGATAGCAGAATAAAAAAAATTTAGACAAAACAAGAAAAAATATTTTTTTTGATTCGAAATTTATATTACAGATGAATATTCTATAGGAGAGTTTTTTGCCATCCGAAGCTCATTTTGAGAAAATTTCAGTTGACGTATTTTGAATATACGCTCTTGATATGTTGCACTTCACTGGAGGTGATACCAAATCATAAGTAGACCTTAATCAAGATTTTTGAAATGTGTCAAATATTTATTTTAATATTGGGTGAAATTCCTTTGAAATCGGGTAATTTTGGCTCCTACGAGGTGTAATTTTGAATATATATTTTGAATATATATTTTGGTAACACTGGGTTAAAAGCATTAACAGCTTATTCTCTACTAAAGTCCTATTTCCAAAGAAATATGCCCTTATGCAAAAATGATTATTAAAGTTAAAGCATGCGTTAAAACTGGTTTTGAGATACAAAATTCGTTTGTTAAACCAATTTTAAGTTTAACAATGATTTTTTCATAAGGGGGATATTTTATAATATTTTTTTTTAATAATACGCGTATAATTTCTTTTTTATAATATTGGTATATATGTATTATTATATAAAGAACGGAAACGGTATTATTATTTTTTTTTATTTATTTATTTAATCGATCTCATGAATTATAATTTGTTTTTGTAGAAATAAATTAAATTTAAAAATATTTTGTATTGTTTTGTACTGGGCGGGAATTCCCGGGATTTACCGGAAACCGAAAAATCTTTCCCTCTTTCCCGGGAAATGAAAAAGTCCGGGAAAAGAAAAACTCTAGTTGTGACTCTTTTGTTGCTTCTTGCAACATTGCAATAGGTGAACACAAATATTACTCATACGTATGCATTTGATATGACATAAAAAGTGTAGCATACTTTATAGATGATCAAATAATCACGTGCGTATACTTAATATTAACTATTACTCCGAAAAATATTTGGGAATTCTAAGTTAGAATTTCTAACAAAGTATGTTTTCAAAGAGTTATAAAGTAATCGGTTATAATTGCTTTATAAAGTTACAGTCTTATTTATATAAATTATTAAGGCTTTTTAAAGGCTTAATAAGAACAATTTTGTCCGCAAAATTTGTTTTATAAACCCTTTATAAAGCATTAATAATTTTTATAAATAAGGCTGTTATAAAACTTTGTGTTGGCAGTGGATTCAGTAAATACAATATAGGTAGCCACCCTCAAAATGCATTTTGGTATGTAATGAAAGTCAAATAAGTATTTTTTGTATATCATATAAATTATTACAGCCTTATTTATAAAAATTATGAAGACTTTATAAGACAAATTTTTACACATACATACAAAATTTTTCTTATTAAGCCTTTTTGAAGCCTTAATAATTTTTATAAATAAAGCCATACATTTTTACTTCAGTTTGATATACTTTTACTTTATAAACAAGGCTATCATGAATAAAATTCTAAATATTTAGGAATTCTAAGTTAGAATTTCTAACAAAAGTATGTTTTCAAAGAGTTATAAAGTAATCGGTTATAATTGCTTTATAAAGTTACAGTCTTATTTATATAAATTATTAAGGCTTTTTAAAGGCTTAATAAGAACAATTTTGTCCGCAAAATTTGTTTTATAAACCCTTTATAAAGCATTAATAATTTTTATAAATAAGGCAGTTATAAAACTTTGTGTTGGCAGTGGATTCAGTAAATACAATATAGGTAGCCACCCTCAAAATGCATTTTGGTATGTAATGAAAGTCAAATAAGTATTTTTTGTATATCATATAAATTATTACAGCCTTATTTATAAAATTATGAAGACTTTATAAGACAAATTTTTACACATACATACACACAAAATTTTTCTTATTAAGCCTTTTTGAAGCCTTAATAATTTTTATAAATAAGGCCATTAATTTTTACTTCACTTTGATATACTTTTTCTTTATAAACAAGGCTATCATGAATAAAATTCTAAATATTTAGGAATTCTAAGTTAGAATTTCTAACAAAGTATGTTTTCAAAGAGTTATAAAGTAATCGGTTATAATTGCTTTATAAAGTTACAGTCTTATTTATATAAATTATTAAGGCTTTTTAAAGGCTTAATAAGAACAATTTTGTCCGCAAAATTTGTTTTATAAACCCTTTATAAAGCATTAATAATTTTTATAAATAAGGCTGTTATAAAACTTTGTGTTGGCAGTGGATTCAGTAAATACAATATAGGTAGCCACCCTCAAAATGCATTTTGGTATGTAATGAAAGTCAAATAAGTATTTTTTGTATATCATATAAATTATTACAGCCTTATTTATAAAAATTATGAAGACTTTATAAGACAAATTTTTACACATACATACATACAAAATTTTTCTTATTAAGCCTTTTTGAAGCCTTAATAATTTTTATAAATAAAGCCATACATTTTTACTTCACTTTGATATACTTTTTCTTTATAAACAAGAGATAATAGGGAAAATTCTAATTGGAAAAGGGAATAATTTCACATGGAATTTTATTTATGATAGCCCTGAAATATTACTTTATTAAATATTATTAATAGTTTTTAAAATAATTGATTTTAAATGGAATCCATGCTGAGAGACGCATGTGCGGAAAACGTTGTTTATGATTACGGGCAGAGTTGTGGTGGTTTCTACTTACCATCTTCCTGTGTACTGCAGCCATATTAGAAAACATTTGCTGCAATTAGATCTGCAGACCTGGGAGGCCGCCAAAATTTTAGGTGTCTTGAAATAAATTAACTTGTAGATTTTTGGTGTAACTCTGCCGAAAAGGGATGTACACAGAAAAAAACTAATTTTCCATTTCAAACACAAAATTCTCTGAATCAAATATTAATTTTGTCAATTTAGGTCCTACAAAGAAATTTGTAAATTCAAATACAAAATTTTGTAAGAATTTGTTTGAAAAATAACTTTGTTGAGTAAAAAAAAACAAGCCACGACGTTTTTCGGCTTCTTGTCCGAATTCACACGTTTACAACACGAGCATTTAAAGAAAACAACAACATCAGCACATGACCACGTTGAGTCAATGAACAAGCAAGGAAAACGCCAACACAAGCAAATGAAATTAAATGATACAGTTTTTTATATAAAACAAAATTGAAACAAATAATTTACTGGAACAGTAAAAATATTTACCGAAACTAAACTAAATTTTTTTTGCGAATAATTTTTTCTGTGTACTATGTGAGAAAATGTACTTTCTTGCTGGATACATAAAAAATTAAAGTAATTTATTAACAATAATAAAGGAAAATTAGTGGTACATTTTTAAATAAAGATCTCCAGTGATCGACACAGTGCGACCGTCGTCTTCATAAAAGTAAGGCCTGAAACTTACAGTTTAATGGAATGACAAACCACACGTTTACTCGAGCTGTCTGCAATTCACTCTTTTAAAGTCTTCGTAAATTATATTCACTCCACTCGACAATTTTTCTCATTAACATTGTCCTTTAACGCCCCTTTTCTCAATGTATGATTAAGAGTTAACGTGAACTTTAACGGACAGTTCTTCATACAAAACTTGCCGTTAAAGTTCCTGTTAGCTTTTAATTGTACATTGTGAAAAGGGCCGTAAATCGATTTTGGCCTCATCTGACATTAATATTCCTCTGATAAAATAAATATCAGAAGTCCGCGAGGTTTAGTTTGCTTGTTCTTTGAATTTTATAGGGAAGCAAATTTAAATCTTTGTGCAGAACTATCTGCAGTGACTGTCGACTGATACCAATCTGACCAAATAAATTGTTGAAACGGTTGGAATAGCATGAAGAACAGCTGCTATAGCAACAATTGTCTCTTGTATCAGTGGAATTTTTGTTGTATGGCTGCCTTGAGTAGTCATGGGAAAGATGAGATGTAAAAAGTATAGTACTCGTGTAAATTAAAGAAATCCTATAGCCAGTTTGTGTACGATGTTGACTAGGTAAAAAAAGATTATAGCGCCGACAAATCATCCCTCAACTGACAAATATTTTCAACTCATCAAAAGGAAATACTAGTTTGTTAACGCTCCGTTAAATGACGGCCTTATGCTTATAGCAGGAGTAAGGTCCATTATTACAACTTGCCGTTAGTTTAATTTTGTCATACCGATAAATATCTTTGAAATCTTCATTTATTGTTTTTTATCCATTAATTATTATTACTATTAATAATAATAATAACAATAAACAATTAAAGTTGTAATAATGCAGACAAAATACTCTCTTTAACTAACGGCAAGTTGTAGTAATGGCCCTTAAAGAAACAAATATATAAATATTTAAATCATTTCCAAAATGTCTAATCATATAATTTTGAATGCAAGACAAGAAAAGGCATTTTAGATTTTAACAAAAAGTTTTTATTGGCTTTTAAAATTCAATAAACAAAATTTAAAATTTTTTATATTATTAAAAAGTTTATATTGCTGTTTGGAAAATTTTTCCAAAAAAAAAACCAACATGTGAAGCTTGAAGCTGCTGTCAGTAGAACATGAGTAAATGTGCATTTGTTTGTTTTTTAAATAAATTTGCTGTACATATGTATGAATACATGTCTTTACCTGACAAGACACACGCCAATACTTTATTCTTTTGTTAAATAAGACAAATGTACATTTTTTTGTTTATATTATTTTTTTGTATCAGTAACCTTCGTTATATTGTAAGTATATTATTACATATGCATATAGAAATGTACTGTGATGTCTATTTTGATACCCTTTACCAAAAATGGAAAAGGGTATATATAGGTTTGTCATTCCGTGTGTAATTTCCATAATATTAATTTGCGACCCAAAAAATATATATATATATTCTAGGTACTTATGAATAGGGAAGACGAATAAGCGATGTCCGTCTGTCCGTCCGTCCGTCTGGTGTACGTGAAATCGGTTTTCCGAAGTACCAAGAAAAGCTAGAGGCTTCGTTCTTGGACTGGTGTGTCAGAAATGGTCCAACTTAGATTGGTATTGAAAATCAGCAAAATCGAGCAGACGGTTTCAGAGCTGGCAAGCTTAAACTTGATTTTGCCATATAAAAGTAACTAGATAACACAATATTTTTAATTTTTTTGTTAAATAAACTTATTTTATATTTCAGTGCGAATAAAATTTGTATTAAAAATATGAAAAAAAAAATTAAAAAAACCAAAAAGACGTTTGCAGGGTTGGAAAACTTTAACTTTTTGTGTTATGTAAAATTAACTATGTCTGTCACAGGGTACTTTCTCGAGAACCGTAAGAGCTACAGCCCTGAAATTTGGACACAGTGTGTAGACCTTTGGCTGCTACAAAAACAAATATACGAGAATTGGAAATTAAAGGGTGTTCCAAAACGAGCAACGAAAAATGTTAAAATCCCATGTAATATACATACAATTGTATGTATACACACTTTAAATTTGTAAGGTTAGTGTATTTTTATACAGACTACAACAATTAACACTAAAATTTAAAAAATTTTAATAAAAGGGTGTTCCATCAGTTTATGCGATTGTGATTATGTAATTTTGAGAACTTGCTGTATATTGGAAACTGTAAGAACAAAAACTCTTGAAATTTTCAAAAACGGTAAAACTAAAAAATCAAAAAATTATAAAATCGCCAAACCGAAAAAAAATCGGCAAAAACAAAAAAAATCGCCAAAAAAAGCACCAAATTAAAAAAAAATTCCAAGACTAAAATAAATCTCGAAAAAACGGAAAAATCGCCTCAATACAAAAAAAAAAAACGCAAAAAAAAAAATGAAAAAACCCAAAAACAGAAAGAAAAAATCTTCAAAATGAAAGAAATAGCCAAACTGAAAAATAAATCCCTAAAAACAGAAAAAAATCGCCAAAACGAGAAAAAAGCGACAAAACTAAAAAAATCGTTTAAACTGAAAAAAACTTTAAAAAAGCAAAAACGCCACATTAAAAAAATTCTTGTGCGAGTCAAAGTCGCACTTTACTGAATTAATTTTGATGTTAAAGTAACTAAATAAAACTAGTATTCTCCTTATTTCTTTTTTTCTTTGTTCACTTAACATATTTTATATATTTTTTAAAGAACAAGATTGATATAGGGAACCAAAAATATATAAAATGATGATTCCAGGGTTGGGAAAAGTACAATCTTTTTATATATAAAACTAACTAAATAAAGCTAGTTATTTTATTGATAATTAAATATATTCTATATTTTAGGAAGAAATAAATTAGTACTCGTATTAAAACCAGAAAAATTTAAATTATGCTTCCAGGGTTGGAAATTAAAAAAAATATTTGGGTAACAAAATAACCAAAAATATTTGTTTTTTCAGTTAGTCATATTTCATATTTTAGGAAGATCTTTACGTAAGCAAATTCTTTAGTCGAAAAAACCAAGAGGTCACTTACTAAAAATTGCATTATAACAAAAAATTATAAATTTTATCACAAATCAAATATATACGTATGTACTTATGTATGCATCTGTATACTACATATACATACATACGTTGGTAAAGGGTATATAAGATTCGGCACAGCCGAATATAGCACTTTTACTTGCTCTTAATATTTTTGTTTGACTTGGCTTGAGTATTGTCTAGTAAAATAGATCTGTTTAAAAATACCAAAATAATACACGTCGTACAGTGATTCGTTTTAAGTATAACAGCTGAACTTATAGAATTCAGTTAGCACTAATTAATTGAGTTTCAGAAAAAAAGCGGGAAGCGTGTATGTTTTCAACCAGAGATTGCGTAAAAAAAAATAATAGTAATTTTGTTAATAATGTTGTTAAGAAAAAAATAATACCACAAAGGGAAAAACACTTAAAAAAATTTACTAATACTTAATTTACATCTAATAAAGAAGTTATGTACTAACGATTAAAAAAGGCAGGGCCAAAAATTAAAAAAAAAAACAAAAATTCAAGTGAAATAACATAGAAACTGTAAAAGATAAAATGGTGCTCTAAAAATGTTGAAAAAAATTATTAAGATCGGTCGATAGTTACAAGCTGCGAAAGAATTTCGACACCCGCAGTTTCCCACTTTAAGGCTCTTTGTAGCCACCCTGTCTTACAAAAGGTTGCCACCAAATATACTTTCTAAAAAGTTCAACTTCTTTCCAAAACAGCAAGTTTCATCGAAATCGATTTAGTAAATCAAAAGTTGCGGACTTTTTACCACTTTTTTTATTTCACCTCACTGTGCGCCTCTAGAATAATTGCTGTGGACATATGTGAAGTCGCTATCCTACGCCGATAAGCCCGAAACGATTGACCACTTGGAAGACAACATCCGCCGTATTATTGCCAATATACAGCCACATCTGTTGAAAAAATAATCTGACCCAGCCTTGGCGGTCATATGCCAGAAGTCATATTTAAATTATAATGCCAGAATATTATCTTTCGAATTAAATAAAATTCATGTCAATTAATAAAACGTATCTTTGTTGTATTCCATTTCAAAGTTCTTTACCTATAAGAGCCATTATCACAACTTAAAGTTAGTTAAAAGTAGGATTTTGTTGGACGTATAAAACGCTATTCATTATTATAAATTTAATTTAACTTACCAGGAAGGATACTTTAGGTTAAGCTAAAATTGTACTGATGAAAAACTTTTTATACATCCGATAAAATCCTACTTTTAACTACCTTTAAGTTGTAATAATGGCCCTAAAAATTATAAGGATTTTTATATAATAATTTTTAAAGATATGACTGTAATGCAATCAATGAAATATTCTTCAGACCATAACTGAAGGTGGCTGCAAAATACTTAAAATTATGCACAAAAGCTCAACAGTATTTGCATCAAAATACTTAAATAAAACCCACATATTAGCAAAAAAAAAAAAAAAAAAAATAATAATGGTCAATAGCGAAATTCATTTAGGATTTAATTAAACCTGCAAATAAACATAATACCCACTTTTGTATTGAATTACAATTACATACATATATAACTCAAACTTGGTACATACCCTCATAGTCCACCTGATTTTTATTTTTATATATCTACATATTAATTTACAATAGCAAATTCGTAGCAATATTTTCTCTGATATATTACACAATTTTACCGCATATCCTTATAGTCATTATGAGAGGGTGGGCCAAAACTTACCATGGGGCTTAAAAATGTAATAACTTTTTCGTTTATATATGTTTTTTATTTTTTTTTCGGATAATATAAATAACACTTGGAGAATAAATAATAGAAAGATTCACAACTGAACAAAGAACCAGAATAATAGAATTTTATTATTTAAATCAGAGATCAATTATTTAATTTTTGATTATGAGTGTTGACGCTCATTGTCATTTGAATGGCTTTGTTAATAAGCAGAACTGTAGGTTCTGGGGCTCTGAAAATCCAAGAGCCATTTATCAACGCTAATTGCACCCCATTAGGTGTACAATATGGTGTGGGATCACATCTGAAAATATCATTAGGCCTTACTTCTTCGAGAATGAAGATGGAAGTGCTGTAACCTTAAATGGAAAGCGGTATCGGTTTATGATATACAATTTTTTACGTCCTGCTCTTGAAAACAGACCTGGTATGTTGTTTCGGCAGGACGGAGCCACTGTCCACACTGCCGGAGACACAATGGCACTTTTAAGTCAAATTTTTGGAGAGCGAATAATTTCCAGAAATTCGTAAATTATTTGGCCAGCGCAATCGCCAGATTTGACAGAAAATAGTCGGGTATTTTCTTTGGCGTTATCTGAAGGAGCGAATGTATGTGAACAAGCCAGAGACAAACCTTGAACTCATGGCAAACATTGTTGCAGAAATTCGAACGCTACAGCTACACATTTTGAAAGATGTTATGGAAAATGCTCTAAAACGAGCCCATCAGTGCGAAGCTGAAAACGGTGGTCATTTAAGAGACTTTATTTTTCATACTTAGTGTAAAAAATACCATTTTATACATTATAAAAGCTGAAAAAAAAAAATAAAAAAAACTTAATAAACGAAAAAGTTATTAAACTTTTAAACCTCATGGTAACTTTTGGCCTACCCTGTATTACATAGTTACATATTTGCAATTCAGTATATAGATTATTTGAGAGTTTTTGCAAAATATTATTAAATTTTCTCTCATACTTTGTTTAACGTTGCACACACACACACACACACACACAGTCAATATAAAAACAATATTTTGATTTTAGCTTTATACTCTTATTATGATTATTGAGGTTTCTTTTTTTCTGTTGCTAAACATTTACTTTTTTAGTGTTTCAATCTTAAATAACATTTCATAAATTCATGATTATGACTGTTGCTGGCCATATTCTTCCTTGTATGACAATTTGACTTAAGTGTCAATAGACCTCAACTAATACAGCGATCTTGTAATATCTTTCTGTAAATTATAAATTAAATGAATGCCTCTCTAATGGTCAGACTGGAAATTTTTTTATTTAGTTAACACAGATGATGGGGTGTTACTCCAGAGAGGAAGCTTTTAGCGTTATAATAGTAAAAAAAATATTTAAGACTACATTGAATAAATAGAAAATCAAATGTAATTTAGTTTTATGATAAAATAAAGATAAAGAAAACAATATTCGTAGAGTTATGTTAGAGGAACGTGCTTTCGAAGCGTTGCAAAGTTAGCGAAATTAGAGATTTATTTGCGCACCGTGTGGCCAATCCCCGTTCATATTCCGCAGCGCATTCTGTGGGCGACGCACAGTCCGGCCAAAAGTCGAAAAATTTAGAAAATTATCCACAAATTGATATATGGGGGTTATATTATTATTGATTACGAATCCGTTATAAGAATTAGCAAATTCATAATGGCCGACTTAATATGGCGTCATGTCATACGAAAAACCTATATAAAATTAAATGAATTTGCTAATTGATTAAAAGTTCCTGGTTTGATATTATTAGGGTATTAAATTTCAAATTTACTAAAAATTACTAAATTAAAAATGGTGAAATGCAATATGGTGGTGTAACACAACATACCAAAAAGAAATAAAACAAGTAAGAGTGCTATATTCGGCTGTGCCGAATCTTATATACCCTTTACCAACGTACGTACATATATATAGTATACAGACACGTACATACATATTTGTTTTGTGAAAAAATTTATAATTTTTTTAAAGTTTCCATCTTTGGAGCTATAATTTTCATTTTTCAAATTTCATACACCAAACTTTTCTTTCAGAAGCATAAAATATATTCAATTTATAAAGAAAAAGAAAAAAAAACAAAAAGTGTAAGTTTTCCAACCCTGGAGTCATAATTTTGGATTTTTCTGATTATTGTTACCAATCTAGTTCTTTAAAAAAATACATAAAATATGTTAAGTGAAAAAAGCAAGAACGAAATAAGCAAAAACTTAGTTTCATTTAATTCCTTTAATACTAAAAAAATCAGTTAAGTGCGACTTTGAATCGCGCACGAAAGGAAGGTTTTTTTGCTTTTTTTGAAGTTTTTTCAGTTAAAACGATTTTTTCAGTTTTGTCGCTTTTTTCTCGTTTTGGCGATTTTTTTCTGTTTTTTAGTTTTTTTTCGTTTTGGCGATTTTTTTTTTCTTTTTTTGGCGATTTTTTTTCATTTTGGCGATTTTTTTCTGTTTTTTAGGTTTTTTTTTCGTTTTAGCGATATTTTTCATTTTGGCGATTTTTTTTTCATTTTAGCAATTTTTTCGTTTTTTTGCGATTTATTTTAGTCTTAGAAATTTTCTTTTAATTTAGTGCTTTTTTCATTTTGGCGATTTTTTTCTGGTTTTTTTTTGGGTTTTTTTCGTTTTGGTGATTTTTTTTCATTTTGGCGATTTTTTTTATCATTTTGGCGATTTTTTTCTGTTTTTAGGTTTTTTTTTCGTTTTGGTGATTTTTTTCATTTTGGCGATTTTTTTTTCATTTTGGCGATTTTCTTTCATTTTGGCGATTTTTGATTTCATTTAAGCAATTTTTCAATTTTTTTGCGATTTATTTTAGTCCTAGAAATTTTTTTTTAATTTGGTGCTTTTTTTCGTTTTGGCGATTTTTTGTCTGTTATTTAGGTTTTTTTCTTTTTTTGGCGATTTTTTTCATTTTGGCGATTTTTTTCTGTTTTTTAGGGTATTTTTCGTTTTGGCGATTTTTTTTCATTTTGACGATTTTTTTCTGTTTTTTAGGGTTTTTTTTTCGTTTTGGTGATTTTTTTCGTTTTGGCGATTTTTTTTCATTTTGACGATTTTTTTCTGTTTTTTATGGTTTTTTTTTGTTTTGATTATTTTTTTTCATTTTGGCGATTTTTTTTTCATTTTTGCGATTTTTTTCTGTTTTTTTTTCGTTTTGGCGATTTTTTTTTCATTTTAGCATTTTTCCGTTTTTTTTGCGATTTATTTTAGTTTTATAATTTTTTTTTTTAATTTGGTGCTTTTTTTCGTTTTGGCGATTTTTTCTTGTTTTTGGCGATTTTTTTCGGTTTGGCGATTTTATAATTTTTTATTTTTTCAGTTTTACCGTTGTTGAAAATTTCAAGAGTTTTGCTCCTACGGTTTCCAAGATACAGCAAGTTGTCAAAATTACATACTCAAAATTGCATTAACTGATGGAACACCCTTTAATTTAAATTTTTAAAATTTTTGTGTTAATTTTTGTAGTCTGTATAAAAATACACTAACCTTACAAATTTCAAGTGTACATACAATTGTATATATACTACATAGGATTTTAAAATTTTTCGTTGCTCGTTTTGGAACACCCTTTAATTTCCAATTATCATGTATTTGTTGTTGTAGCGGCCAAAGGTCTACGTACTGTGTCCAAATTTCAGGTCTGTAGCTCTTACGGTTCTCGAGAAAATACTAATATAGTTCTAGACATAGTTCATTTTACATAACACAAAAAGTTAAAGTTTTCCAACCCTGGAAACGTCTTTTTAATTTTTTTGTATTTTTTTTATTTAAAATTCCAATTTTAGTCGTACTGAAGTGTAAAATATGTACATTTATTAAAAAAAAATAAAAATTTGTTTTCGGGAGTTACTTTTATATGGCAAAATGAAGTTTAAGTTTTCCAGCTCTGCAATCGTCTGCCCGATTTTGCTGAATTTCAATAGCAATCTATTTTGGAAAATTTCTGACACACCAGTCCAAGAACGAAGTCTCTAGCTCTTCTGGGAGCTTCGGAAAACCGATTTCACGTACAGACAGACGGACAGACGGACAGACGGACAGACGGACAGACGGACAGACGGACAGACGGACATCGCTTATTCGTCTTCCCTATGCATAAGGATCCAGAATATATATATTATATGGGTCGCTTATTGATATTATAGAAATTACAAACGGAATGACAAACCTATATATACCCTTTTACCATTTTTGTTGGTAAAGGGTATAAAAAAACTATTGTTATATTTTTATTAAAATTGAATATGAGTAAATTAAATAATAAAAAGTTATATTGAAATAATATTAAATGAAAAAGTTTTCGTCTCATAAGAGCCACAGTCGTCTGACACTGATACAGCGGCTGAAGAACTCTCAAAATATTGTTGTTCATCTTCTCTTTAATTATTTGCAGGTAGAGGTGCTAGCAAATAAAAAGAACATTTTTCTACAAAATACCGTTTTTAAAAGTATCTCATCTGAAAAGTACTTTTTTTCAAAAAGTTTTTTTTTTTAAATTACTTTTCTCAAACAAATAGATTTTCCCACAGTGTACTTTTTAAAAAGTGCATTTTTCTTAAAGCACCTTTTTGAGTAAATACCATTTCCGAAAAGTACTTTTTTTTTGAAAGAGTACTCTTTTTATAAAAAACCTTTCCCGAAAGGTATATCTCTCGAAAAGTACCTCATCCAAAAACTTTTCATATCCCAAAAGTACATTTTCAAAAATTAAGCTTTCATAAATTATATTTGCAAAAAAGTACCATGTCCCAAAAGCACCAAATCCAAAAATTACTACTTCCAAAACAGCGGTTTCTATTGAGCGGTAGAAAGTAACAGTAGATTATTTTAACATGTATGTTTTATATACCTTATCATGAATAAAAAAGTACCGAAAACGGTATAAGTGCGATGTTTCAGAAAGTGCCAAAACAAGGAGAAAATATCGTGCCAAAAACATTTCTGCTATGTTCAATACTTTAAGAGATGTGTTGAGTGTTAAAAAAGGTACCAAAATTCAGTTTTGACCCCCGTTTAACCCCTAAAAGTACACATATCGAAAAAGTACCAAGCACGTGTTGGCTTATTTTTAGCATAATTCGTATGATTTTGGAATTTAGAGTCTTTCTATCGTACTTTCCGAGATATAAAGATATCGATTTTACCCTTTTTACTCCTCTTTACCCCTCTCCTCTTACACATTGGAACAGAAACCTGCACACTAAATTTCAGCTCTGTAGCTGTATTCGTTTGGGCAGTGCGATGATATGTCAGTCAGTCAGTCAGTGACGTTACTCTTTTATAGATGTGCAGTTATTGAACGGACAGCTACGGGTAGCTAAATTTTATTTTATTTGTTGCATAATTATATTAATAACTACCTCAAACAGCTTAGAAAGAAGGATCTAGCAAGACAAACAATATTTCACTTAATCACGTGCATTTTGTGCATTTTTACATATCCCTTTCTAACAATTTACTATTTAGAAATCTACTTTCGAATTTTTATTTTACTTATTATAATTACTTTTAGCTATAAAATCAATTTTGTTACGTGTGATTTGGTTGATTACAAAAATTTTCACATGGGAAGACCTCATTCAAACTGAAAGTATGTAGGGCATTTGAGGCAAGGGACCTTGCTATGAACATTTTTAAGCTCCTAGGACATTTCTTTAGCCAACGCAGTGACAAAAAATTCCCAAATAAAAACTTGCTTTCTCCACCTTTGTTCACATAAAAGGGGTTGCACTGTGCGACCTAAAGTATTTTTAATTTTTTTAGTTATTTTATTTTATGAACTCAATGATTTTCCACGTTTCACATCCGTAAAAAAGGGCCAAATTTGTTATGGAATTGCAGAAGTTGACTTTTTACCGATTAGAAATTTTGCAAGAATTCCAGATCTTACTCAGTATAGCATATAGTCTAAAGTTTACTTTAAATTTACTTGTGTTGTTTACAAAATCACATTAATTAATAACAGCCTTATTTGTAAAAATTATTACGGCTTTATAAAAGCTTTTTTAAAAAAATTTTTATGAAAATTTGTTTTAAATTCCTTTTGTAAGGCCTAAATAAGTTTAATAAATAATGCTGTAAAAATATTTCGTTCTGCAAGAAATGAAAATATTGAACTTAAGTCGAATTAAGAAAATTATTATTTATTAAAATTGATTCTAGTTCAATTACATATTTATTTTTAGTCATATTTCAATTTGTTTCACATAATCTTGTTTTGTCTACTAATTATTTCCTTTTAATTTTCAAAAGTATCGTTGTAGTTTTTAGGATAATATTTCTCTGATAGTAATCACTGCAAAGAAAATGGATAAATAAATGAAATCAGTGATTAAATATCAGTCTTAAACTATACAGTATTAAAACTTAAAAAAGAATTATATTATTTATTATTTTCCTTTTGAAATTTATTTGCTGGTGGTTCAGCGTTGTCTATATGCATTTCATTGTTGCTGTAACAAATCATCAGTAGACTTCAACCACACATTTTGAATAGTCGCAAACCTCTTATCTTATGCACAGACAACGCTGTACCACCAGCAAATAAATTTCAAATTAAAATAAACTTCTGACAATATCGTCCCTACCACGTCAAACTATCCAATATGCAAAATTTGTTTTTTAAATTTGTTATCTTGGTATCTTAATTTATACGATATGCCTCGTTCCAAAATGCTGAAATTCTTATGGACTGAATACGCTGTTTTTAAATTCACAGTTGACGGGTCTGCCCGCTCTTCTGAAAATTACAAATTTGCATATTGCATAGTGTGACATCGTAGGGACGATATGTCGAACAATAAATTTCTTAAATTTTACTATTTTCCCAAAAACTAAAAAATACCATTTAAGACATTTCCCCATACAAGCGATAATAGCCGAGATATACTCAAACAAAATATGAATGTGGTATTATGCATTTATGAATATTTTTGCTGTTGCTATTTTTACTTTTGTTTTGGATATCAGCCAAAATATGTACGAAAGTGTGATGCTGGCATAATTGCTCGCCTACCTGTTTGTCTTATATTGCATCTAATATTCAATTTGCTGTGTTTGTAGGAAAATATTCATTACTGTCATGGGCAACGGGTAAAACTAACATGTTGCAAGATGAATATTAGCTTTCAGCCACGTTTGTGTGTGTATCTGTAATTATATGCACTTAACCATTTCGCTTACAGTTTAGCATATTAAATTATTTAAAGTATAAAAATCCCCTCTCTTCCAATGGAATTTTGGAACTTTTTTAAAAATTTTTTTTTGTCAGACCTTCAACAATTATATGAGTTTTTACATAAAGATTTGCAACATACTTTTGAAGTGCAATCATGTGTTTCATTAAAAGATGTTTACAGTGATGGATTTACGTGATGCCCGGGCCTAGGGCGGCATGGTTTTAGGGGCGGCAAAATTTCAAGAACCCTAATAAGTAAAATTTTAAATAGGTTGATATTGATCATTTTTGTCAATCAATGAAAAATTTAGAATATAATTCTGACCTTATCCGTTAATTAATCGGTGCTATGTAAATTTTTTACGATTTATAAGATAGTATTCTAAAACACTTGAGTAGTGCACTGTTGAGATTTAACGAAATTTAATTTACGAAACCAAAGCGCACTCCAGTTAGAAGGTATTGACAAGCAGCGTTTAAAAACTACGGAACCAAAAGCTTCTGCTTACGCTTCTGCTTCTGAAAATTTAAACAGTCGCAGTCAAAGCGAGCAAGCAACGAAAAATTATACAAAAGGAGAATTTCAGCAGTCGACATGTTCGAATAGTAGTATAGATTTTAAATTTTTGTTTTTTACTAGACTATACTTTTTTTTTTACCAAACGTGTTACTGAAAATCAACAGAGAAGTGTGCATTAATTATATGATTTTCGGAAAAAAAAAAATTGTAACAAACGAAAATTTTTGAGTTAAAAAGTGATCTGTATAACTTATTAGGGTGCAAGACACGTTCAGATTATATTGCCAAATATTGTTAGAATTTCCTGCTAGTTATTCTGAAAGAAATGAAAAAAAATTGTTAACTATACTTTTGCAAAAAAAGGTGCATGAATAAATAACTTTTTCAACGTAAAATAATAATGAAGTTTATTTAGTGGACTCTTAGCTACATACATGATTGCCATATAAAGTAAAGCGCTATCACTAAGTGTGAATTAGCCTTTGGCTAAAAACTGATGACACCATAGATTGAGGGCATACTGATTTTCGAAATCTTTGGAGATCCATAAAAAAAGTTTTTCACCAAAATCGATAAACTGAGTATAGGTGTTTACTTCCCTTCGGTAATACTATAAAACATATACTGTCAGGAACGTACGAGATCGCACGAGTAATGCACAGTGTAATTTAAATATTGATAAATTTCATATTTAATTTTAAAAAGCTTTTCTTCATAGAGCAAAAAGGGTGGCTTATTTCATCACACCTAGGACGACATCAAATAATAATGCCATATATTAGCACCAGAAACTCACTTCCATTTAAATTCAAACTATTCTAATCAAAATTGCTTGTAACGAAAAATCGTTTCGAGATTAACCGATTATTAACCGATTAAGCCCAAACCTTGGTTAATTAATCGAGCAATTAACCGATTAGAGCAAAACCCCGATTACTGGAATACCCTACTGAATATGCATTTGACTTGAATTGGTAATTTGGTTTTGTATCGTGCAGTATTTAATTTATTAAGATAAATAAACCATTATCGAGTTATATTAAAATAAGTTAGCGTAAACACCTTTTTTAGGTCTTCTCATATTAGCCACGCCCATTAAAAAACTTGTAAGTGACAGCTAGAAACTGAAAACAAATTGGAATTAGTAGCATCAATGTCCCTATATACCATATATATTTTTATTTTAGATAATTTTTTTTGCAGAACAGTGTTATATAAATTTGACTAAAATTTCACAAAACTATCAATTTATTAAAAACAATTTTACAAGAACAATTTTTTTTAACTAAGGCATTCGGTAATATGAATATAAAAAAGTATTTGCTTTTTACTTAAAATACTTTTTTTAATTCATACTATATATTGTATATGCTTCATATTGGATATTTTGTATATATTTATATAAAATGTTTGCCTTCATTCTCCTTCTAAGAGTTTATATTTTGAAATTGTTTAACTTAATTTCTTCGTTTGTTTCCTTTTTGTTCTCTATTTGGTTTTTGTTTCGCTTCCAGCAGGTGTAGGAAATGTATATATTTTTTATTTTCTTATTTCAAAACACCATTTAAACGTTCAATTTTGACCTTAAGCTATTTGGCGTGGATCTACAATTTGATTTTAAATAATTACATATATTTTTTGCTAGAAATAAAATAAATGTAAGCATTTAATTAAACGAAATGTTGTTTCTTTAGGTTTAATTAAGTTGCCAAAAGAAATATATATATATAACGAGAGTGAGTGTTTAACTTTTGGCTGAACATTGTTTCAAATGTTTGGTTAGAGAAAAGCAATAACGAATTAGTTTCAAATAAGGGTAGAAGAAAATTTCAACGACTGTATATATTATTAGTTAATTTTCTAATATCCTTGAAAGTTAAATATTCTTAAGAGTTTTTTTGTTTAAAAAAAAACTGTTTGTTATGATACAACAAAACGCATTTAAATATGGCTAAATGTTAATTAAATGAGTTGTAAATGAAATAGTTACCAATTAAATGGGATTTAAAAGTCATTAAATAAATCACAAAATTTACTTAAGAAAATGGAAAATAATATAAATTTATGAGTCTGTGATTTAAGATGTAACCGACAAAATAATTTTGAAAAACTACAAAATTAATCAAATTACCAAAGTGCTTGGCACTTCCTTCTCTTGGAAATATAACAAACAATTTTAACTTGATTTATTACTTTCTACAAAATAAGCTAAAATATTCAAAATAAAATTAAATATAATTTTTGCTCAACTTGATTTTTTACTTTTATTATAATAAATTAAATTAAATAATATATTTGAAATAATTAAAAATTAAATAAAATAAATTCAGTAAAGTGCGACTTTAAGTCGCAGACGAAGGGTTCGCTTAGGGGCGAACTTTGCCTTATATAATAGAATATTGTACCTGTGGTGCGATTCAGTAACTTTTAACTATCCGACAATCGTAATTTTTGTCTACACATTTTGTCGCTTGCAATAACGATTGTGTGATTCTGTAACTTCTTTTTAACGATAGTACGCAGGTGATATTTTCAGTTGATTAAATTAAGAGCACATAAACTATTGTCGCTTAAATAACGACACAGCTGACATTAACCTACAGCGAGTATCGTTAAAAATATTACTGAATAGCAAATTTGAAATATTTTCGTTATAATTATTTTAACGATACGATTATTGTTAAAAGAAGTTAGTGAATCGCACTACTGATATAGACAGTTTTTAAAAATTTCAAGTACACCATAAACTCTTTTCGGTTTTTGTCGATTTATTTTAGTTCAAGCGACTTTTTTTATATTTTTTTTGTTAATCGGCTTTTTTGCGGTTTCTTAGTTTTTTGGCGATTTATTTTAGCTTAATCTATTTTTTTCGTTTGCCGATTTTTTCGGTTCTTGGCGTTATTTTTTATTTTGTGATTTTTTTAATTTTAACGTTTTTGAAAATTTCAAGAGTTTGCCTCTTACGGTTTCCAAGATACAGCAAGTTGTAGAAATTAAATGAAATCCTAAAAATATGTAAATAACTCCCAACATGTATGCATTTTTTTTGGTAGTTACATATTTAAATTTTGACGATTTTACTTAATCGTTATTTCATACAGCCCTGAAAAGCCAGTCTAACTGGTGAAACCAGGCAGAGGGAGTAGAAGGCGTGGTTTATTGTTTTAGGATCGGAATAATAGGGTCAGACAAACTTTTTGACAGTTTTAGTATCTTCTAGGCAAAAATTCACTCAAAATTCAAAAGGGCAGTGTTTCATAACAGGCCCGTATATTCCATAAGACATTGTAAGGAATGAAGCTAAGCCTCTGGACATGAACATTGATGCTTCTTAAGGTCTCGCATCACTACCAGCAGAAAAATGCATCTTCTTAAGCTCTCGACAATGTAAATGTCTAAACTTATGATTATGATCATGCAATGTATTTTAAGGTTTCCACAATGTAAATGTTTAAGCTCATGCCTATGATCACGCAGTGTACTTTAAGAAGCTTTTCTAAATTATTGTGCCTTCTTTATAATCACCCTTACCGCTAATAAAAGTTCACGTGAAAAGTGTTCCCTTTTCCCTAAAATTGTGATCGCAAATGTTTGCGTTGTTGTTGTGTCATCATACTATTTTCTAATTTTGTTCACCATTTTTTGTTCACGGGAAATATTTCACGTGAACAAAATGTTCGCCTTTTATTTGCGATAAGGGTGAATAACTAGTTACTCTTCTAGTTTTCCTAGACGAAGAGAAAGTGGAGACAATAATACATAAACTGTGTCCCTGTTCTGCACTCGAGTGTCACGACTTTCGCTTTCTGTATAGTTTAGGTTTTTCGTTGATCATTCAAAACTATCATTTATAGATATATAAAGCTTATACTTTTTTATGACCATATATATTTGGAAGGGATACGAAGGTCTCTACATACTTCAAAGGATATGTTTTAAGACTTAAAACGCTCAAATTACATTTTTATCTATCCACTTAGTTCATCAATATTATTTAATATTATCTTATTTACACACTAAAGTAGAGTTCTTACCACTTTTATTACTAACAATACAATAATATCTTCTTAAAGTGTAAAGTACACAATGAAAAATACACAAAGTGTAGCAAATTCAATGGGCATTTTTAGTACACCCCCTTTGTTAAATGTTAAATCACTTGGATTGTATAAATAATAATAATTAAATTACATTTACCTGGCTTTGTTTGTTTGTTTGAAACACTCTTTTCATTATTTCTTCCGGAAAATTTTATTTATATCGTGTTCATTAAACTTGCAATTAAAACGATAGGGAGAAAAATATTGTGTACTTGAATATAATTGCTGAAAATACTATTCAGAATAAATGGAGCAATTTGTTATTTGTAACTTATGACTTTAGTATCCTTGAAATATATAATAAACAATAAACTATGGAAGGAAAAGAACATATACATATATGTATGTAAATATAAACTCTACGAATAATTAATATCTTTGATACACCCAGGGAAAAACAGCTTAAAATCTATAAACACCATATTGAATTATGCCCTAATTCAGTAAGAAGACTTAGGACGTTTTTGTTTGAAAATACTTCTGAGTCTTGTCTTTGAATTCTCTAAATTATTTTCTTCAAAAAAAGGTTGTTGTCTTTTATAATGAAAAATATAAATATTATTGCCATGTTTTTAAAACATAAAAATTCAATTAAAGTATTATACAGTAGTTTGAAAAATACATAAAAAATATGTGTTTTTGATATAATGTTTGGGACAAAATCATAAAGCAAATACACGAACCTTCTAGCATAGACAATAAATAATAATTGTTTTAATGAATAAAAACTGCTTCTTTTTTTCGTCCATAGACAAGACGATACAATCGTCGAACAGAATTAGGTCATCAATAAAAAAAAACATTAACGAAAGTCTAGTCATGTTGAAATTTCTTATTTCAATGTCGAAAAATATTAATTTACAGTATTAATTTATTAATTTAATTTATTTTTAAGTATCTCACCATACATTTTCTATTATATTGAAAATCATTGAATTAATGTGACGCGTTCGTGTTTTTAAGTTGCAGCTTTTCCCTGACTGTAGGATTACTTGAAGAAAGTAAGTAGATTTTCATAATTGGTTAAATTATATCGGTATTTCAAGGACTTTCTTAACCCATTTTTCGCCTCACCAAGTACCTGTCGACCGATTTTAATAAAATTGTATGTGGGGATTTTGAACATTACGGGAATAAAGATATCGAGAACTTATATTCAATATACGCCAACTCAAAAAAGCTAACTTTTCAGTAGAGCGAAAAAAATAGTAAATCGCTCAATATTGTAAAAATTAATGATGTGCCTTCCATAAGATGATTGAAATATGCTTACTAATTTAAAGGTACGCGAAAAAAAATTTATTTTGCACTGGTTTGTGTATTTTTTTTTGTGAGATAGCATAGATAGATAGATAGTCGTTAAAAAAATATTTTTTTAGCGATAGCATATTTTGTCTGAAAATAAAAAGTGAGGTTTTGCTATATAAATATATTTTTTTAATCAAAATGAAATCTTTTGCAATACAAGATATAAAAATTTAAAAGCTACAAGAAGACACTTAAAATGCCATACAGAAAATAACTTAAGCCTGACTGAAAGCCTCTTGCATCTCGAGGTGGTCAGCCTTTGAAATCTCTAGCTCAATCTCTATTGTAATGGGGTCACTCCAAATTTTTAATTTCGAAAGCTGATATGATTGACTATGATCGGTCTATACATAATGTTTCTATTCGATTATCAGTTTAAAACAGTGGTGTCAAAAATAAAACTATAGTTGGATGTGTGAGAAAAGTTGTCTCATTCGTCTCTGAAGTACATAAAAAAAATAAATATTTGGAACAAATGCAGTTTAGTAAAGCAGCTAATAATAAATAAAAAAGAGCCCATGCGATAGAAAATTTAAAAATAAGATGAAAAAATTAAATAAAAAAGTTGGTGGCGACCCATATTTTTCAAGTTATCGTGCCCTGAAATTTTCATAGGAAACTCTGAAAAATCTAAAAACAAAAATGTTTAAATATAGTATTGTGAAAAATAAGAAAAAACACTTTATCAAAAAAATTTTGCTGCAGCCCATATTTCCCGAGTTATTGGTCTTTAAAGTTTAAATAGAAAGTGCAGTTTAGTGAAAATGCTCCAAAAAAGTCAAAATGTCTTTTAAATACATACACCCAGATAAAAGATTGGTTGCCTAGACTATGTTTCAGTTCACGCTGTCAATTTTCTATTAATCCAAAAGACAATCCATGTTCATTGCCATAAGGGTATAATTGTAATAAAAATATGATTCTGACAATTCTTAAATTGATTGCGTCAACCGAGCGTATGCTTTTCTCAAGACTTATTAACTGATTGGTTAACACAACCGAATGAAATATTATGAATTGAATTTTACTACCAACTTTTGGTGTTGGCAACTAAAAAATTGTCGTTCTATATTAATGTTAAAATAAACACTTTCTATCAGTTGCTGCAACTAACTAGAGGTTGAGTTTACTATCATAGTTTATACTCGTAGCAGCAAATTCAAAATTAACTTTTGTGACTTTCAAAGATATTATGATTTATGAATTCTCAAATGGTTTTTGAAAGTATGTGCATAAGATAGCAGGTTTGTGGCTGTTCAAAATGTGTGGTTGAAGAAATGCATATAGACATGCTTCACCACCAGGAAATAAATTTCAATTAAAATAAACTTATGACAATATGTCAAATAATAAATTTCTTAAATTGTGTATTTTTATTTGCGTTTATTGTTTATTTTTATTTCAGCAAGGAAGACCAATTTTTCTTTCACAGGTACCAATTATGGTATTGTTTTAGTTATACTAACCATATTTTCGGTAGCAAGAATAACTTTTATTTCAAGTTCCATACTGTTAACCAATTTTTTCTGTTGCTGCAACTATTTCGTTAAGGGTTATAATTAAAATATAGGGTACCACAAGCAAATTGCAGTTGTTATACCAGAATTCTATGATAGTTGGTGCAACCGCCAAAATTTGATTGGCAACAAATTCGGTTGTCTCAACGAATCTGTTTTCTCTGTGTATTAATTTCTTTCCTTAAACGTTTAACAATATCAAACACATTGAATTTAGCGAAAAGCATTGGTGATCATAGAATATTTTTCGCATACCACTTTTTTTCTTTCACTGTATCTATAAAGAAATTAATACACCCGCTACGCATGTGTTCTCGTCGCTGTCTCATCGACGACTAAATGAAAGAGAAGAAGAGTGTGTGTGATTTTACCTACCACAATTGTGCTATAAAACTGACATCAATGGTTTAAAAGTTACACATATATTACCAATTTTTTTATTGGAACCCCCAGATGAATATTGCGTAGGAGAGCTATTTGCCATCGGAAACTCATTTTGACCAAATTTGAGTTGAAATTTTTTTAATAACGGCTCTCGATATGCACTTGTGCAAATTTCGCCAAATATTTCTTTAGTTTTCATACATCGATGGCAAAAAAAATTATTCCTTCGCTTAAAGCAGTTCTGCATGCGATAAAGCTTAATGGTTTTTTGTCTGGGAACTAAAAATGCTACCGGTCTGGCAAGGTTGTCAGCTGTTAAATATCTGTCATCTAAAGTGTCATTTATTGAGTGAAGACATTGCCATTTGCCATGGAAGTTTATCTTTTTTTATAACTTAATATTAATTACAAATAATTTTTATGTTGAATGATTAATTAAATCATAATAAATTAAAATTTAATTAATGATGATATTTATTTTGTGTATATGGGCATATCCACAGGAATGTTAACTTTTTGTAGCGTGTGATGCCAAGCTTGTTTTTTTTCAAAGAAAAGGAAACTATTTTTACCTTCTTTATATATTTGTATGGGCCGTCAGCAGCTCTACGTAAGGTAAAATTTTAAGAAAAATCGAGTCACATTGTTTAGAAATACAACGTTGATTGCATGTTGTTGCACGCGACAAGAAAAGTGGATTTTCTCGGAGAAATGCCCATATCTAAATAATATTTAAGGTTGATTATCACGCCATAATTTCGAGTTGAAATCTCGGTCGAGGAAACCAACTACTACACCACACGAACACACACACACACACACTTTTGCGTGAAGTATGTATGTGCTAATACACACACTTTGATTGGTTCCTCGTGTTTTTGAAGTAATCCAATTCATGTTGTTTCAACTTGACACAACTTTGATTCAACATGATTCTTCATTTTAGTTTAACACTACTGGAATGTTTTATCAACATGGATTAAAGTTATTTTAAAATTAAAACATTTTCTATGCAGATCACTGTTAAGCACGCTGAATTGACATTAAACACATATGTCACAAAATCATGGACGAAGAATGTTAAATTAATCGTGTTTTCGTAGATTTTAATATAAAATTCTCTTGTTTGTATAAATCTTTTTATGTGGACATGTGCAGTTTCCATTTAAAAAAGATCAATAAACTGGACTACGATCTGCTCCCCACAACCGCCTTTTTCACCCCATTTAAACTTGAGTGGCTATTCCATCTCACTTTAAAAATACCTACTTAAACTACTAAGATAGTGCTTTGTTAGTCAATATCACTCATTCCTTTATGACCACTTTGTGGCATGAAAATTTAAATATTGTTATAGCTGCGATGAAAAGGTAATTCCCTTATCAACAATATACAAATTATTATGTCTTACATAAATTCCTAAATGATCTTAAAGAGTTTTCTTTCTTTTAAGCAAGACATAAATTTAACTAAATTAAATCTTGAAAAATCTAGTTCGAAATTTCTACCTTCCCACATAAAATGTAATAGAGTTTTTATGCAGAGTAGAGAAATTCAATATAATGATTACGTTGCAGACATTACACGCATAGAAAAGAAAATTACTACCCAGAGACATATTTATCATGTTGATTTTAGCTCATCTGGTACGAACACATACTAGACCTGTGCACAAACTACATATTCAGTCGGAATGAATAATAGGCATGTTTATTGATTGAATAAAAAAAAATATGTAAGCAAAATAACAAAGCATACAAAAAAACACAAAGAAAAGGTGTAAAACGGTATTTTGTGTGGGTGTGTGTGTAAAAACCCGTATGTACATACAGAAAAATTTCAACTTAAAATCTACTTAAACAACATCTAATCTCTTTCGGCAATGTTTTTGTTTCATATGTGTTTCATGTTAAGCTAACATGATTTGTAGTAATTATCAAAGAAAATTTTTCTTTTTGAAATAACTTTATTTCACGTTGATTTAACATTTACGTACTATTAAAATCTAAATGAAGAAGCATGTTGAATCAAAGTTATTTCAAAATGTAACAACATGAATTTAATTTAATGTAGTAATTGTATTTTATTAATTATTTAACTAACGTGTGGTTGACATAGACATCAGAAAAATATTTGTATATAAATTAGCTTCCCCGACCCAGATTTAAACTCGGTACTCATCACGTGGGTGTCAACATGCTTACCCCTGCAGCCACAACAACTAAAAAAATATATCAAAATATCTTGATTTGAAAAGTTTTAGTTAAAAAAAAAAATACGAAATAATTTGACTTAACTCCAGGATTCGAACTTGAGATCCTCCGACTGCAAGACTACTACACTGCCTACCAGCTAGCACCAGCTAATCGGCTGTTTACAAGCATAAAAAAGCAACAACAATACAAAAACAACCTACACAACTTAGCACAAAAATTTATTGCAGCTATGAACAAAGCAAATAAACACCAACACACTGAAACAACATATTATTTCTTGTAAATTTAATGTGATTGAATGAATTTTAATCAAACTTTTTGCATGTTGACTTAACATTCCCTGCAGAAAATGCGAATAGTGAAATTGTAGTGATTTACTAGTGACATTGTCAGTAGCACTACTGACCAGGTGTACCCCTGCCAATGTAATTATCTATTGACATTTAACATTAGCTTGTCATTGAAAATCCACCACTAGACTGTAGCAATACTGACTAAGTAGTTCTTTTGGTACCACATGGAGACATTGGCACCAAAGATTCACTAGTAAATTTTAGGGGCTCTAGTCTACAATATCGATATTTCCTAGCTCGTTGTCTATAGTAAAATTGTAGTGATTTACTATTGACATTGTCAATAGTACAACTGAATAGGTGAACCGCAGCCTGTGTAATTGCCTTTTGACATATAACATAAGGTTGTCATTGAAAATCTACCAGTAGAATTTAGCACTATTCTTTTACGACCATATGGAGACATTTGAACTAAAGATTCACTAGTAAATTTTAGTGACTCTCGTCTACAGTTTTATAAGGGTTGGGGCAACAAACTTATTTTTTCTGTGTGTATGTATGTATGTGCAGCTAAGAGGCAATATCAACTTTATATCAAACCATTGGTTGTACGATAGTAGATCAGTGACATTGAATAATGTTTCCCAAAGGTTAAGTGACCTTTGAAAATCATTCAATCATGTCTGTGACTATGAAAAGCTTCCTTAGAGCAACACTTGAACGATTCTTATAAATGTCTATACTATAAGCAAACACTTGGAAAGAATTTAATTTGCCGTTGGCTTTTTAATTTTATTGATTTATACTTAAAGCTGGTCTAACTTCATCTTTCTTGTTCGTTCGTACTTACAGTTTTAATTTCCAAACAATTTAGAAGTTGAAAATTTTTTCTGTATTGTGGGTCCAAACAGCCAATAACTAACTCATGCGAATTAAAGGTAGATATGTTGAGGACATACTGCTGAAATATAAAAATTAATAATATAACTTAAGAGTTTGTATTACATTAAACAAAAAACATCAAGATAATTTGGTATTTTTGCTTTAATTTTAAAAGATTAAAATTCTTTCTCGATGCCTGGGTCACCGAATTGGAAGCGATTCTAAGAAATTTTTTTTTTTGTGTTCTATGATAATATTTTCTTCTAGGAAAAATAGTTAATAGTTACTTATTTTAACAATTAAATTCTTTTTATAGGAATTTTCATGTAAATTTAAGAAAATAACTTAAAAATTTTAGACCAAAATTAGTTCATAAGTTTCTTCAAAAAAATCAATTTTTTAAAAATTCTGGTGAGTAATTTCTAAAACAATATAGAGGATTTACAAGGTTTGGTATAACTTAAATAGACTTCTACTTAGTTTTCTGCTAACTATCGGCAAATTAAAAATATTGATTTTTTGGAAGCAATGAAAATGTAGTTCCTTTAGAATGACTTCCAATTTTTTTACTGGGATGTACATTCATTTTAATGTTGTATTACAAGTAAATTGGTTGTGAGAATATGTTTTTTAAAATAAATAATATATTTTCACTACTGTTTTATTTCTAGTAACTACAACACTTGGAAGTGTAATAGAAACTAAGGTATTGTATGGCCTTGAGTATTTACTTAGCACTCCTGCCGTATTTAATCGAGCATCAAAATGACATTTTTGAGATAAAATTAAACAATCTATTTTGAAAGTCAAATTAAATCTAAGGTCCTTATTATGAGTTGCATTCGATTTTCGATCTGCGCTGGCTACCGAACATCGAAAATCGAATGTTCAATTCATATTATTAGCAACGAAAATTTCATTGAGCAACGAATTTTCTGTCGAAAAGAATTTAGTTTTCGGGGAAATATTTTGGTATAAAAAATTATCATAAATGACTGTTTTCTATTTTCAGGTAAAGTTGTTGTTTAAAAATCACTTTGAGTGATATTCATAATAAGGACATTCTTTGTCAAATGCTCTTCATAATACCAAATGAAAATTCGTTCGATCACTACTTTCGACTACAGTCCAAGATTGAAAGTTGCTCATAATAAGGGCCTAAATTTGATTGACTAAAATGGCAGCTTGTATACTAAAATATTTTATACAAAAACTCATTTCCCATAGTACACATCCTTGATGAACGTGTAAATAATATTTTCTCACAAATAATACTTTCATTGAAATTAAAATATATTGACATTTAACTACTTTTTTGCTGACCAAACATAAGGTTCATTAACTTGTATGTGAAATTATTCTTAAAAAAAAAATCAAGGTTAACTAATAAGCTTCTTAAATTACTACAGTGTAGTAGTGTAAGTATACATACGAGTATACAACATAAGTTTTAAAAAACAATTTCCTAAATAATGGAAATAAGAGGACAGGTATGTTTTGAAGTGAGCAGTGGTAGCAATTTTCTTTATAAAGTTTAAATTTTGTATCGTCGCTGTTTAAAATATCTTACCCAACTAGCATTTTTAAAATTTTACAAAACCGCAGTTTGTATAATACTTGCATTTTTATGGATACATCTGAATTGTTTAAGTTTTATAGACAAAACAGTAATCCTTACATTCATAAAAATTTTACACAAGGTGTATTATGACTTATAAAGTCTATTACTAGACTCATCAAATTTTTTCAAAAAAAATTCAGTTTGGACGGTTATTGAAAACAGCGCTGATATGGAAGTCACCTGAGACAGCGGTGTAGTATGTATGTATGTTCGCAAGAAATGTTTTGGAGAAGAAATTAGTGAGAATCAGTCATATATTTAGCTCTTCCTTTTGAGTGCACCCTTCAGCGATATAGAACAGTGCAGGTATAGATGTTGGCCATACACTCCAATTTTTTAGGACAAATATTTGGACAGTTATACCTATTGGAGTAAAGTTTAAAAAAATTGCGCTTTAGTATGGGAGATGTCTTTAGGAGTGGTAGATGGAGGTAGGTAAGCTGTCTTAAAAGGCAATTTCGTGGCAGTTGCGAGCCTTTTTGAAGATACTTTGCCCTCCAGGCATAACTTTCGCCTAAATAAGTAGTTATTTTCCTCACTCCACCGACTCAATTTTCTGGTTCATGAATTTTTACTTTTAAACATAAAATTACTGGTTGTTGTATATCCAAATCTAATTTTTTTTCCAAAAAAAGTTATCGTATAATTTTATTTTTTTTTTGCCATAAGATGTTAACAAGATTTGTTTGGTACACATAAAAAAATTTCAACTTAAAATCTACGTAAACAAGGTTAATCTAATCTTTTTCGGCAATGCTTTTGCTTCATATATGTTTCATGTTAATCTAACATGATTTATAGTAATTTTCAAAGCAAATTGTTCCTTTTGAAATAACTTTATATCACTTTGATTTAACAGTTACGTACTGTTAAAATCAAAATGAAGAATCATGTTGAATCAAAGTTATTTCAAGTTGGAGCAACATGAATTTAATTTAATGTAGTAATTGTAATTTATTAATTAATTAATTAACTTACGTGTGGTTGAATTGGCTTTCCCGGGCCAAGATTTGAACTCGGAACTTATAGCGTGTTAGTCAAAGTGCTTACCCATTTAACAACTTTAAATATTCTTTAGATACACACTAAATATGTACCATCATGTATAAAACCTTAATTCAACATTATTGCATTGATCATTTAACATACAATTTATTTGAAAAGTTTTAGTTAAAAAATATACAAAATACTTTGGCTTGACTCCAGTATTCCAACCTGCAAGCCTCCGACTGCAAGACAAGTACACTGCCTATCAGCTAGCAGCAGTTTGTGCTGTAAATTTATTGTGATTTGAATGAATATGAATCGAACTTTTTGCATGTTGATTTTACATTGGTATTTTTTTCTGTGTGTAGACTCTTAGCTACATTATTGCCTTATATAATAACTATCAGGAAATCTGAACTAGGTGTTGGTTAAAAACTAATGCTACCATTTTGGGAGGCCCATACAAAAGAAATAAAATCGCCAAGCTGAGTATAGAGGCTTACCGCCATTTTATAGTATAATCGAACCTATACTGTCAAATCCGTGTGTTTTTTTTTTCAATGTTGCTTAGTGTAATTTATAATTATTATTGCGTCTATTGTCAGCAATCTGTTAAGTTCTAAGACTTTATCTAATAAGTATCACTAAGAAATAACATATGCTATTGAATGATCCTAGTGTATATTATATTCGGAAAAAGGAGAGTAATGTAAATAAAAACAATGATGAGCAATTGAATAAATCTTAGCAAATCAGTCTACAAAAAAAAGTTTAAAACTCATCATTAAATCATTTTTTTAGCATATAATTTCTAGGTAAATGTAAAACATTTTTTATCAGCTGAATAAAATGTTACACAGAATTCCATTATAAGTACATTAAATATTTTAAAATAAGTCAAAAATCCTTTAAATATGACATAAATTGGTACTGAAAAGCTGCAGTCATGCGTGACTATATTTTAAATTTATCAGCCATTACAGAGTTATTAAATACTCGTACACTTAAATCATATTTAATTTTTATACGATTGTATGTTATTTTATTGCTAAGATTTTTTTTTGTAGATTTTGACATTTATTTAATTTGACATAAAGATTATAGCAAATTATTATTGCTGACGTTTTTCTGAATGACTTACAGTGCAAAATAAATTCCATGTGACTGAACACATGATAGAGGTGTATTAAACATGGTTGGCACATATTCGCTAAATAACTTCGAACAGATGTAATTTACAAAAAATAAATAGCAAAGATAATTTAACTCAGAATTAAAATAAATACGTACATATATGCCAGTGTGAGAGAGATTTAAATTTAAACTTCTGTATATTCACCCAGCAAAAAATTTCAAAAAGGGGGTTTGGAATTAACCATTTTTGGTGGAAGCTGTTCCTTACTAGATTACCAACTTAATGATTTTAACAAGGCGTGAGACTAAAATAATCGATTCTTGAGAGGTACTTACTTTTTTTATTTGCCAACTTGTTCATGTAATCTATTTAATATAAACAAATTGTTCTCCTCATTTAGCAACTTGTACATAATTTTTTTAAATTTTAGGTAATGTGGTTTGTAAGCGAGTAATGAAATTTGGTAATCAGAAAAGTAAGTCATTAAATGGCAAGTAGTTCTGATGGTAATGTGTAATTTTTTTCTGGGCAGTTGTAGCTAAGATTAGTCAAATTAAAAAAAAACTAGTGTTTTGGGAATAATTTGGCATTATTAGTGCGTTAATAAATGTTAAATTTAAAAAAATTGTTTCAAAAATTAAATAAAAATATTTTGGCCTTACTATATTATAAAAGGTTTATAAAACAGATCTCCCTAAAACCAGGGTTTATAAGTTTAATTTTAAGAGTTACTTTTTAATAATCAATATTTTTTCTTTAAATTTTATTTAATATTCAAAAATGCCAATCTTAAATCTAAATATAATTATTAGGCCCTCCCTGTACCGGAAAAAAACTAAGGGCCAATAATTGTCTTCTCAATTAAGTCCCATTTATCTTTAAATGCCATTTAAGTACCATTTCTTCAGTACAAACTTGAGAGACATTTAAATGAAATTTCAATGCCCAAACTTGTGTATTTAAGTTCTATTTAAGTTTTACGAACACGCCACATGTTTTTGTGCTTCTGTGTACTTATTGAAAACATGTCCATGTACATCAAGTGGTCGTATTAAAAAGAATTTCGTTTATTTTCATAAATATATAACATATAAAGTATTTACTTTTTTATCATGTAAAAGATAAATAGAAAAGTACTTTCTGGTACTCTTTTCGTTTTATAAAATATGTTTTTATGCAATTTCAATATTCTACGCTTTGTTAACATAAATTTCTTATTTATGTTAAAAATGTATTTTCTTTCAAGCCTATCGACATTTCACAGTGATACCATACTTTTATAGTATTTAAATGGGCATTTAATTTAATGCCTGAGAAAATGAAACTGCATTGAAATGCAACTTAAATTTAAGTGGCAATTAGTTGAATAACATTTTATGGAGAAGTCAATTATTGAGTCTTAGTGATAGTAATAAATAATACATAATAGTCGTGCCAAACAAAGTATTTTCAGGAGTCTTGTGTATTAGAGCTCTTGTGTCCCTCTTTTTTTTTAAGCGGATGTGTCCGGTAAAGTTCAAGATATTACGAACAAGGAGATAAGGATGGGACTCGAGATTTGTTAAATATTTGCCTGCGTATTTTGCAATTCCATACATACTTAGATCACTATGTAAGTTAGAAAATTTTTTAAATACCATGGAGCCGGTGTTATAAACCGTAACCGTTGCAATTACTCTACATTTGAAGCTCAATTCGGTAGCAATAATATAACTTTCCAAAAGCTTTGGTAGATACATATATCTTGTCTGTCTCTGACAGAATAAAAAAGGTGCTCACAAATCAACAACAAACAAAACAAGAGGGGTTTTTATTGCTGTTTTGTGATGACAACTGTCCAAAAACCAATAGAAAACAAGAGACATTCTCTCAAGAACCGATTAACGGTTAACCGATTGAATACCCTAGTCGAAATAATTTTAATAGTTACATATAATTCTCTAATTCTGTATATGCGATTGTATAGGTGTTATCTATGGACGAAAAAAAGCTGCAGTTGTGATTCTTTAAAACATTTATTATTTATTGTCTATGCTAGAAGGTTCGTGTATTTGCTTTATGATTTTCGTGCAAACATTATATCCAACACATAATTTTTCGTATATTTTTCAAACTATTGTATAATACTTTAATTTAATTTCTTTGTGTTAAAAACATGGTAATAATATTTTTATTTTTCATTATCAAAGACAACAATCATTCTTGAAGAAAATAATTTAGAGAATTCAAAAACAAGAACTCAAAAGTATTTTCAAACAAAAGCGTCCTAAATCTTCTCAGTAAAAAAACACTCCAAAAAAGTCATGAAAATGTAGAGTTTGCGATCTAGAAGTAGTGCAAATTTCGATCCGATCTAATGATTTTTACATGGGGTTGTCATTGCAAGAAGTTCTCTTTTTCGATGTCTGATCACCGAATTGGAAGAGATTTAAAAAAAAATGCCCTTTCTTGTGTTCTATGATAATATTTTCTTCTAGGAAAAATAGTTAATAGTTACTTATTTTAATAATTAGTTTCTTTTTATAGGAATTTAAACGCGAAACAGTATTTTCATGTAAATTTAAGAAAATAACTTCAAAATTTTATACCAAAATTAGTTCATAAGTTTCTTAAAAAAATAAAATTTTTAAAAATTCTGGTGAGTAATATCTAAAACTATAGAGGAATTACAAGGTTTGGTATGACTTAAATAGACTTCTACTTGGTTTTCTACTAATTATTGGCAAATTAAAAATACCGATTTTTTTGGAAGCAGTGGAAATGTAGTTCTTAATGGGTTCTTACTGAATTAGGGCATACGAGTTTTTATAGAGATTTAATGGTATGTAGCATATCTGTAACAAGGAGTGAGAAGGAGATAAGGATCATAATGAAATTTTTCATGCACTTCTATGAAAATAATTCCTCGAAACTTCCAGACACGGTTTGACGCGGAAGAAATACCGAAGTATGAATCTCTAATTGGCAAATTAGTTTGATGTTACTTATTTGATGTTATGTATCTAAGGAAAAATTTTATAATGTAAATTTAATCTTTTGGTCACTTCTTCTTCACAAAAAACCTGAAGATTTTCAAGCCAAATTAAATACTTATAAAAAGGTGTAAAAACCTTTAAAGTACTAAAAATAATTCAATGGTTGACAAAACAACCAAATCGCAAGTTGCATTAAAACTGATTTTTTTTATATTCATTTATCGTCTAACAGGGCATTTACATTATCTCGAAATCTAGTACTTACGAGATTTCAAGCTAAATCTTGCTGACTTTTATTAGATTTTCCATACAAAACAAAATCTATTTTGTCAGTAGATTTGTAGGAAATCTAATAAAAATCTAATATTTTTATTTATTTTTTAATACCCTGTACAACATATTTATAAAAAAAAAAGATTAGTGAATTAGCTACGGTGTGCTTAAAAAGGTATGTGTACTGGCTACATTGCAGTTATTTGGTTGTAGTTTTGGAAATTTTTCAGTTAATGGGTTTTGTTTTGGATAAAAAAATCTTCATAAATGTCACAAAAAGTTGGTGTAAACCGTAAAGATTTTTGTAAAAATTTTAATTAAAATCTGCTAGATTTTGTGCAGGTGTAAATGCCCTATAACATAGTTTTTATATGAAAACTAAAATATTTCTTCTTTCCTACTTATTTTTTATTATTAAATTAAATTACCATCCTGCTGTTCTCATTTGATTGAAGTTTGTGGAAAATTAAATGCAATAAATTTAATAAAATTTAATGCTTTTTTAGACTTATCAATTATTTGTCATATTATTTACTTATTAAATGTGTAAATAAATATGAATGTGTAAGGGTAATAATATTTTGTTTTATTTTAACTTTATTTGCCTCAGAAATGTATTTACATACATTTCACATTTGGCTTTAAAATAAAATGTGCATTAAATAAATTACATTTGCAACTAATGTTTTCGAGAGCATTTAATGTCTAAACAAATCAATTACTTACATTTATAAATATGTATAACTATATTATATATATATTGTAAGTATTTGGCTAATGATATTAAAACTTTAATGTGAATTTAAAATATGCAATCAAATTAAATTGAAATTATAGTTACAAGTATGCAATATCAATTTATTGCGGTCAATTAGGATTTCAATAAAGCTTATGAATAAATGTTGAGCTTATTTTTATTAGGGTTTCGTATTGCATATATATTTTTGCTACGCAAAAATCGAATAACATGAAATGAATTCGCAGAAAAAAATTAAGGTTCTTTGTAATGAAGGATAGTTAAAAAGCAATTATAAACTGAGAGAATACATTTTGCTGAACTTACACATTTTTTTAATTAAAATACCTGAAAAATTTTTTTTGTATAGAAAAAACTTATTTCAAACAATAGCAGTTAACGAGTCATATTATATAATTGTTTAATAGGGGATTAAAACCTGGCGAAAAATCAAACAGATTTCAATTAAAATCTTTATAAAAACCTACGCCATTTACACCAATTTATTTTTTGAAATTTACCAAAGTGGTTATACTAAACAAAAGCCATTGACTGGAAATTTTCTAAAACTACATCCAAACAACTGAAAATTAGTCAAATAACTCATCTGCTTAATAACACAGATTGCGTTTTTATCAAAATTCTTAAAAAACTTCTACTAAATTTGAAGCAGATTTTGATCAAATCTAGTTACTTCGTCACAATTGTAATATATTGTTTTGTATGGTAAATACACACAGAAAAAAATACCAATGTAAAATCAATATGCAAAAAGTTGGATTCAACTTCATTCATATCACATTAAATTTACAAGAAATAATATGTTGTTTGAGTGTGTTGGTATTTATTTGCTTTGTTCATAGCTGCAATACACTTTTGTGCTTAGTTTTGTAGGTTATTTTTGTATTGTTGTTGTTTTTTTGATGTTTGTAAACAGCCGACAAACTGCTGCTGGCTGGTAGGCCGTGTACTAGTCTTGTAGTCGGAGGATCGCAGGTTCGAATCCTGGAGTTAAGTCAAAGTATTTTGTTTTTTTTTTACTAAAACTAAAACTTTTCAAATAAATTGTATGATCAATGAAATAGTGTTAAATCTAAATTTAATTCAAGATGGTACATATTAGTGTGTATCTTTAGACTATATAAAGTTGTTGTGGCTCCAGGAGTAAGCATGTTGACTGCCATGTGATGATTTCCGAGCTCAAATTTTGTCCGGGGAAGCCAATTTATGTACAAGCATTTTGCTGATGTCTATGTCAACCACACATAAGTTAAATAATTAATAAAATACAATTACGCTACGTTTAAATTAAATTCATGTTGTTCCAACTTGAAATAACTTTGATTCAACATGATTCTTCATTTTGATTTTAAGAGTACGTAAATGCTAAATCAACGTGCAATGAGGTTATATCAAAAGGAAAAATTTTCTTTGACAATTACTATAAATCATGTTAGAATAACATTAAACACATTTCACACAACAGCATTGCCGAAAGAGATAAGATTAACGTTGTTTAAGTTGATTTTAAGTTGAAAATTTTTTTTGTGTATACTAAATTTTGCACAAAATCTCGTAAGTGCTAGATTTTGATCAAATGTAAATGCACTATAGGAATCTTTTTGCAAGGATCAATAATGTAATTTGAAAATGCTTAAATTTTGTTTCCTACAAACGAATCAGTAATTAAACTGAAACGGATATACCATTGAAATTGTATGTATGAAAATAAACTAAAAATAAATTTTTTACTGACATTTTCATGTCTGGGTACGTTCGTCAAGTGACATATGCGAATCGAATATTTATGAAAAGCTAATTGCCACAAAAAGTAATTTTTTTGGCAAATAAAAACCAATTAATTATCCCTCATGAACTTTTTTGTCGCTTAATGCTTCATATGCAATAACATGAAAAACCAAAAGAAAAATCAAAATTGGATCCTTATAGGGCATTTACATCAGCACAAAATCTTTCATATTTTGATTTAAATCTACACCGTTTACACCAACTTTTTTTTGACATTTATCAAGATTTTTTTATCCAAAACAAACAACTGCATTGTAGCCAATTCACACACTTTTTTAAGCAGACCGTAGCTAATTCACTCACCTTTTGTTGTACAGGGTAGTAAAGAATAAATAAAAACATTAGATTTTTATTAGATTTCCTGGAAATCTACTGAAAAATTATATTTGGTTTTGTATGGTAAATCTGAAAAAAAAATCATCTTGATTTACCTCGAAATCCCGGAAGTACTAAATTTCTAGACAGTGTAACTGCACTATTAGAGCTAAACGTAAAAATCATTTGACGTTTTGCTAATATTGCCCCAAAAATCATGAAAGTTTTGATGAGGTAATTAACACCGCAATTTACTGAACTGTTCAGAGTTTCTAGACGTTGCTGTCATGTTCTGGAAGCCTTGTGTGAAGTATAAAAAGGTAACGCATCTGCTATCAGTTCAGTTATTTCTTTATTGTGAAGATAATTGAATGTGTCTATTGGGAAATCTTATTGTCTTGAGCATAGGCGTAGAAAGGCCATTCTGGAAGATTGCATTGCCCCTTCCCAAGCATTGCTGTTACCCCCCCCTTTAATTTTTAAAAATTGCATGTATTTTTACATTACATACTCACGAAAATTAATAGTCAATGTGCCCCCCTAGAAAAAATGTCTAGCTACGTCAATGGTCTTGAGTGAAGAGCAAAGTGAACAACGCAGCTGATAGCTGTGCATAAAGGCCGAGGCACAATGAATCCCTCATGCGTTAAACTTCGCCTTTTTCAACTGACAGCTAAGTTGAAATACATGGTTTCTTATTTCGGTTACATTCAGTACGTATCCGTCAACGCAAAGTACAAAATTTGGTCAACTTTTAATTTTTCGCATACATTGAGTAGTTTGATACATATTGGTTGGTTTTTTGGTATGTTTTGATTTAGATTTTTGTGTTTTGTGGCAGCAAAAATAAAATTAAACCAAAGAAATAAACGAAATAAATACAAAAATTTGATTTAATATATAAAATGGAGAATCGACCTATAGAAGCTGTTCAAATGCTTCCGTCAAGAAAGTACACATTGTGCCAACCTTCTACGTCGTTTCGTTAATGTCAGCTGAAAAAGGCGAAGTTTAACGTATGACGGATTCATTGTGCCCCGGCCTTAAGTGTGTCAAAGTAAAGCCAGTGAGTCATTATAGTTGTACCAACAGTGAGCGTCAGCAGAGTTAGTCTTGGCTGAGCGGGACTGTTGTTGCAAGGCCAGCGCAGCCACTTGTGTCACACGTGTGTATACAACAGCAAAGAAGAAGTAGTGGTAACCAATTATGAATAATTTAAGTAAACTATGTGTGTGTATTTAAGCTCTTGATTATTATAAGTGTGTTTATTTAGTAAATAAAGTGTCATTCTTAACCCTAATAAGTACAGTGGGGTCTTTTAAACATTTGCAAATCTTGGAAGTCCACGGAAAAGCGCTTTTAAAGGGTTAAAAAGGAACAATATATTACATTTGGATTTCAGAATTTTTCCTTGTTAGGGTTTCGTACACCAAAGGTGAAAAGAAACCCTATTGTTTTCGCTACGCTGTCCGTCTGGCCGTCTGTCCGTCACAGGGTATTTTCTCGAGAACCGTAACAGCTACCGACCTAAAAGTTTGAACACAGTGTGTAGACCCTTGGCCGCTACAACAAAACATACATGAGAGTTGGAAATTAAAGGGTGTGCCAAAACGAGCAACGAAAAATTTTAAAATCCCATGTAATATAAACATACAATTGTACGTATATATGTATATACACTTGAAATTTGTAAAGTAAGTGTATTTTTATACAGACTACAACAATTAACACTATAATTTAAAAAATTTTAATTAAAGGGTGTACCATCAGTTAATGTAATTTCGACTATGTAATTTTGATAACTTGCTGTATCTTGGAAACCGTAAGAGCAAACTTCTTGAAATTTTCAAAAACGCTAAATCAAAAAAATCTCAAAATTATAAAATCGTCAAACCGAAAAAAAAATCGCCAAAACTAAAAAAAAATCGCCAAAACAAAAAAAGCACCAAATTAAAAAAGTTTCTAAATCGAAAATAAATCGCGAAAAACCGGAAAAATCGCCAAAATGAAAAAATCGCCAAAATGAAAAAATCGCCAAAATGAAAAAAATCGCCAAAATGAAAAAATCACCAAAATGAAAAAAATCGCCAAAGTGAAAAAATCGCCAAAATGAAAAAAAAATCGCCAAAATAAAAAAAAATCGCCAAAACGAGAAAAAAGCGACAAATAATCAAAAAAAAATTATTTCAGCTGAAAAAACGTAAAAAAACACTGTATTAAAAAAATGCTCAAGGCCCAACGTACGGAACCCTTCGTGTGCGAGTCAAAGTCGCACTTTACTGAATTTATTGGCTTTAGAATGGCTTTTAATTTTAAAGTATCATATATTAGTTTTTATAGCGGTCTTACATATTTCGGGAAAATTTCACTTCGCTTGCTCTTACGGTTCTCGACAAAACAAGATGTGACAGACAGATGGACATTGTAGCGAAAACAAAAGCTTTCGTTTTTATCTTTGGTGTATGGAACCCAAAAAAATGTTTCCCCTTTATTCTTGTCTCATGCAAAAACCACTGCCCGTTGCTATATTTATTATGGAACACGTGTATTCACACTTTCTTTGAGTGACCTGGTTTTAAATTATTTTTACCTTTAATTATTGGCAAATTATGCAATTTTACATTGCGTGCACCGCACCATACTTTCACTTCTCTAAGAACTGTTTACTTTGTTATGCAAACTCAAAATAAGGCAACAAGAAACAAAAAAATAAATGTTCTTCCTTTTACGCATTTCTGTCGTAGAAACACTGCTTTAATTAAGCCACCATTGTTTGTTTGTTTGCCAGATTGTTCTAAGGAGAACAATTATGTCCCATTGCAGTGGTAATTAATTTCAAACAAATTTGTATTTTAAATAGATTAGAAATTTGAAATGTTTGTTTAAGGTGTTGTCGTTCGTGACTTCAAAATCTTGCTAACTCAAACAGGTATTTTACAATTACAAACACGTTTTAAATTAGATGCGTTGAATATAAAAATTTGTTTTTACTCTGGTTAAAAAAAACGCACATATGCATTTAAATATTTTATGAGTAGAATAAATTAAAATTTTGTTTATTATTTACATGTATGAAAATACATTAGGCGTTATTTTGTAGGTTTATAAAATAATATGTATAAATTTTACAGACTACAAGAATTACGAAAAATTTAATGCAAAAATGTTTTACAGTAAAATTTTAAAATTTTTTTAATTCGTATACATAAATATGTTTTTAACGTTTCAAATATGATTGCATGCATACTTTTCATTTAAATAAATTGTACAAAAATAAGTTGTAATTTAATATTTAATTTTTAATTTTTTTAATGATCTTATAAAAATATACAAACTAAAAATCTTGCAACTAGTATAAAAGATATATCGAATTTAAGATGTAATCTAAAGAATATAAATTCCAGCAAATTAAGCAGTATAAACTCATTAAGCTTTTGTAAAGCACAAAAAGCTTCCTAAGACAAAAATATAATTAGGGAATTCACAATGAGTATTTTAAAATTTCCATCGTGAGCAAGCAACGATATAAAACGATAAATATAACACAATTTTTTATAAACTAGAAATTATTGTTGAATAAATTTATTAAAAATAACTTTTGTTCTGTAAAATGCTTAAATACAGCAAAAAATACAAATGTTTTTCCTCAACTACAGCTGCGCTGGCAGTTTTAATTTGTTTAGTTTTTTTTTTTTTTTTTTTTAAAGAACAAACAAACACAACCCGCAAAGCGATTAGCTTGTCTGCGGAAAACACCCAGGGTCTATGGTGGGAATCGAACCCACGACCTCTGGACTGAGAGGCTAGCATCGCTGCCACTCAGCCACAGGGGCACCCAATATTGCCATGTTTACATATTGAAAATGACATGCTTGTTATACTTTTAAATTTGACACTTGGTAATAAATTTGATTTACACACAAACAAAAACAACAAACTTGCCAGTCCATAGTATAGAAAAGGGGGACGATCTAGTCCAAAGAAAAGCACTGTGATACCTGAAGGATCTTTTGTGCAATATATCTGTAAATTAAGTTAGATCAATCTCAGTATGACTCTCCTTATAGAAGTAAGCACAGATATGGGAGAAGCCAGCCTAATGTCATGTGAACACAGTAACTGAGAAAGAACAGCACACCTTCTAATGCCAGCCACACAAGTTCACTGCACAAGACTGGCACTGTACAGTGCGTTTGTGTAGTGTATGGGGATGGTTGTGCTATTTATGCAGTGAACTGATTGAATATCAAAACGATTTTGATATTTGCTCAACTTTGAGAACTGTACAGTGAACTATTGTATTGTATGTTGCAAACACTGAGTTTCTCAGTTTTTCTGTCCTAGTTTTTCAAGATTCATGCACCACCACTTTTTACACCATACGCGCCTTTGTTTCTTTGTTTTAGATGTTTTTATTGCCACAACAATTAATAAAATAAATAAATATTGCACGTGTTGTCTTCTTCACTAATAACTTTAAAATAAAAATTTCACTTTTTACTTGTATAATGTGTGTCACAAGCTTAGTTTACACAGTGCCAGACTTGAGCACTGCATTTGTCTCATCATCCTCCAACCATAAACTTTACAAATGTGAACGAACTTGGGTACTTTCCCACAGAGGCTAGTTCAGTCCAAAGTGACCAGAAAGAAAACCAGTAACAAGGCGTAAATTATTCCTGTTGAGGTTGAGAATGTTATTATACATAAATGGGTGCATCAATGCTTTGGCCTGCCTGAAACCAGAAGCCCATCTTAAATTATTCAAATTTAAACATTGCAATATTAAGACATATTTTAAAATGCTATTATGAACTCCCTAAATATTTTATATGGCAACCATATTGAAGTTTGAAAACTTTACTATTTTATTTCTTTAAAATCATTTTCAACACAACTACTAAATATAATCATAAATTCTATAAGATTATTTATGATGAAATGAAACAAGTGTAGCTTCATTGTTTTGTAGCAAAACAAGGCATTTATTTACGCTTGAAGTTTTAAAACAACAAACTTACTCCTTCTCGCATTAGCTGAGTACGTGATTTGCATGGTATCAAAGTTTTTATAAACAGTATTTAAATTTAAAGGGAATACTTTATAAAAATAATAAATATAATATGTTTAAAACAAGATATGTATGTATCCCAGCAAAACAAAAACATCTAGTGATTCGGAAACATTTTCTTCCTTTACAAAATGAACAAGGAAACGGCATCACCATCTTTGCGCTACCAAATCATGATAACCGATATTTTGTGGCCACAATTGGCTAATGTAGACATCAGTGACTTTTGGTTTTAGCCAGACGTAGCCATGGCATGAGAAATTTCCCTGTCGCATTATTTCTCGATTTGGCAATATCAATTCGCCGTCTTGTTCGTGAGATTTGATGCCGTTGGATTATTTTTTCTGGAGCCATTTGAAAGATTGGGCTTACATAAACACACCAGAAACAACTGACGCTCTGAAAGATGAAATTCGGCGCTGCATTGACGAGCCATTTCTGGAGCCATTTGAAAGATTGGGCTTACATAAACACACCAGAAACAACTGACGCTCTGAAAGATGAAATTCGGCGCTGCATTGACGAGATAAGCGAAGCTATGTTGCACAATGTGATTCAAAATTTTGTGATAAAGGCGGACGTTTGCTGGCGTTCTAGAGGTAGATATCTGCGCGTAATCATACACTCAAAATATTATGTAGGTAAATTCAAATGAAAAATCACTTAAAACAATAGTATTTTCAGTTAAAAACCGGATTACTAACATTTCATTTAAATCAAACGATTTTTTCAGTTATTTTTGAATGTTAATTTTTTAACAATACAATTTCAGTAAAAACTAATGTTTTTTCTTTTATTTTAAACTACAAAAAAAAAACAACCTACATATCATTTAAAACTATTGTTTTTTTCATTTTTTTTAACAGCCTGAAAACAACTTACAAAAACAGTAAGAACGAATGTATTTTTCAATTGTTTTAGCTTACATAAATTTACTACCCAAAACCGTAAAAACAACTGCTTTTTCACTTATTTTGACTGACAAAAAATAAACTACCGAATCAATAGAAATTACTGTTTATTTCATTTAATTTTAATGCAATATATTTAATCAACAAAAAATTCAAGAGTTTTCAATACGTGTCCTTTATAAATAAATTTTATTGTTTATATACATAATTATATGTGAAAATTTTTAATTTTAACAATCTGAAATTATTACTGCAACTCCGTCACATAATAGGCTTCCAAATGGATTGAATTCTTCCTGCAAGCTCTCGTAGCTGGTCACCGATGGAAATATTTTTCTGTAAGAAGAAAAATGCATTGAAATATTAAAATTTTATACTACATATGATTGCAGAAATTGATATTAATATTGGAAGGTGGCAAATATTTGGGTTATTTAAGCGGTAATCTTAAGTGTCATAAAGTCATAATTTCCGAAAATTTTAAACTAGCTTAAAATTATTTTTATTTTCTTTCATATAAAAGGTGTACTATATTAATACAATTCTTCACCCTATGTTTATATTACTGTCGTAACTAAATATTTACTTCCTTATTCATAAAAAATATTTCTGTTTAATAAGAGGTTTATGAAACAAATTTTCTATGGAAATTTGATTAATAAACCTTTAATAAAATCAAAATATTTTTTATGAATTAGGCCTTTAGCATTTTACTTTTCTTTTTCGACAAAATGTCCGATAATGTTTAAATACGTGGCGGTTTTCTTTAGCAAATTTCTACTAAAAACGTAATATTGCAAAAATTATACAAATTCGCAAGTGATTAAAACAAAAAAAAAATCATTAAAACTGATTTTAAAGACCGAAAAAAGAGCAACAACTCGTGAATTAGGTTACAGTAAATACTCGTGTGTAAATAGTAAAAGTTTGCAAAAATGCGAATGTAGATTATAATTACGAGGGCGGTTCGGAAACTTCTTAGCCTAGCACAAAAAGCGCGGTATAAACCTACTATCAAAATTTTACAGAATCTAAGTTAATAAACGATGAATTCAGAAATGATATTCCCAGCATATCATGCTATGTAGACTTAGGAATGCGCCCGTCGATATATACATATCGCACACTAAGCAATAAACAATCACAACTCAAAATGATCAAAATGGTTTTGTATTTCCATATAATCAGTTCAATAAACAAATCTCTAATTACCACTAAAATTTATTTTCCCACATTTGCGTAATTTTTACAGTATCAATACTATTTTTTTACTCCTTAACATCTAAGATTTTTTGAGTTGTAACTGTTAATGATTTACATTAAGCATTTTTTTTCATGAAATTAGTTGCATAAAATTTTTTTATTTGTCAATAGGAAGCCTTTAGGTGCAACTTATATCAAAAAAGTTGCCTAAAATGCATCATAGATTTATTATACGTCCTTTTTTATATAACATTCTCTTTTATAGCGCTGCAATTAGTAAAAAGAAAAAGTTTTGTGCAACAAAATTCATGAAAATGCCTAATGTAAATCTGGTATTAGTGTGCGATATGTAAGTACTTATGTATATTATTTATGTAAATGCATTCTGTCAAATAATGATAGCACTTTTTGTTTTGTTCTAAACAACATCTCCATATGAATGAAATTTATTTTAAAAATATGCAATTTTTTTATTAAAAAATATACTCACTTCTATATGCATTTATGTCGGATATTATAATATAGTATATTATGTATGAACTCCACCAGTCCCTCATTAATTCGTAAATTTCACCTGGAAAAATCATTACACATATACGCATACACATATATTTAAATACATATGTACATATGTATGTATACATGCACATACATGCATACATATGCACATACGTAAATACTATATTACAAAGAAAATAATATAAGTAAAACTTAAATGAAAAAAACTTTTAGAACAACCACATTTTTTAAGTTTTACTGAATATATACATATTTATAAATAACTGATTATACTGATTGACTGCACAGAAAATCGTTATTTTAATCTGGTTTGCTTATTAAACAACTTACACAAAAAGTTAAAATATAAATGGTTTGGTAAAATAACTAAATTTTCCTTTAATTTAAACTTCACGGAAAACTTCTGAAATAACCTACATTGAGTTAATGAAAAATTTTTTTGAGTGTATAATTATTAATTCCCATATTTCTTCTTTTCATTGATATCAATAAAACTGAATTTGTGTTTTAAGCCAACTTTCTTCCTGAGCTTAAATTTGTTCATCCTTTATGAATATATAATGTAGATTCTACATATGAATATATACATATCGATGGCTTAATATAAGAATGGCGGAACTCGAATTTTCGATATTTTATAGGAGAAGCAAAAAACTGAAGAAAAATTAAAGCATTTACATGCAGAAATAATTTTTTAAGTGGCCAAAAGTCCTTGATTTTGAATTGTAACGTACTAAGATCTTCAAGAAAGATGCAATTATACGTTGTCTTCCATAAAACGTTAAAAACGCGATTTCGCAAAAAATTGAGATACGCCCTTTTTATATGTTAAGCCATCAATATGTATGTATGTGTATTTTATTTCATGTTTAAATTAATTTTCTTAAAGAATATAGAATGACATTCATATTGTTCAAAAAAGTAATACATCCCAGTAAAAAAAGACACTCCAAAAAAGTCATGAAAATGTAGAGTTTGCGATCTGGAAGTAGTGCAAATTTCGATCCGATCTAATGATTTTTACATGGGGTTGTCATTGCAAGAAGTTCTCTTTTTCGATGCCTGGTCACCGAATTGGAAGCGATTTTAAGAAAAATGTACTTTTTTATGTTCTATGATAATATTTTCATCTAGGAAAAATGGCTAATAGTTACCTATTTTAACAATTAGTTTCTTTTTATAGGAATTTAAACGCGAAACAGTAATTTAATGTAAATTTGAGCAAATAACTTTAAAATTTTAGACCAAAATTAGTTCATAAGTTTCTTCAAAAAAATCGATTTTTTAAAAATTCTGGTGAGTAATTTCTAAAACTAGAGAGGAATAACAAGGTTTTGTATGACTAAAATAAACTTATACTTGGTTTTCTGCTAACTATTGGCAACTTAAAAATATCGATTTTTTGGAAGCAATGAAAATGTACTTCCTTTAGAATGACTTCCAATTTTTTTACTGGGATGTATATAGATGTTCTTGAATTAAAAATATATAGTTTTTACATAAAAACATTACAAGAACATTATGATTGACAGAGTTTCTTCTGCATTAATAATAATATGATTTGAGTGCGGCCATATAATTATGGTTTCTTCAACTATTGTATGTGTTCTGGCTTTCACATCGTTTTCACATTTTTTCTTGTGAGTTCGGATGTTAAATCACATCCTACGCCTGTTTAAGTTGAAATTTAGAAAATAAAAATTAATAGTATGTGTTCTTGCATCCGATTTTAGATGAAGACAATTGTTAAATGAACGATTTCAAACTTTCGTTTGAGATTTTTTCGTTTTCACTTTTGGCAAAAAAACTCGTATTCTTTTCACTTGTTAATAGTCTTGTGAAAAGAATACGAGTTTTTTTGCCAAAAGTGAAAACGAAAAATCTAAAAGTTTGAAATCGTTCATTTAACAATCGTTTTCATCTGAAATCGGATGCAAGAACACATACTATTAATTTTTATTCTCTAAATTTCAACTTAAATAGGCGTAGGATGTGTTTTAACATCCGAACTCACAAGAAAAAATGTGAAAACGATGTGAAAGCCAGAACACATACATATATTTATTCTCTGCATGTAGGTTTGATTGAAGAGAGGAGCCATTACGCTCTTGTCTGGGGACATACACATAAGCGAGTATGTGTATTAAAAGCGAACCCCAGCTTTATAGGAACTCGAATGTCATTAACGAAGTAACTAAAAATTTTCCAATCAATGCCTCTAATGTGGGTTGGGGGATGTCTAGATATCCTCCATGCTTGCCCTGCATTCATTGCTATATGTTGCTCCAATCCGGTACAAATGCCCTCGTATGTTAGAGTGCCCCGTTAAGACGCCGGTCAACTGTCCTCGCTCGGGCTTCTTTAGTTTCAACAACCCTTTTGTTTTGTCTTCTTCGGCCCGCCCAATAGAGCCGTGATTATATTACCCACAGTAGCACTATTCCATCGTGTCCTGTGGATGTACCCAATTTCACAACTCATTCTTTGTTAGCTTGATAGGCTTTGCATTAATTATAGCTTCTGTGTGTCCATTTGCAAATTAATTTCCTATTACGCTGTAGTGGGCCGGCACCCATACAAGATGGGTTTTGCCATATGTTTCGTAAACTTTAATCATATTGTTGCAATCTAAAATCTAAAAAACTTTTAAAATAATTTTTGAAAAGTTGGTCCAAATATGTGAAAGTTAAGAGTTTGAAAATGTTTTCATAACTGTGCCTCAGCTTGTGTTGTGACTGGGTGTATCTGGAATATTAGTGACTCTCTGAAACTTTTTTGTATATATTTATATTTTATTAATTTTAGCAGTAACAAAGTGGTCTTAATGAAATATTTAGACTACCGAGATACGTTCAGATTATACTGATATGTTCACAAAACTTGTTCTGCTTTACACAGAAAAAAGTATTCACCAATTAATATTTAATCAATTAAATTTTTAATTGTATTTATTAATTTGAGTGGAAAAATTTAATTAATATTATCAAATTGTTTATAGGTGAAAATTTAATTAATTTTTTAATTGATATTACAAATATTTTTATTAATATTACAAAATCATTCATATTACTTTTTTGTGTGTACTGTCGTACTATCGAATATTAGTTTGCCTTGACGGTGTGTTTTTCCAAAAGCCTTTAGCTGTCGCATATTGTAATTGGTTGAACTTTCACTCTTTTAAGGGAGTGTTTGTTAATCGATTATCTGAACACAAAACGCTTATTATTACTAATTCTAATATTTATTAGAACAAAAACATAGTTTTTATTATTATTTTCCAAATAATCCTTAAATAAGTTTTTACGAAATAGCAAAAGTACATTTAAGGACAGGTTGTGTTTTTGTTTTTTGGTTATTAATTCATATTAAACTTGATTCTGGACAATTTTAGTTCGCAATTGCAAAAAGCACAAACTTATTCAAACTATTTAAATATGATGAAGTCATGCTTCTCTTTCAAATTATAGTTCATGATATTGGTCTCCCAGAAAGTCCTTTGACAAATTGCTTAAGTTTTTATTACAGAAAATAAAAGTTTACTTATTCTCTTCTTTCTACCTGTGCCCATTACGCAGCACTAGTACCATTTATTACATGAGATTGCCTTTTATCTCGTGCAATCAAACTTTTTGCTTTGCAGGTATATAAGATTGATAAGTATCGCATCAACGACGAACACAACTTAAAAGAAAAATTATCTAAGTAAATCCTTTTGCATGATAAATAAAACTTTAAATAATCTCTTGCAAAAGCTTTGTAGTTTCTTGTGCGGTTCATCTACATTAGAGTTTGTTTTATTAGGATTATGTTTTTTAAACCAAGCAATATCAAAAAAATAAGTAAGTTATATTATGCCTTCCTCTCTTTCATTGCCCATATTGCAATACTGTTAAAGATAATCTCTATGATTGTGCAAACATACAGGTTTTTTCTAGACCAAAATTGTGTACTTTCATAAATATCTAGAGTCATTGATGCCATTGACAATTTTTTGTTAATGCCCGGAATATTTTTTGTATATAAATAGTATTTTTTAGGCAGGCAAAATTGTGTACAGCAAATCAATCTAAGGAACGATACACATATAAAATTGGTGTTCTTACAAAGTGTTTAATCAACATTCGAGCCTTATTTGCGGTTTTATCGTAAGCGACATGTAATCGAAAATATACTTTTTTTGTTGAAATTAAAATTGTATGAGCCTACAAATAGTTTAGAATTATCAAAATTTCAATAACTTTTAAGATGCAGGCTGTAAATTTGTACCGTAAGCGACAATTCACGCACAAAAACCCATTTGAATATTTTAAAAACAACCTTCTCCTGAAAACTAAAATTTTTATCGCTTACGATAAAATCGAAAATAGGGCTCGTATTATTATATCAAGCCCTTTTTTTCGATAGAAGAACATCTTATGTATCGAAAAATGCAAAAAATCTCGAGTTAGTGCCATTCTATATTATGGTAACGCTATGTACGTTGAAAGCTTCAAAAAACTATTTGCTGTTATTCTTTAAAACTTTAAATTGTGCAAAATATCTCAAAAAATTAATGAAGTCGACGGATGTTCTTCACAAAGCGTATGCCAGACATCCATTTTCGCGCCACACTCTGTGGAGCATTGCCATATCTCACAAATAACGCAACGATTGTTTTCCTCGAAAACGTCAATTGTTGCTGGCTTTTCAGCATAAAGCAATTACCTCACAGAAAATAATCGGAAGGTGGCAAATTGCACAACCTTTGAGAACAATTGACATGTATATATATTTCTCGAATTCAACTTATTGCCAAATTTTGACTTCAACAAGTCGATGGTTGCCGTTGCTGAGTGGCACTCAGCATCATCCTGTTGAAGCCTCTTATCGCTCAGATCACTTTCATCTATATTTTCACTAAAAAACAATTTATATTGGTGCGCTAAACGCAACCCTAGTTCCGGCTTCATTTATGAAGAAAGAATTTCCGATGATGCCACCAGCGTATAAACGCACCAAACGCTAAATTTTCCTGGATGTAATGGAGACTGTAGGGCGTGTTGCGGATTGATTTCACTCTATGTGCGTAAAGTTTTTCAGTTCGTTAAGCCAAAACTTAGCCTCATCGCTGAACATAATTTTGATATAAAACAGCGCACAGTGGGAAATTTTTGGAAAAAAAAGAAATGGAAATAATTCTGCAGTTTCTAAACGGACCGTCCGCTTGTTATGAAATTTCATACAACATTTAAGTTTTAGTCCGCGAAAAGTTTCATTGTGCAAATCGGACAAGATTTGACATCTCCATTAGCAAAACATTGGACCAAGATTGGTAAAAAACTTGAATTAAATTTTTTTCCTAAAATATTCTCTAGACTGCTAGCAGAAGCCCATAAATATAAAAGATTTCAATTTAGCTCTTAGGTGGACAAAACTACTGGTAAAAAGTCTTTTCGAGCAGACTTCAACACCAGTTTGCCACTTTGAATCTTTGTGGCCACTTTGAATTTTTGTGGCTCCGTCAGCTTTAAAGATAATAAAATTTAAGTTCAAAAATTAAAAAAAAACACCTTTTGCAATGCTGTAAGAAATTTTATAACAGTCCAATGTTCCGCTTAGAAAATGCAGAAATATTTCCATTTTATTTTTTACTTTTTTTACAAAAATCCCCACTGTGCAGCATCTATAAGTTGCCTTACTCGATGACTCATTTTCAAGGTAAATCTGGATAATTTGGGAGCGCTGTTCAAACGTTAATCATTTCTTGATAATTTTCTAGGGTATACTGATCATGTCAGAAAGTAAGCGCAATATGTTACTTTGTTTGACAGTGGCGTTTGCTGAAGTAGTTACCACGTTGACTATAAAACAGAAGATCCTGTGATCAAGCCCTGTGCCCAACAGTCATTAAATAACAGCATCACGCATTTTTCTAATATGCATTAGTGTTCATTTGTATCAGTTGTTGTAGGAAAGTTCAAGTCATGAAGGCATAGTCACCGGCCACTGAACCATACCGACTTCAGCAGATACTAATCCTATTGTAACATCAGACTGCCCTCCTTCGTTGTGTAGCAAAATCATCGGCAGAATCCCATAAACACAGCTTCAAGAAAAAAATTTAATACCCCTCATTTAACACCAGAGTTGCTGCACCACTGCATTATCGAAAAAAATACGTGCAAAAAGCAGAGTTGTAAAATAGTGAATCTTTCCTCTCTCTCTTTCTTCACCACCTGTCTTCTCTATCACTATCTCTTTCATAAAGAAGGTAACACCTATTTAGTAGTAGTATACATTCATTGCATGAGTAGTATTTCTCTTTAATAAAAAAAAGAAGAGAGGTGTCTTAGGACACTCGGTTATAGCTATGCTGCTTAGCTATATAAAAAAGTAATGTTTTAAATAATTTACAAACTAAAACACTATGTCTAGAAATTTTGGACTGCCAAAATTTTGAATAGGGTTTGGCACTTTTTCACATTTGCATTTTTGTGAAGATTGGTTTTATTTGATGTATGAAATAGATTTTTAACATTTAACTTTAAAGTGGTGATCCAACTCTGTTGTTATAAATGATCACAACCGCACGCCTAACTTATGTAAGTCTGCAAGATGGAGCCAAAAAGAGGTCACCCTAAATGTTATTACCTCAGAGAGACTAGGGATTAAGAAAATAACTGTTTAATCCTTTCTGCAAGGTCATTTTCCAATATCGAAAGATAAACTTTATCTATACTGTTAATATACTCGTGCTATAGTACCATAAGTTTACAAAGCATCCTGCACTGCAAAATTTTCTTAGCGAAATATATTACTTTTGATCGTCAAGCTGTCTACACATACGAGTACAAATATCTAACGTTTTACATGCTCCTAAATATATTTTCGTTTTTGAAAGTTCAAGAAACTTTAAATATTATATTTTTCCAAACATTTTTTTAAACTTAACTTCACTTGAACCGAAGTAATTAAAACCATAATATAAATCCAGGCAACCGAAAAATAGCTCCACTTAATTTTTTTCAGCACATCAAAAAAGCTTAAAAGTTTATAATATTTTCCAACTATAACTCATGAGTCCTGTGAAAATAAAAATTAGTGCTGTAAATAAAACTCCAATGGGCACTTCTATAATTAAACTACCTCTAATAATTTTTAAACTTTGTATTAAACATTTAACGCTCAGTATTAATTTAACAACTTCATAATAGTTTTTTACACACTTTCAATTTAACAATTGAATTAATTCTTTACTTTAACCATTAGCAGTTGTATTTATAGCAGAGCTTTTTTATATACTTTTTTTTACCATTTTCATTTAGGTCAACTACAGAATAAATGTTTGTGTAAAAGAAAAAACAAAAATTATTCCATAGTATAATTTTATTATTTTTGCAATAGTTTCAGAATGTTATTTTAGTTTGCTTTAGAAATTAACACATAGAAAAAAAACAATAAAACAAAGGAGCAACTAAACGTAGGATACAAATTAAAATCGTTAGAAAAACTGAAATAATTTTTATGTAAACTTTACAAAATAAAAAATTATTCTTTTGCTATAGTTAAATGTACTTTTACCTAACCCATGAGAAGAATAGTTCAGTTGCTTTGTCGTGGAAGTTTAAAAAAGCTCTTAACAGGGTATTGCGTACCTTTTAAATTAATGAAAAATATTTGTCTAAAACTCATCTAATGGAAAATATTTTTCGTCAGGCACTTACTATATTTCCAAAGAACTTTTGCTAATCAAATTGCATATCAACATTTTTGTTGTAGACATTGTATGCATATGAAAAAATACACACATATGTATGTAGAATACATACATATTTACACTATTACTATGCTGTGTAGTGCTTGGTATTAACATTGGGAAGTAGAAAATTAAATTTTTGAAACCCCAGTAAGTTTTTATGTGCTTTATAGCATCTCAATTAGTTAAATTAAATTGATTGATTTTGAAGTTATTTTCATATAATTTTTAAATTCATTCAGTTAAAACTTTAATTGAAATCAAACAGGTTTGGGAAATTCAAAGAAAATAAAAAAAAACAATTATATTTATAGTGTGTATACTTATATTCACCACTATAAACAATATATAATGTGCGTGTACTTATGTTCATCACTGTAATGTAATATAAGAAGTTTATTTATTAATCGTATGCCTAAAGCGGCCCATAGACACATACTGCTTGCAGCTACTGCCGATGAACACTTGGTATACGTGTGTGATTGATATTTTACCACAAACTTATCAATCATCATTTAAAATAAAAATTTATAAAATAAACATGCGTTTGAGAACAAAAAAAAAATTATTGGTAAAACTCAAGAAATTAAGAGAAAACGTATTTTCTTTACACATTTTATTTCTAAACTTATTTTTTGTTTGTTTTACTTTCTTTTTTTTTCAGAAAAAAGTCAAATTTAAAAAAAATACATATGAGAAAAATGAATAAATTCATTTTTTGTTCATTTGAAAAACTGTCAGCAGTATGAGTTCATTTCAAAATCAAAACCATTTTGATTTTTCATACTGCATTGTCTGTGTGACGAATACATTAACAAAAATTTAAAATTTACCAACACATTCTTATCGCATGAGCATGAGCAGTATGTGTTTATGGGCCCCTTAATGCTATAAACACAATTGGGACGAACGACGAATTTCGTTCACGTTGACGAATTCGTCGATAAGAATTCGCTGAGTAAATTCGTCGTATGAAGCACAATAACGACGAATTTACTCACCGAATTCTGCTGTCATAATTGATAAAATTGGTTGTTGTGTATGCAAAGAGAGAGAGAAAATTGTTTTTCGTCGTTTGTCGGCGTACAAAATAGAAATAAACCTATCTCAGAGTTCGTCACACATGACGAATTTCGTTCTACGGTGGTGTTGTGTTCATTTTCATATGCCCAAATGTGTTTTTTAATTTTTATGACGAAAGTTTGCACCGAAATATTCGTCGTTCGTCCCAGTTGTGTTTCTAGCATAAGGCATTTATGTTAGTCAGCATAAAGCGAAGTTCAATGGTTTTAATTGTTTATTAATAAAATTTAAATTTTTTTGACAATATTGGTATAAATATACATTGAATTGCTTTGACTAATAATGCTGACCTGATGATACAAGAATTTAATATATAAGCTAATGAGTTTTGTTGAATAATCCATAGTATTGATTTGAAGATCAAGCTGGGTCTTTTCATTTCGATTCTCTCAAAAGGGAATTTTGAGGCTCGCTTAATGCGGCAGAAGTGCTAAGATAATACTTTAAATACTATCACCTCTACCAACACACCATATGGCGATCCTGCCCAATTTAATTTATAAAAGCTGCTGCTGAATTTGATTTGAAGTCGAAGGTCCTACCGAATTTGATTTGAGTCCTTGCCAGGATTAAAATAGATTTTTTTAGAAAAAAATCCTTTCGAAAAAATTTTAATTTATCCAGACGATACAGCTCGCTCCTATTGTATAAATTTTGTTGTGATCCCGCAATACTAATCTTTTTTTTAATGATAACCCAAGAAGAAATAAATAATATATTCAAGAAGTGGGAAGAATATATTCCACAACCTTTAGGCCAAATAACAGAATAAACTGCAAATTATCAACCAACACCAAGGGAAGCTGGTCCCAAGCCCATAACAATAGAACAATACAAACAAAGATAAGCAAAATATAAAGAATTAAACCAGATTACCTATAAAAAGAAAAAAAAAAACGAGGTGGTAAGAAAAGAAAATTCGAGGAAAGCTGTGCCGACCTTTAAATATAAGCAGGGGTGCCCAAAAGAAGATTCTCATCCAAGAACTAGACGCACTGAAGAAGAATGGCTGGAGAGACAGACACTAGATACTCTCGAAGTAACAAAGGAAGATAGGATACAACAAATAATGGAAAACATCAGAGTCATTGATATATCAGATACAAAAGAACAAACATCTAATACAAATACGGTAAATGACAATAGGGTATCCCTAAGTTTGGATATAATAATTATTTTAGTAATAGTTTTAATGATGATAATGCTTTTAGAAATTGTTAAAAAATTATATAAAAAAGAAGTTACCACTAATGCAGTAACAAACAATTTCTTTTATAAATTAACAAACAAAAAAATATATCTTCTATATATATAAAATCGTAGTGTGTGTTTGTTCCTAACGCATGATCTCTGAAACTATAAGAGCTGCGGAACTGAAATTTTCAACACAGGTTGAGGTCAGTCCAACAAGTGACCACTACGTGGAGTAATTTGCAGTTAAAAAAAAATAATATAATTGAGGGTAAGGCAACGTTTGCCGGGCTCAGCTAGTATATATATACATATATATATTCCGTTTATGAAACAATTTATAGAGGAGTTCAAAAAACTAATAGCGAACGCTAAAAAAAATCAAAAAAATAAGAAATATACTTTAGAAACAATAAAAGAAAAATAACATTTAATTAACGAACTTAGCAGACAATTCGGGAAGTTGGCAAGACATTTATCCAATTCAATCAGACAACAAAAAATTTAGGAATTTAGAGCATTAAAAATAATCGCGATCAACATTTTAATACAACAATCTGACAAAAACAAACCAAACCTGTCGAATTTTGATTGTAAGAAAGCTTTGGACTTAATCCAATTAATAGGGATGCCAAACGGGAAATCCCGAATCTCGAAATCCCGGGATTTGTAAAATTCAATCCCGGAATTTCTTTTTCGGGATTTCTTAGCAATTTGTATATAAAAAACGATTTATAAATTAAAATTTTCGTTGATTTAATGATATTTTTTTATAATATTTAAAAGTCCCACGGTTATTTTCATCAAAAGTGCTACAATATACAACTAAGAATTATTTTTAAAACAAAAAGAAGCATATGAGCTTAGGAAGGAAATAACATTTAGAAAATTTATAAGTTTGACAAATTTATTCCGTCTTATTCTATATTATGAGGGCAATTATGAATTTGAATAACTTCAAACAGTAGCAAATAATAGGAAAAGGGGGAGATCCCGAAAATCCCGGGATTTGCGGGATCGGGATTTCCAAAATCCCGAATCCTGGGATTTCCAAAAATCGATCCCGATTGGCATCCCTAATTCTTACATTCGCCGGACAACATACACACCTCGATATATTTTTATCAATGGTGGAAATGGTTCATAGCGAACTTAACGAACAAGGAAAAAAAGAACTTAATAAAATATGTGACTGCCATTAAATTAAATGATAGGGTTAGAAACATTTTAATGACGAAAGGCTTACATACCACAAGCTTTAAGCTAATGAGAACAACTAGTAGTCTTCATTCGGAGATTAGAAATATCAAACAAAGAGGTAATGTAATGTGTCGGGGTTTAAAGAAAAAATTTACAAGTTGATTTCTGAGTTAACTCTGGTACGATATACTGACTTAGCAGACAGTTCAAATGAAATAGCACGTTCAACAATCAGAATGATGAACGACAAACTAGCTCCAGAGACATTTCAAGAAGGACTACAAGAAAATATAAGAATAGCAGTAGTAGCAGCAGAACCCATAACATTGATACAAGAATATCAAATAGTACACAGGAAAGGTTATTACAGACAAATTTTCATACATATTAGTAAGAGACACAGTTACAATAACAATAAAATTTACAACAATAACAATAATAGATACAACAATCAAAGAACAAATAGATATAACAATCAAAGAAGACAAGATTTAAACACTAATAAGAACAGATATAATAACAACTACAACCATTACAGTAACAATAAGAACGGTAGTAACAGGACATACAGGACAGGATACGACAGAAATAATACAAATCAAAGACATAACTACCCTAATGTACGAATAATAAATCAACAGGGAAACGAATAATCGCTGAAGAATCGGAACGAATCTCCAGAGAGGGCAAATTAAAGATTTAATTTAATTTTTCTAAGTAACAAAAACCTAACCCATAACCTTACTTTCTTAATAGAAACAGGTTCCGATATCTCTTTGTAAAGAAAATGTAATTCACGGATATAATATATTTGACCAAGTTATTTTTAGATTAAAAGGCACAAAGAAGGACTATATAGAAGCACTTGGATAAACTGAATTAGAATTCATAGTGGGAGAACAAAAATTTAAAAATGTAACTTATAATTGATTACGATACATGCACTCTTAGTAGTTGTATAAATGAAGAGAATAGGGTGGCGTTGGCTGAAGTAGTTAGCACGTTGACAAAAAAAAAAGGATTTCCTGGGTTCGACCCCGGTATCCATCAGTCATTAAATAACAACACCACGTATTTTTCTGATGTGCAATGTCAATGTGTGATTTTGTGTCAGTTGTTGTAGCTTCAAAATTTTATACGTACGCCTCATTTGACACCAGATGGCGCTGCAACACTGCATTATCAAAAAGAGTGCAAAGAGCAGAGTTGTAAAAGGATTAAGCTTTCCTCTATCTCTTCCTTCACCTAATGTCTTCTCTATGACTATCCCTTTCCTAAAGAAGGTAACATCTAGTAATAGTAGAAGGCATTCATTGCCTGAGTGTTACTTCTCATTAAAAAAATAAATATATAATGATTCCTATAGAAAGTAATATTAAACAATTCAGAAATATAATAATACCACCAAGAAGAGAAAAAATAGTACATGCCGATATTGACATAAATGAAGATGGTGTAGTATGCAATAAGGAAATAGAAAAAAGAGTTTTTGTACGATACGATAATACCAAAGAGTGATAATCGTCATATTAAGATACTCAATACATTAGAAACACCCGTTCGACTATCATTACTGAAACTATCTACAATACCTTTGCAAGATTATCACATTTATAAAACTACTGACCAAAATGAAAACAATTATTCAGAAGAAAGAACATTATGAAAGTTCGACACCTATGACTACGGTTGGGATTCCCCAATTATTTCATAGTTTTTGATTAAACATATTTTTTTTTGAATACATATGGGCGTGTCCCAAAAACACTCTACCATTTTTTAAATTAATCCAAATAAATTTTTTTTTAAATTTATTTATAAACATATATACATTAATAAATTAACTTGTAAACATAAAATATGCATTAAATAATGTTATTAACAAATAATATAAATTGTTTCGTTAAAATAAATACAATAGTTTTTATTTACTATATACTACTGGAAAAAATGTAGCGTGCGTCACATAGGGTTCAGGGCTTTTCAGAAAAATCTACAAAATATTTTGCTTGAAAATAACTTATTTTAGAATTCTTTTATATGCATTTTTTTTAGGCATTTCATTTTGTGTGCTTTATTATGCAAAATTTGCTAAAAATTACAAAAACATACCACAACGTTCGAAGTTACTTCCATTTTTTGTAGCGAGCGTCACATTAATTTGTGATCAATTTTTTCGCAACTTATACCTGTTAAAAATTTTTTTATGGCATTCTAAAGTACACTCGAATCCCACTAAACGCCATGTATAAGATAAAGGTATCTCTCTAAAAAGACCATATATATTTTAATCCGAAAACGCGTACGAATGTAGCGTTCGTCACGCAGGATTTGCTCATCTTATTATATATAATACAAAAACACGTTTATTTGTTATGGGTGAACTCTTCAATGCCCCAACAGATTTTCGCATTCCACCCCGCAAAATATTTGTAAAAGACCTGTGCGTGTTTATATATATATTCTATCCCGGTAAATGCTACGCCCCTTTCAGAAATAATGATTCGTCCGACAGATGGCGCAATTTTTAGTATTTGTGTGTTTTTGCACCGTAACTCAAGAACTACTGCACCGATGTTGACAAAACTTTATATATGTACATGCTCTATGGGGCGTGGGGAGTGTTTCTGTGTAGTTTGAAGTTCGTCCGACAGATGGCGCAGTATTTATTATTTTTGTGTTTTTGCACCGTAACTCAAGAACTACTGAACCGATTTTGACCAAACCTTATATACATGCTCTATAGGGCGTGAGTAGTGTTTCTGTATACTTTGAAGTTCGTCCGACAGATGGCGCAATACATAGTTTTTTTTGTGATTTTGCACCGTACCTCAAGAACTACTGCACCGATTTAGACCAAACTTTATATACACGCTCTATGAGGTGTCAGGAGTGTTTCTGTGTAGTTTGAAGTTCGTCCGACAGATGGCGCCATATTTAGTTTTTATTTGTGTTTTTGCACCGTAACTCAAGAACTACTGCACCGATGTAGACCAAACTTTATATACACGCTCTATGAGGTGTCAGGAGTGTTTCTGTGTAGTTTAAAGTTCGTCTGACAAATGGCCCAATATTTAGTTTTTTTTTACTTTGCACCGTAACTCAAGAACTACTGCACTGATTTAGACCAAACTTTATATACACGCTCTATGAGGTGTCAGGAGTGTTTCTGTGTAGTTTGAAGTTCGTCCGACAGATGGCGCCATATTTAGTTTTTTTTTTGTATTTTTGCACCGTATCTCAAGAACTACTGCACCGATTTAGACCAAACTTTATATACACGCTCTATGGGGCGTGAGGAGCGTTTCTGTGTAGTTTCAAGTTCGTCCGGCAGATGGCGCAATATTTAGTTTATTCGTGGGCAAAGTCCAATTTTCATATTGTACCACCAATGCCATATACAACACTAATGTTTGCTTAGGGCCAGCAACGCGGACCGGGGTCAGCTAGTATATTTATATATTGTATCTTAAAATATGAACTAACAATAAATATTCAAATCATAAATCTAAATATAATTAATTAGGCCCGACCACCGTCAGACATTAACTTAGTGATCATTTTTAATAAAACATACTCGTAGTAAGTCGTGATAAGCATACAAAAAAAGTATTTTCAAGCAGTTTCTTCTGGAGTGTGTCAATCCGTAAAATTTTATTTTGCCGTCGTTGAATTTTTTCTACATTTTAAGATTAACCATCCGGTTAATTTGTAACATGTGTCTATGGAAATAACATTCTATAATCTCAGTTGGCTAGTTTTACCAAAAGAGCGTGCTCAATCGAGTGTTGTTTTTGAAATTTTTGAGAAAAATGCTTAATTTTTATTTCTAAATGATTTTTTTAAACTTTTTTTGCTTGTTTATTTTTATGTTTGTATCGGTTTTTTGTGATCGAATTTTATAATTATATTATATTATATATTATATTATATTATATTATATTATATTATATTATATTATATATTATATATTATATATTATATATTATATATTATATATTATATATTATATATTATATATTATATATTATATATTATATATTATATATTATATATTATATATTATATTATGTTATAACCTAAAAGCAAATTTTCAAAATTTTTTTGATAATCTTGTTTTATTCCAGGGAGACTCATTGAACCAGACCAACAAAATGAGTTCATCAACTGGAAAAAGACGATATTATCAGGATCTTGAGTTATTGGTAAGGATTAACCAAGTTCAAACTCTTCGACAATTTCTACTCCGTCATCACCACACATTAAATTAATCAAGGAATGTGAAAAATTCGTCGCATATGCTCATTCAAGAAGTCATAGGAGTGTGGAGCAAATTTGGTATTCAGACTAGGCAACCCAATCGCGGCGTTGAAAAACTTATAAAAATTCATAAGAACTAGCTTTAAAAAAAAAATAAAGGAAAAGATTCGCAAGCACAGAAAAATAAAGAGCATTTTTTAACAGAACAGCTAGACAAACTCTTCGATATCGCCCATGCAAACGCTATGAGTTCAATTAAAATTCCGGAAGACAAAGTGTTTCCCATGAATCAATGAAGTGAGTGTAAGATGATCATGACATCGATTCACAAGAATCTAGAGAAAAACAAAGAAAGTTCTCTCAAACAAAAGCAAGAGTTGTCAAGTCAGGAAATAGAACATGATTTATGCTTTAGCACTACTTCGCGTTATACTTTCAAGAATAAGCAAGAAGATGATTTTGTGGTTGCTTTACCAAAAAAGGTACAAGTTGCTACAAATAAAAGTGTCGTTGTGCCATCGACTAGTAGTATATTTACACATCATGTTACCAGCGCCCTGGATCATAACGAAATACCTGACAGAGGAGCAGTGCGTCTGATTATTCCATTGTCTGCGACACTTAGTTGTTATCCTGCTCCACTTCCAATCCCTCGAAGCACAATTCGACGTGCAAGAAAAAAAGGAAGGGCAGAATTCTTAGCGAATATTAAAGAACTATTCGACTTGTCTTAAAAAATTAAAAAAAAGACGATGTATAGCCCATTAAATTTTTTTCATAAAAAAAAAATTTCCATGAAAAATGGATGATGTATAGTTTATTAAATTCTTTGCACGAAAAGAAGACGACATATATACTCCACTTAAGTTTGTACATACGAAATGGACAAATTATAGTCAATTTAATTTTTTATAAAAAATTTAAAAATGGACGATGTCTTGTAGTCCATTAAATTTTCTATATATATATATAGCCAGTCCATTTAATTTTTTGCATGAAAAATAGACGATGTATAGTCTATATAATTATTTGCATACGAATCAGACGATTTAAAGTCGATAAAAATTTTTCATAAAAATTTAAAAAAAGAGGATGTATAGTCCATTAAATTTTTTTCATAAAAAAATTTGTTGCATGAAAAATGGATGATGAATAGTTTATTAAATTCTATGCACGAAAAGAAGACGACGTATGTATATAGTCCACTTAAGTTTTAACATACGAAATGGACGAATTATAGTCAATTTAATTTTTTATAAAAAGTTTAAAAATGGACAATGTATAGTAAATTAAATTTTGTATATGTAGCCAGTCCATTTAATATTTTGCATGAAAAATAGACGATGTATTGTCTATATAATTTTTGGCATACGATACGAATCGGACGATTTATAGTCGATAAAATTTATTCATAAAAAATTTAAAAAAAGACGATATATAGTCCATTAAATTTATTTCATAAAATTTTTTTTGCATGAGAAATGGATGATGTATAGTTTATTAAATTCTTTGCACGAAAAGAAAACGATGTATATAGTCCACTTAAGTTTTTACATACGAAATGGACAAATTATAGTCAATTTAATTTTTTATAAAAAATTTAAAAATGGACGATGTATAGTCCATTAAATTTTTTATATATAGCCAGTCCATTTAATTTTTTGCATGAAAACTAGTCTATATAATTGTTTGCATACGAATCGGACGATTTATAGTCGATAAAATTTTTTCATAAAAAATTTGAAAAAATTTAAATTAAATTTTTTTCATAAAAAATTTTTTTGCATGAAAAATGGATGATGTATAGTTTATTAAATTCTTTGCACGAAAAGAAGACGACGTATATAGTCCACTTAAGTTTTTACATACGAAATGGACGAATTATAGTCAATTTAATTTTTTATAAAAATTTTAAAAATGGACGATGTATAGTCCATTAAATTTTGTATATATAGCCAGTCCATTTAATTTTTTGCATAAAAAATAGACGATGTATAGTCTATATAAATGTTTGCATACGAATCGGACGATTTATAGTCGATAAGATTTTTTCATAAAAAATTGAAAAAAAGACGATGTATAGTCCATTAAATTTTTTTCATAAAAAAATTTTTTGCATGAAAAATGGATGATGTATAGTTTATGAAATTCATTGCACGAAAAGACGACGTATATAGTCCACTTAAGTTTTACATACGAAATGGATGAATTATAGTCAATTTAATTTTTTATAAAATTTTTAAAAATGGACGATGTATAGTCCATTAAATTTTGTATATATAGCCAGTATATTTTATTTTTTGCATAAAAAATAGACGATGTATAGTCTATATAATTGCTAACATACGAATCGGACGATTTATAGTCGATAAGATTTTGTCATAAAAAATTGAAAAAAGACGATGTGTCAAAAAAAATTTTTTTTGCATGAAAAATGGATGATGTATAGTTTATTAAATTCTTTGCACGAAAAGAAAACGTCGTATATAGTCCACTTAAGTTTTTACATACGAAATGGAAGAATTATAGTCAATTTAATTTTTTATAAAAATTTTAAAAATGGACGATGTATAGTCCATTAAATTTTGTATATATAGCCAGTCCATATAATATTTGCATAAAAAATAGACGATGTATAGTCTATATAATTGTTTGCATATAAATCAGACGATTTATAGTCGATAAAATTTTTTCATAAAAAATTGAAAAAAAGACGATGTATAGTCCATTAAATTTTTTTTCATAAAAAAATTTTTTGCATGAAAAATGGATGATGTATAGTTTATGAAATTCTTTGCACGAAAAGAAGACGGCGTATATAGTCCACTTAAGTTTTACATACGAAATGGATGAATTATAGTAAATTTAATTTTTTATAAAAATTTTAAAAATGGACGATGTATAGTCTATTAAATTTTGTATATATAGCCAGTCCATATAATATTTGCATAAAAAATAGACGATGTATAGTCTATATAATTGTTTGCATATGAATCGGACGATTTATGGTCAATAAAATTTTTTCATAAAAAATTTAAAAAAATACGATGTATAGTCCATTAAATTTTTTTCATAAAAAAATTTTTTGCATGAAAAATGGATGATGTATAGTTTATTAAATTCTTTGCACGAAAGGAAGACGACGCATATAGTCCACTTAAGTTTTTACATACGAAATAGAAGAATTATAGTCAACTTAATTTTTTATAAAAATTTTCAAAATGGACGATGCATATAGTCCATTAAATTTTGTATATATAGCCAGTCCATTTAATTTTTTGCATAAAAAATAGACGATGTATAGTCTATATAATTGTTTGCATACGAATCAGACGATTTATAGTCGATAAGATTTTTTCATAAAAAATTAAAAAAAAGACGATGTATAGTCCATTAAATTTTTTTCATAAAAAAATTTTTTGCATGAAAAATGGATGATGTATAGTTTATGAAATTCATTGCACGAAAAGACGACGTATATAGTCCACTTAAGTTTTACATACGAAATGGATGAATTATAGTCAATTTAATTTTTTATAAAATTTTTAAAAATGGACGATGCATAGTCCATTAAATTTTGTATATATAGCCAGACCATTTAATTTTTTGCATAAAAAATAGACGATGTATAGTCTATATAATTGCTAACATACGAATCGGACGATTTATGGTCGATAAAATTTTTTCATAAAAAATTTAAAAAAAGACGATGTATAGTCCATTAAATTTTTTTCATAAAAAAATTGTTTGCATGAAAAATGGATGATATATAGTTTATTAAATTCTTTGCACGAAAAGAAAACGACGTATATAGTCCACTTAAGTTTTTACATACGAAATGGACGAATTATAGTCAATTTAATTTTTTATAAAAATTTTAAAAATGGACGATGTATAGTCCATTAAATTTTGTATATATAGCCAGTCCATTTAATTTTTTGCATAAAAAATAGACGATGTATAGTCTAAATAATTGTTTACATACGAATCGGAAGATTTATAGTCGATAAAATTTTTTCATAAAAAATTGAAAAAAGACGATGTATAGTCCATTAAATTTTTTTCATAAAAAAATTTTTTGCATGAAAAATTAATGATGTATAGTTTATTAAATTCTTTGCACGAAAAGAAGACGACATATATAGTCCACTTAAGTTTTTACATACAAAATGGACGAATTATAGTCAATTTAATTTTTATAAAAATTTTAAAAATGGACGATGTATAGTCCATTAAATTTTGTATATATAGCCAGTCCATTTAATTTTTTGCATAAAAAATAGACGATGTATAGTCTATATAATTGTTTGCATACGAATCGGACGATTTATGGTCGATAAAATTTTTTCATAAAAAATTTAAAAAAATACGATGTATAGTCTATTAAGTTTTTTTCATAAAAAATTTTTTTGCATGAAAAATGGATGATGTATAGTTTATTACATTCTTTGCACGAAAAGAAAACGACGTATATAGTCCACTTAAGTTTTTACATACGAAATGGAAGAATTATAGTCAATTTAATTTTTTATAAAAATTTTAAAAATGGACGATGTATAGTCCATTAAATTTTGTATATATAGCCAGTCCATTTAATTTTTTGCATAAAAAATAGACGATGTATAGTCTATATAATTGTTTGCATACGAATCGGACGATTTATGGTCGATAAAATTTTTTCATAAAAAATTTAAAAAAAGACGATGTATAGTCCATTAAGTTTTTTTCATAAAAAATTTTTTTGCATGAAAAATGGATGATGTATAGTTTATTAAATTCTTTGCACGAAAAGAAAACGACGTATATAGTCCACTTAAGTTTTTACATACGAAATGGAAGAATTATAGTCAATTTAATTTTTTATAAAAATTTTAAAAATGGACGATGTATAGTCCATTAAATTTTGTATATATATAGCCAGTCCATTTAATTTTTTGCATAAAAAATAGACGATGTATAGTCTATATAATTGCTAACATACGAATCGGACGATTTATAGTCGATAAAATTTTTTCATAAAAAATTGAAAAAAGACGATGTGTCATAAAAAAATTTTTTGCATGAAAAATTAACGATGTATAGTTTATTAAATTCTTTGCACGAAAAGAAGACGACATATATAGTCCACTGAAGTTTTTACATACAAAATGGACGAATTATAGTCAATTTAATTTTTATAAAAATTTTAAAAATGGACGATGTATAGTCCATTAAATTTTGTATATATAGCCAGTCCATTTAATTTTTTGCATAAAAAACAGACGATGTATAGTCTATATAATTGTTTGCATACGAATCGGACGATTTATGGTCGATAAAATTTTTTCATAAAAAATTTAAAAAAAGACGATGTATAGTCCATTAAGTTTTTTTCATAAAAAATTTTTTTGCATGAAAAATGGATGATGTATAGTTTATTACATTCTTTGCACGAAAAGAAAACGACGTATATAGTCCACTTAAGTTTTTACATACGAAATGGAAGAATTATAGTCAATTTAATTTTTTATAAAAATTTTAAAAATGGTCGATGTATAGTCCATTAAATTTTGTATATATAGCCAGTCCATTTAATTTTTTGCATAAAAAATAGACGATGTATAGTCTATATAATTGTTTGCATACGAATCGGACGATTTATGGTCGATAAAATTTTTTCATAAAAAATTTAAAAAAAGACGATGTATAGTCCATTAAGTTTTTTTCATAAAAAATTTTTTTGCATGAAAAATGGATGATGTATAGTTTATTAAATTCTTTGCACGAAAAGAAAACGACGTATATAGTCCACTTAAGTTTTTACATACGAAATGGAAGAATTATAGTCAATTTAATTTTTTATAAAAATTTTAAAAATGGACGATGTATAGTCCATTAAATTTTGTATATATATAGCCAGTCCATTTAATTTTTTGCATAAAAAATAGACGATGTATAGTCTATATAATTGTTTGCATACGAATCGGACGATTTATGGTCGATAAAATTTTTTCATAAAAAATTTAAAAAAAGACGATGTATAGTCCATTAAGTTTTTTTCATAAAAAATTTTTTTGCATGAAAAATGGATGATGTATAGTTTATTAAATTCCTTGCACGAAAAGAAAACGACGTATATAGTCCACTTAAGTTTTTACATACAAAATGGAAGAATTATAGTCAATTTAATTTTTATAAAAATTTTAAAAATGGACGATGTATAGTCCATTAAATTTTGTATATATAGCCAGTCCATTTAATTTTTTGCATAAAAAATAGACGATGTATAGTCTATATAATTGCTAACATACGAATCGGACGATTTATAGTCGATAAGATTTTTTCATAAAAAATTGAAAAAAGACGATGTGTCATAAAAAAATTTTTTGCATGAAAAATGGATGATGTATAGTTTATTAAATTCTGTGCACGAAAACAAAACGACGTATATAGTCCACTTAAGTTTTTACATACGAAATGGAAGAATTATAGTCAATTTAATTTTTTATAAACATTTTAAAAATGAACGATGTATAGTCCATTAAATTTTGTATATATAGCCAGTCCATTTAATTTTTTGCATAAAAAATAGACGAAGTATAGTCTATAGAGTTGTTTGCATACGAATCGGACGATTTATAGTCGATAAAATTTTTTCATAAAAAATTGAAAAAAGACGATGTATAGTCCATTAAATTTTTTTCATAAAAAAATTTTTTGCATGAAAAATGGATGATGTATAGTTTATGAAATTCTTTGCACGAAAAGAAGACGACGTATATAGTCCACTTAAGTTTTACATACGAAATGGATGAATTATAGTAAATTTAATTTTTTATAAAAATTTTAAAAATGGACGATGCATATAGTCCATTAAATTTTGTATATATAGCCAGTTCATTTAATTTTTTGCATAAAAAATAGACGATTTATAGTCTATATAATTGTTTGCATACGAATCAGACGATTTATAGTCGATAAAAATTTTTCATAAAAAATTTAAAAAAGACGATGTATAGTCCATTAAATTTTTTTCATAAAAAAATATTTTGCATGAAAAATGGATGATGTATAGTTTATTAAATTCTTTGCACGAAAAGAAAATGGACGATGTATAGTCCATTAAATTTTGTATATATAGCCAGTCCATTTAATTTTTTGCATAAAAAATAGACGATGTATACTCTATATAATTGCTAACATACGAATCGGAAGATTTATAGTCGATAAAATTTTTTCATAAAAAATTAAAAAAAAGACGATGTATAATAGCCCATTAAATTTTTTTCATAAAAAAATTTTTGCATGAAAAATGGATGATGTATAGTTTATGAAATTCTTTGCACGAAAAGAAGACGACGTATATAGTTCACTTAAGTTTTTACATACGAAATGGACGAATTATAGTCAATTTAATTTTTTATAAAAATTTTAAAAATGGACGATGTATAGTCCATTAAATTTTGTATATATAGCCAGTCCATTTAATTTTTTGCATAAAAAATAGACGATGCATAGTCTATATAATTGCTAACATACGAATCGGACGATTTATAGTCGATAAGATTTTTTCATAAAAAATTTAAAAAAGACGATGTGTCATAAAAAAATTTTTTCCATGAAAAATGGATGATGTATAGTTTATTAAATTCTTTGCACGAAAAGAAAACGACGTATATAGTCCACTTAAGTTTTTATATACGAAATGGACGAATTATAGTAAATTTAATTTTTTATAAAAATTTTAAAAATGGACGATGTATAGTCTATTAAATTTTGTATATATAGCCAATCCATATAATTTTTGCAAAAAAATAGACGATGTATACTCTATATAATTGCTAACATACGAATCGGAAGATTTATAGTCGATAAAATTTTTTCATAAAAAATTTAAAAAAAGACGATGTATAGTCCATTAAATTTTTTTCATAAAAAAATTTTTTGCATGAAAAATGGATGATGTATAGTTTATGAAATTCCTTGCACGAAAAGAAGACGACGTATATAGTCAGTCCACTTAAGTTTTACATACGAAATGGATGAATTATAGTAAATTTAATTTTTTATAAAAATTTTAAAAATGGACGATGTATAGTCTATTAAATTTTGTATATATAGCCAGTCCATATAATTTTTGCATAAAAAATAGACGATGTATAGTCTATATAATTGTTTGAATACGAATCGGAAGATTTATGGTCGATAAAATTTTTTCATAAAAAATTTAAAAAAAGACGATGTATAGTCCATTAAATTTTTTTCATAAAAAAATTTTTTGCATGAAAAATGGATGATGTATAGTTTATTAAATTCTTTGAACGAAAAGAAGACGACGTATATAGTCCACTTAAGTTTTTACATACGAAATGGACGAATTATAGTCAATTTAATTTTTTATAAAAATTTTAAAAATGGACGATGTATAGTCCATTAAATTTTGTATATATAGCCAGTCCATTTAATTTTTTGCATAAAAAATAGACGAAGTATAGTCTATAGAGTTGTTTGCATACGAATCGGACGATTTATAGTCGATAAAATTTTTTCATAAATAATTGAAAAAAGACGATGTATAGTCCATTAAATTTTTTTCATAAAAAAATTTTTTGCATGAAAAATGGATGATGTATAGTTTATTAAATTCTTTGCACGAAAAGAAGACGACATATATAGTCCACTTAAGTTTTTACATACGAAATGGACGAATTATAGTCAATTTAATTTTTTATAAAAATTTTAAAAATGGACGATGTATAGTCTATTAAATTTTGTATATATAGCCAGTCCATATGATTTTTGCATAAAAAATAGACGATGTATAGTCTATATAATTGTTTGCATACGAATCGGACGATTTATGGTCGATAAAATTTTTTCATAAAAAATCTAAAAAAAGACGATGTGTAGTCCATTAAATTTTTTTCATAAAAAAATTTTTTGCATGAAAAATGGATGATGTATAGTTTATTAAATTCTTTGCACGAAAAGAAGACGACGTATATAGTCCACTTAAGTTTTTACATACGAAATGGACGAATTATAGTCAATTTAATTTTTTATAAAAATTTTAAAAATGGACGATGTATAGTCCATTAAATTTTGTATATATAGCCAGTCCATTTAATTTTTTGCATAAAAAATAGACGATGCATAGTCTATATAATTGCTAACATACGAATCGGACGATTTATAGTCGATAAGATTTTTTCATAAAAAATTTAAAAAAGACGATGTGTCATAAAAAAATTTTTTCCATGAAAAATGGATGATGTATAGTTTATTAAATTCTTTGCACGAAAAGAAGACGACGTATATAGTCCACTTAAGTTTTTACATACGAAATGGACGAATTATAGTCAATTTAATTTTTTATAAAAATTTTAAAAATGGACGATGTATAGTCCATTAAATTTTGTATATATAGCCAGTCCATTTAATTTTTTGCATAAAAAAAAGACGATGTATAGTCTAAATAATTGTTTACATACGAATCGAAAGATTTATAGTCGATAAAATTTTTTCATAAAAAATTAAAAAAAGACGATGTATAGTCCATTAAATTTTTTTCATAAAAAAATTTTTTGCATGAAAAACGGATGATGTATAGTTTATTAAATTCTTTGCACGAAAAGAAAACGACGTATATAGTCCACTTAAGTTTTTACATACGAAATGGAAGAATTATAGTCAATTTAATTTTTTATAAAAATTTTAAAAATGGACGATGTATAGTCCATTAAATTTTGTATATATAGCCAGTCCATTTAATTTTTTGCATAAAAAATAGACGATGTATAGTCTATATAATTGTTTGCATACGAATCGGACGATTTATGGTCGATAACATTTTTTCATAAAAAATTTAAAAAAAGACGATGTCCATTAAATTTTTTTCATAAAAAAATTTTTTGCATGAAAAATTAATGATGTATAGTTTATTAAATTATTTGCACGAAAAGAAAACGACGTATATAGTCCACTTAAGTTTTTACATACGAAATGGAAGAATTATAGTCAATTTAATTTTTTATAAAAATTTTAAAAATGGACGATGTATGTATAGTCCATTAAATTTTGTATATATAGCCAGTCCATTTAATTTTTTGCATAAAGAATAGACGATGTATAGTCTATATAATTGTTTGCATACGAATCGGACGATTTATGGTCGATAACATTTTTTCATAAAAAATTAAAAAAAAAGACGATGTATATATGTCCATTAAATTTTTTTCATAAAAAATTTTTTTGCATGAAAAATGGATGATGAATAGTTTATTAAATTCTTTGCACGAAAAGAAGATGACATATATAGTCCACATAAGTTTTTACATACGAAATGGACGAATTATAGTCAATTTAATTTTTTATAAAAATTTTAAAAATGGACGATGTATAGTCCATTAAATTTTGTATATATAGCCAGTCCATTTAATTTTTTGCATAAAAAATAGACGAAGTATAGTCTATAGAGTTGTTTGCATACGAATCGGACGATTTATAGCCGATAAAATTTTTTCATAAAAAATTGAAAAAAAGACGATGTATAGTCCATTAAATTTTTTTCATAAAAAAATTTTTTGCATGAAAAATTAATGATGTATAGTTTATTAAATTCTTTGCACGAAAAGAAAACGACGTATATAGTCCACTTAAGTTTTTACATACGAAATGGAAGAATTATAGTCAATTTAATTTTTTATAAAAATTTTAAAAATGGACGATGTATAGTCCATTAAATTTTGTATATATAGCCAGTCCATTTAATTTTTTGCATAAAAAATAGACGATGTATAGTCTATATAATTGTTTGCATACGAATCGGACGATTTATGGTCGATAACATTTTTTCATAAAAAATTTAAAAAAAGACGATGTATATATAGTCCATTAAATTTTTTTCATAAAAAATTTTTTTGCATGAAAAATGGATGATGAATAGTTTATTAAATTCTTTGCACGAAAAGAAGATGACATATATAGTCCACTTAAGTTTTTACATACGAAATGGACGAATTATAGTCAATTTAATTTTTTATAAAAATTTTAAAAATGGACGATGTATAGTCCATTAAATTTTGTATATATCGACAGTCCATTTAATTTTTTGCATAAAAAATACACGAAGTATAGTCTATAGAGTTGTTTGCATACGAATCGGACGATTTATAGTCGATAAAATTTTTTCATAAAAAATTGAAAAAAGACGATGTATAGTCCATTAAATTTTTTTCATAAAAAATTTTTTTGCATGAAAAATGGATGATGTATAGTTTATTAAATTCTTTGCACGAAAAGAAAACGACGTATATAGTCCACTTAAGTTTTTACATACGAAATGGAAAAATTATAGTCAATTTAATTTTTTATAAAAATTTTAAAAATGGACGATGTATAGTCCATTAAATTTTGTATATATAGCCAGTCCATTTAATTTTTTGCATAAAAAATAGGTGATGTATAGTCTAAATAATTGTTTACATACGAATCGGAAGATTTATAGTCGATAAAATTTTTTCATAAAAAATTTAAAAAAAGACGATGTATAGTACATTTAATTTTTTGCATAAAAAATTTTTTTGCATGAAAAATTAATGATGTATAGTTTATTAAATTCTTTGCACGAAAAGTAGACGACATATGTAGTCCACTTAAGTTTTTACATACAAAATGGACGAATTATAGTCAATTTAATTTTTATAAAAATTTTAAAAATGGACGATGTATAGTCCATTAAATTTTGTATATATAGCCAGTCCATTTAATTTTTTGCATAAAAAATAGACGATGTATAGTCTATATAATTGTTTGCATACGAATCGGACGATTTATGGTCGATAAAATTTTTTCATAAAAAATTTAAAAAAAGACGATGTATAGTCCATTAAATTTTTTTCATAAAAAAATTTTTTGCATGAAAAATGGATGATGTATAGTTTATTAAATTCTTTGCACGAAAAGAAAACGACGTATATAGTCCACTTAAGTTTTTACATACGAAATGGACGAATTATAGTCAATTTAATTTTTTATAAAAATTTTAAAAATGGACGATGTATAGTCCATTAAATTTTGTATATATAGCCAGTCCATTTAATTTTTTGCATAAAAAATAGACGATGCATAGTCTATATAATTGCTAACATACGAATCGGACGATTTATACTCGATAAGATTTTTTCATAAAAAATTTAAAAAAGACGATGTGTCATAAAAAAATTTTTTGCATAAAAAATGGATGATGTATAGTTTATTAAATTCTTTGCACGAAAAGAAAACGACGTATATAGTCCACTTAAGTTTTTACATACGAAATGGACGAATTATAGTAAATTTAATTTTTAATAAAAATTTTAAAAATTGACGATGTATAGTCTATTAAATTTTGTATATATAGCCAGTCCATATAATTTTTGCAAAAAAATAGACGATGTATACTCTATATAATTGCTAACATACGAATCGGAAGATTTATAGTCGATAAAATTTTTTCATAAAAAATTTAAAAAAAGACGATGTATAATAGTCCATTAAATTTTTTTGAAAAATGGATGATGTATAGTTTATTAAATTCTTTGCACGAAAAGAAGACGACGTATATAGTCCACTTAAGTTTTTACATACGAAATGGACGAATTATAGTCAATTTAATTTTTTATAAAAATTTTAAAAATGGACGATGTATAGTCCATTAAATTTTGTATATATAGCCAGTCCATTTAATTTTTTGCATAAAAAAAAGACGATGTATAGTCTAAATAATTGTTTACATACGAATCGAAAGATTTATAGTCGATAAAATTTTTTCATAAAAAATTAAAAAAAGACGATGTATAGTCCATTAAATTTTTTTCATAAAAAATTTTTTTGCATGAAAAACGGATGATGTATAGTTTATTAAATTCTTTGCACGAAAAGAAAACGACGTATATAGTCCACTTAAGTTTTTACATACGAAATGGAAGAATTATAGTCAATTTAATTTTTTATAAAAATTTTAAAAATGGACGATGTATAGTCCATTAAATTTTGTATATATAGCCAGTCCATTTAATTTTTTGCATAAAAAATAGACGATGTATAGTCTATATAATTGTTTGCATACGAATCGGACGATTTATGGTCGATAACATTTTTTCATAAAAAATTTAAAAAAAGACGATGTCCATTAAATTTTTTTCATAAAAAAATTTTTTGCATGAAAAATTAATGATGTATAGTTTATTAAATTATTTGCACGAAAAGAAAACGACGTATATAGTCCACTTAAGTTTTTACATACGAAATGGAAGAATTATAGTCAATTTAATTTTTTATAAAAATTTTAAAAATGGACGATGTATGTATAGTCCATTAAATTTTGTATATATAGCCAGTCCATTTAATTTTTTGCATAAAGAATAGACGATGTATAGTCTATATAATTGTTTGCATACGAATCGGACGATTTATGGTCGATAACATTTTTTCATAAAAAATTAAAAAAAAAGACGATGTATATATGTCCATTAAATTTTTTTCATAAAAAATTTTTTTGCATGAAAAATGGATGATGAATAGTTTATTAAATTCTTTGCACGAAAAGAAGATGACATATATAGTCCACATAAGTTTTTACATACGAAATGGACGAATTATAGTCAATTTAATTTTTTATAAAAATTTTAAAAATGGACGATGTATAGTCCATTAAATTTTGTATATATAGCCAGTCCATTTAATTTTTTGCATAAAAAATAGACGATGTATAGTCTATATAATTGTTTGCATACGAATCGGACGATTTATGGTCGATAACATTTTTTCATAAAAAATAAAAAAAAAGACGATGTATATATAGTCCATTAAATTTTTTTCATAAAAAAATTTTTTGCATGAAAAATGGATGATGTATAGTTTATTAAATTCTTTGCACGAAAAGAAGACGACATATATAGTCCACTTAAGTTTTTACATACGAAATGGACGAATTATAGTCAATTTAATTTTTTATAAAAATTTTAAAAATGGACGATGTATAGTCCATTAAATTTTGTATATATCGACAGTCCATTTAATTTTTTGCATAAAAAATAGACGAAGTATAGTCTATAGAGTTGTTTGCATACGAATCGGACGATTTATAGTCGATAAAATTTTTTCATAAAAAATTGAAAAAAGACGATGTATAGTCCATTAAATTTTTTTCATAAAAAATTTTTTTGCATGAAAAATGGATGATGTATAGTTTATTAAATTCTTTGCACGAAAAGAAAACGACGTATATAGTCCACTTAAGTTTTTACATACGAAATGGAAAAATTATAGTCAATTTAATTTTTTATAAAAATTTTAAAAATGGACGATGTATAGTCCATTAAATTTTGTATATATAGCCAGTCCATTTAATTTTTTGCATAAAAAATAGGTGATGTATAGTCTAAATAATTGTTTACATACGAATCGGAAGATTTATAGTCGATAAAATTTTTTCATAAAAAATTTAAAAAAAGACGATGTATAGTACATTAAATTTTTTTCATAAAAAATTTTTTTGCATGAAAAACGGATGATGTATAGTTTATTAAATTCTTTGCACGAAAAGAAAACGACGTATATAGTCCACTTAAGTTTTTACATACGAAATGGAAAAATTATAGTCAATTTAATTTTTTATAAAAATTTTAAAAATGGACGATGTATAGTCCATTAAATTTTGTATATATAGCCAGTCCATTTAATTTTTTGCATAAAAAATAGACGAAGTATAGTCTATAGAGTTGTTTGCATACGAATCGGACGATTTATAGTCGATAAAATTTTTTCATAAAAAATTGAAAAAAAGACGATGTATAGTCTATTAAATTTTTTTCATAAAAAAATTTTTTGCATGAAAAATTAATGATGTATAGTTTATTAAATTCTTTGCACGAAAAGAAAACGACGTATATAGTCCACTTAAGTTTTTACATACGAAATGGACGAATTATAGTCAATTTAATTTTTTATAAAAATTTTAAAAATGGACGATGTATAGTCCATTAAATTTTGTATATATAGCCAGTCCATTTAATTTTTTGCATAAAAAAATTTTTTGCATGAAAAATTAATGATGTATAGTTTATTAAATTCTTTGCACGAAAAGTAGACGACATATGTAGTCCACTTAAGTTTTTACATACAAAATGGACGAATTATAGTCAATTTAATTTTTATAAAAATTTTAAAAATGGACGATGTATAGTCCATTAAATTTTGTATATATAGCCAGTCCATTTAATTTTTTGCATAAAAAATAGACGATGTATAGTCTATATAATTGTTTGCATACGAATCGGACGATTTATGGTCGATAAAATTTTTTCATAAAAAATTTAAAAAAAGACGATGTATAGTCCATTAAATTTTTTTCATAAAAAAATTTTTTGCATGAAAAATGGATGATGTATAGTTTATTAAATCCTTTGCACGAAAAGAAGACGACATATATAGTCCACTTAAGTTTTTACATACGAAATGGACGAATTATAGTCAATTTAATTTTTTATAAAAATTTTAAAAATGGACGATGTATAGTCCATTAAATTTTGTATATATAGCCAGTCCATTTAATTTTTTGCATAAAAAATAGACGAAGTATAGTCTATAGAGTTGTTTGCATACGAATCGGACGATTTATAGTCGATAAAATTTTTTCATAAAAAATTGAAAAAAGACGATGTATAGTCCATTAAATTTTTTTCATAAAAAAATTTTTTGCATGAAAAATGGATGATGTATAGTTTATTAAATTCTTTGCACGAAAAGAAGACGACATATATAGTCCACTTAAGTTTTTACATACGAAATGGACGAATTATAGTCAATTTAATTTTTTATAAAAATTTTAAAAATGGACGATGTATAGTCCATTAAATTTTGTATATATAGCCAGTCCATTTAATTTTTTGCATAAAAAATAGACGATGCATAGTCTATATAATTGCTAACATACGAATCGGACGATTTATACTCGATAAGATTTTTTCATAAAAAATTTAAAAAAGACGATGTGTCATAAAAAAATTTTTTGCATAAAAAATGGATGATGAATAGTTTATTAAATTCTTTGCACGAAAAGAAAACGACGTATATAGTCCACTTAAGTTTTTACATACGAAATGGAAGAATTATAGTCAATTTAATTTTTTATAAAAATTTAAAAAATGGACGATGCATAGTCCATTAAATTTTGTATATATAGCCAGTCCATTTAATTTTTTGCATAAAAAATAGACGATGTATAGTCTATATAATTGTTTGCATATAAATCAGACGATTTATAGTCGATAACATTTTTTCATAAAAAATTGAAAAAAAGACGATGTATAGTCCATTAAATTTTTTTCATAAAAAATTTTTTTGCATGAAAAATGGATGAAGTATAGTTTATGAAATTCTTTGCACGAAAAGAAGACGACGTATATAGTCAGTCCACTTAAGTTTTACATACGAAATGGATGAATTATAGTAAATTTAATTTTTTATAAAAATTTTAAAAATGGACGATGTATAGTCTATTAAATGTTGTATATATAGTCAGTCCATATAATTTTTGCATAAAAAATAGACGATGTATAGTTTATATAATTGTTTGCATACGAATCGGACGATTTATGGTCGATAAAATTTTTTCATAAAAAATTTAAAAAAAGACGATGTATAGTCCATTAAATTTTTTTCATAAAAAAATTTTTTGCATGAAAAATGGATGATGTATAGTTTATTAAATTCTTTGCACGAAAAGAAGACGACGTATATTGTCCACTTAAGTTTTTACATACGAAATGGACGAATTATAGTCAATTTAATTTTTTATAAAAATTTTAAAAATGGACGATGTATAGTCTATTAAATTTTGTATATATAGCCAGTCCATTTAATTTTTTGCATAAAAAATAGACGAAGTATAGTCTATAGAGTTGTTTGCTTACGAATCGGACGATTTATAGTCGATAAAATTTTTTCATAAAAAATTGAAAAAAAGACGATGTATAGTCCATTAAATTTTTTTCATAAAAAATTTTTTTGCATGAAAAAGTGATGATGTATAGTTTATTAAATTCTTTGCACGAAAAGAAAACGACGTATATAGTCCACTTAAGTTTTTACATATGAAATGGACGAATTATAGTCAATTTAATTTTTTATAAAAATTTTAAAAATGGACGATGTATAGTCCATTAAATTTTGTATATATAGCCAGTCCATTTAATTTTTTGCATAAAAAATAGACGATGCATAGTTTATATAATTGCTAACATACGAATCGGACGATTTATAGTCGATAAGATTTTTTCATAAAAAATTGAAAAAAGACGATGTGTCATAAAAAAATTTTTTGCATGAAAAATGGGTGATGTATAGTTTATTAAATTCTTTGCACGAAAAGAAAACGACGTATATAGTCTACTTAAGTTTTTACATACGAAATGGACGAATTATAGTC